>CM035287.1:1102679-1215259 GCA_020226075.1 Hydropotes inermis | reverse complement strand
CTCTATGCAGGTCAGGAAGCAACAGTTAGAGCTGGACATGGAACAAGTGACTGGTTCCAAACAGGAAAAGGAGCACATCAAGGCTCTATACTGTCACCCTGCTTATTTAACTTCTATGCAGAGTACATCATGAGAAATGCTGGGCTAGAGGAAGCACAAGCTGGAATCAAGATTGCTGGGAGAAATATCAATAACCTCAGATATGCAGATGGCACCGCCCTTATGGCAGAAAGTGAAGAAGAACTAACGAGCCTCTTGATGAAAGTGAAGGAGGAGAGTGAAAATATTGGCTTAAAGCTCATCATTCAGAAAACTAAGATCATGGCATCCAGTCCCATCACTTCATGGCAAATAGGGAAACAGTGCCTGACTTTATTTGGGGGGCTTTTATTTATTTTATTTTGTTTATTTTTATTTGACTTTTTTATTGGACTTTTATTTTGGGAAGAAACATAAGAAACATGGGTTTGATGCCTGGGTCGGGAAAATCCCCTGAAGAAGGGCATGGCACCCTACTCCAGTATTCTTGCCTGGATAATTTCATGGACAGAGGAGCCTTGTGGGGTATGGTATGTTGCACCCACCCCAAAGAGTAAAACATGACTGAAGCGACTTATCCATGCATGCCTGTGACTATGAGAAGCTTTTCCCAGCAGAAATATTACAGAGGGATTGGCATGCTATATATACCCAGAACTATTTTGAATTTTAAAACCCTTCAATATTAACTTTTTAATTATTTTAAAGCAGAGATTTCAAGTGGCAAATTTCTTTGTTATGCCTTTTACTATTAGGTGGCTTCGTGATAAAGAATCTGCCTGCCAAGCAGGAGATGTGGATTCTATTTCTGGGTTGGGAAGATCCCCTAGAGAGGGAAATGGCAACCCATTCCAGCATGATAGCCTGGGAAATTCCATGGACAGAGTAGCCTGAAAAGTTCCATGGGGTCGCAAAGAGTCAGGCATGACTTAATGACTAAACAACAGCATATTGAGGCATACAGCTGAAGTTAAAGTGTCTTAGTAATGTTCAACTCTTTGTGAATCCATGGACTATACAGTCCATGGAATTCTCCAGGACAGAATGCAGGAGTGTGTAGCTGTCTCCTTCTCCAGGGGATCTTCCCTACCCAGGGATCGAACCCAGATCTCCTGCATTGCAGGCCATTTCTTTACTGTCTGAGATGCCAGGGAAGTCCAAGAAGTAGGTCTCTACTTCTCTGTGCCTCCGTGTGATCTAGAGATGTATATGATATTTATTCAGTTTTTTTAAATTACAAGTGTCTATCTTACCCATCAAAATAAAACAAAAACTCCTGTATTTCAGGAAGTAATACATTTTGTAAATAGTTTTTGATAGTTAAGGAACCTTACAAAGCAAGTCTAAATATAATAGGTAACTAATAGTTCATGAATTGCACATTTTTGTCAAGAACTCTAAATTATTAAATTTAAAATGGACTTAATTCTTGATTTTTTAAATTATCATTTGTTGTTATCAGATTTCTCATCATCTGTTTTTCTACTTAAACTATATTTTTTTACTATTGTTTTGTTGTTCAATGGCTCAGTCATTTCTGACTCTTTGTGACCCCATGGGCTGCAGAACACCAGGCTTCTTTGTCCTTCATTATCTCCTAGAATTTGCTCAAACTCATGTCCATTGAATCAATGATGCCATCCAACTATCTCATCCTCTGTTATCTCCTTCTCCTCCTGTCCTCAGTCTTTCACAAGATGAAGGTTTTTTGCAATGAGTTGGCTCTTCGCATCAGGTGGCCAAAGTATTGGAGCTTCAGCTTCATCATCAGTCCTTGCAATGAATATTCAGGGTTCATTTCCTTTAGGATTCGCTGGTTTGATCTCCCTGTTGCCCAAGGGACTCTCTAGAGTCTTCTCCAGCACCACAGTTTAAAAACATCACTTCTTCAGTTCTCAGCCTTCTTTATGGCCCAACTCTCACATCTGTACATGACTACTGGGAAAAACCATAGCTTCAATTATATGGACCTTTGTCGGGAAAGTGATGTCTCTGCTTCTTAATACATTGTCTAGGTTTGTCATATCTTTTCTTCCAAGGAGCAAGAGTCTTTTAATTTCATGGCTTCAGTCACTGTCTGCAGTGATTTTGAAGCCCAAGTAAATAGTCTGTTACTGTTTCCGTTGTTTCCCCATATATTTGCCATGAAGTGATGGGACTGTATGCTATGATCTTAGTTTTTGAATGTTGAGTTCTAAGCCAGACTTCAGCAAAAGAGTCTTTAGTTCCTCTTTGATTTTTGCCATAGAGTAGTGTCATCTGCATATCTGAGGTTATGGATATTTCTCCAGTTAATCTTGATTCCAGCTTGAGCTTCATGATACACTCTGGCATTTTGCATGATGTACTCTGCATATAAGTTAAATAAGCAGGGTGACAATATACAGACTTGACGTACTCCTTTCCCAATTTGGAACCAGTCTGTTGTTCCATGTGTGGTTCTAACTGTTACTTCTTGACCTGCATACAGATTTCTCAGGAGTCAGGTAAGGTGGTTTGGTATTCCCATCTCTTGAAGAATTTTCCACAGTTTGTTGTGATCCATACAGTCAAAAGCTTTAGCATAGTCAAGGAAGCAGGAGTAGATGCTTTCTCTGGAATTTTCTTGCTTTTTCTATGATCCAGTGGATGTTGCAATTGGATCTCTGGTTCCTTTGCCTTTTTAAAATCCAGCTTGTACGTCTGGAAGTTCTCAATTCATGTATTGTTGACTCCTAGCTTGAAGAATTTTGAGCATTACCTTGTTAGCATGCATTTAAGAAGAATTATTAAAAATTAACGTGATTTTCATTGTTTTAAATGCTCTGCATGTTCAAAACAAATCTTTTTAAATGTTTCAGTTCTAAGATAAAAATTTTATGTGTCATTACTTATATAGAGTAGATCTCAGGTGAGGTGTATCCAGCATAACATCAACTGAAATTTGTTTTTAATACTGATGTGCATTTTGAAGACAGTTTTACAAAATATTTCATAATTTGAATTTAACTAGAACTGCCAGTTTCAAGTGATAAAGAGATGTTGTGTTGAGGGTTTCATTTTCAATGTACACCATGTTCAAAACAAAACTGTGTATATGCAAAACACTTCTTGACAAGTAACACTATCACCAACAGTTACCAGTTTCTTTCTAGGATTTAGGTTAAGGAAATTATGTTAAGTAAGACACTGTTTTTATACTGCAAGAAAATGTCTCAACACCCAATTTGAAATGAGAATAACCTGAAAAGAAAATACAACACATTTTTAATGGACATCTTTTATTGTGGCAGAAACTGTGAAGCTAGTCATTGAACCCATGTTCCTTTTCTCAAGGCAACTAATTATGTCTTCCTGTTACGTGTAAGCACCTGAGTGAGTTCTAGCCAATGTAAGGCAGATGGAAGTGACATGCTACACTTGAGTTGTCTGTTGTCTAAAAATCTTCTTGGATAAGCCTTGACTCTATCTTTTCTCTTATTTTTCCAGATGTACATGCCCAGGCTGTAAAGCACCACGGGCAGAATATGAGAACTCCCTTGCACCTATGTCCTTGCTGGTTGGTTTTTCTCTGAAGCACAAAAATAAACTTTTATGGGCTATGTATGGACACAGGGAGGATTGCACACAGAAATGTCTCAGGGGGTTCTTTCCAGATTCCCTGTGAAATATAGATACAAAAATTGAGGATTCCACCCCTTTAAGAGTAACTGCCCTGAACTCTGTTCCACATGGAAGCAGAGGAAGGTTTACAAAGAAACCAAGCTTCTTCTCAGAAACTAGTTTTCACCATCTCTGCAAACATTTGCACCAATAAAGAAGCGTGTGCTTTATTGTCAGGTCCTTCCCAGTCTCACCTCATAAACGGGAGCATTGAGGATGAGATCCCTTCCCAGGAACAAAGCCTTACATTGCATTCCCTTCATCCGCTGGCCCAGGCGTGCTTTCCCGCAGGCTGACCAGAGAAAGCAAGACACATTCCTGTACTGACCCTTCTGCCTGGAGTATCCTGGCCTGTGAGAAATGATGCTGTGGGGTTAAGAGAAAGTCATTTCCCGACATTGTGCCCCTGTGGTTTCAGTTTTTTCACCCTTATGATAATATTATCTTTAGCAATGATGAGAAGGAATAATTTCTTTTATCTCATTATACAGCAGACCACTCTGTATTAGGCAGGGATGCTCAACCTCCAGGAACTAATGCATATTGATTATTGATCTGAGGTGGAGCTTATAGAATACTGATGGAAATAAAGTGCACAATAAATATAATGCACTTGATCACCCTGAAACCATCACCCTCATCCCAGTCCATCCAAAGCCAAAAAGTTTGGGATGGCTGGTTTAGAATATGCCTTATTATTTATGCTAAATATGCTTTTCTTTTTATTATATATTTCTTATCATATTTATAAATAATTTCTATACAAGCATTGTATTTGCATTTTTGATAATTTATTCTGGTTTTAGGCACTGAAGCATTTTTTTACTTGAATATACCAACATTCTACAGGTCAAAAATGTATAAAATGCTCCAAATTGCATACAAAACAAATACATTGACATTTGTCATTATATGATATTTATATATGTATATATCATTATATATAAAAGGTAAAAATAAGTCTCAGACTAAATAAGAAGGAAAGCACATTAAATAAATTATGTGAATTGAAATTATCTTGGCATACATTGTTAAAAATAACCACAGAACTAAAACCAATTATTCATTTCTTGCAATTATTTTATATTTTTAAAGAATCATATGTTTAGTTTCAATGCACTAACAATTTAAAGTAAGTTTTTTCTCAGTCATGGGACAACAGCTAGTATCTTAGCATGGATAGAAAAGCTAAACACTAATTCACTTTCCCAAATTAGTTTGAACTGTTTCTCAAACTGGAATTCCTATTTCTTATTAAATACGATGCCAATATTTCAATAAGGCCTCAAAGCTTGGGATTCAGGCTGGATGAGCCACGAAGTTCAGGTAACTTTACACACACTTCCAGCCTCCTGGTGTGGCTTTCACTCTGCTCCTAAGGGTCTGTTTTCCCCTTGTGTTGTCCTGTATCCAATTTTTACCTTTTTCATTCATGAAATTCAGAAGAAAGTGTTCCTTTTCTCAAAATCCTGATTTAGCCTCTGTATGTGTAAGTTTCTCTTTTCTATAAGGGCAAAGTCAAGGTTACATACTAAACCTGAAAGATCATAGCAAATCAGAAGGCTTGAGAACTCAGAGGAAAAAAATGTAAGGTTATTTCTGTAATTTGTATCCAGTGAAAACATGCGTAAAAGTTATAGTAAGTTCTTCATAATGTTTAGTTTTCACTTAAGAAACAGAACTCATTTTTAAAATATCTCACTCAAAAGCGCAAGGTGAAAAGACAGCCCTCAGATTGGGAGAAAATAATAGCAAACAAAGCAACAAACAATGGATTAATCTCAAAAATATACAAGCAACTCCTCCAGCTCAATTCCAGAAAAATAAATGACCCAATCAAAAAATGGGCCAAAGATCTAAACAGACATTTCTCCAAAGAAGACATACAGATGGCTAACAAATACATGAAAAGATGCTCCACATCACTCATTATCAGAGAAATGCAAATCAAAACCACAATGAGGTACCATTACACGCCAGTCAGGATGGCTGCTATCCAAAAGTCTACAAGCAATAAATGCTGGAGAGGGTGTAGAGAAAAGGGAACCCTCTTACACTGTTGGTGGGAATGCAAACTAGTACAGTCACTATGAAGAACAGTGTGGAGATTCCTTAGAAAACTGAAAATAGAACTCCCATATGACCCAGCAATCCCACTTCTGGGCATACACACCGAGGAAACCAGATCTGAAAGAGACACGTGCACCCCAATGTTCATCACAGCACTGTTTATAATAGCCAGGACATGGAAGCAACCTAGATGCCCATCAGCAGACGAATGGATAAGGAAGCTGTGGTACATATACACCATGGAATATTACTCAGCCATTAAAAAGAATTCATTTGAATCAGTTCTAATGAGATGGATGAAACTGGAGCCCATTATACAGAGTGAAGTAAGCCAGAAAGATAAAAAACATTACAGCATACTAACACATATATATGGAATTTAGAAAGATGGTAATGATAACCCTATATGCAAAACAGAAAAAGAGAAAAAAGATGTACAGAACAGAATTTTGGACTCTGTGGGAGAAGGCGAGGGTGGGATGTTTCAAGAGAACAGCATCAAAACATGTATATTATCTAGGGTGAAACAGATCACCAGCCCAGGCTGGATGCATGAGACAAGTGCTCAGGCCTGGTGCACTGGGAAGACCCAGAGGGAGCAGGTGGAGAGGGAGGTGGGAGGGGGGATTGGGATGGGGAATACATGTAAAACCATGGCTGATTCTTGCCAATGTATGACAAAAACCACTACAATATTGTAAAGTAATTAGCCTCCAACTAATAAAAATAAATGAAAAAAAATAATATGCTTAAGTCTCAAAAAAAAACCTCATTCTGTCACTTGAAAAGGGAAAATAATATTTATCAGAGGGAAAAGAAAGCTAACTCGGCCAGCAAATAAGAGACATATTTATAAATGTCTTATGTCAGAGAGCATGGTATTAAAAACATTAAGGTCAAAGCACATATTTAACAAAAATCACTGCAGATTTTCTCATTGTTCCTATTATCTTTATGTAACCTCAACCTGAGTGACTCAGAATAAATAATTTTGTGTATTCTGTCTTCATCTCCCTGTCTTGTTCAGCATTGGGAAATATCTGTATGATCCATTTTAAAACAAATCACTATTTCCAGACTGGCCAGTTTTAAAACTGGAAGAAATTTCACAAACTCATCAAAGGGAGAAATCATTAAGAAGTAAATATTTTACTATTCATCATGTTAAGAAGTTTAAACAAAAAATTATTAGTGTTAGTATTTCTATCTCAACCTATTGATTCCTTCCTGCAAAGTCTAACTTACTTTTGGAGTGCTGTAGAGACTAAAAATAATAACAATCATAACAATATTTACTTTCATTGATTCATTGTCACTGTGTAGTTCTGCAATCATCCTGGCATGTGAAGGATAAACATTTGAGCTCAGAATGTGCATTTGTTTTCCTTTGCTGCCCTGACTCATTATCGTGATCTCAACAGTGGGAAACCACACAAATATGTTGTGTCATAATTGCATCAGTTTTAATTCTGGGAGGGTGCAGCTGGTTGCTTTACTCAAGATCTCACCAGGAAGAAATCAAAGTGTTCTTGGCCTGGGCTCTTCTTTAGAAGGCCTGGGAAAGCCCATGTCTAGGCTCCTTCAGGCTGCAGGCAGAATTCAAATCTCTGCAGCTCTAGTGCTGAGATCCCATCTCCTTGCTGACCGCCAGCCTCTCTCAGCTATTTGAGGCCACCTGCTTTCCTCATCCCATTGCCCCCTCCATCTTCAAACCAGCAAGTGTGTCTGACACTTCTCACTTCTGAATATGTCTCCAATCTTTTTAAATATAACATTGTACAATGTATTATAGGATCAAATACATACATGTGTGTGTGTGTGTGTGTGTGTGTGTGTGTGTGTGTGTTCAGTCGCTCAGTCATGTCTGACTCTTTGTGACCCCATGGACTGTAGCCTGCCAGGCTCCTCTGTCCCTGGGGATTCTCCTTCTCCAGGTAAGAATACTGGAGTGGGTTGCCATGGCCTTCTCCAGGGGATCTTCTCAACTTCCCAACCCAGGGATCAAACCCAGGTCTCCCACACTGCAGGAGGATTCTTCACCGTCTGAGCTACCAGGGAATATGTATGTATATATACATAAAGAAAGCTGTGTGCTGAAGAATTGATGCTTTCAAATTGTGGTGCTGGAAAAGATTCTTGAGAATCCCTTGGACTGCAAGCAGATCAAACTAGTCAATCCCAAAGGAAATAAACCCTGTGTATTCACTGGACAGAATGATGCTGAAATTGAAGCTCTAATACTTTGGCCACCTGATGTGAATATCTGAATAATTGAAAAAGACCCTGATATTGGGAAAGATTGAAGGCTAAAGGGCACGGGGGCAGGAGAGGATGGGATGGTTAGTATCACTGACTCAATGAACACGAATTTGAGCAAACTCTGGGAGATGGTGGAGGACAGAAGAGTCTGGAATGCTGTAGTCCATGGAGTTGCAAAAAATCAGACATGACTTAGCAATTTAACAACAAACAATACATCTAGATGAAGGCTGCCCTGGTGGCTTAGAGATAAAAAATCCACCTGCCAATGTAGGAGACATGGATTCAATCCCTAGTCAGGAAGATCCCCTGGAGAAGGAAATGGCAGCCCACTCCAGTATTCTTGCCTGAGAAATCCCATGGACAGAGGAGCCTGGTGAGCTACAGTCCATGGGGCTGCAAAAGAGTCGGACAGGACTTAGTGACTTAACAACAACAACAATACATATAAATGATTTTTACATTTTCTAAGGATTAATATTTATTTTCTAATGTTCTTTTTCTTAGATAATATTTTAGACTATATGAAGTACATGATCACTAAAAAATAAACCCTCTGTCAGGTCTTTACAGACTGTCTTTTCAGATAATATCACTTTTGAGTTCTCCTCACTCATTCTTTTGTCCTAAGGAAACATCACATGAAGCTGTCCAAGTTCAATTTGTATCTCATGAGGGAAAAAAATACACTAAAAAAATTAATGACAAGCAAGGTACACTCTTAGTGATGTTAGGAATGTTAGGAAATGCAATGTTAGGAAATCTCATGACTCCATCTTGCCTCTACATTCCCCTGTTCTATTAAGATAGTAATTTTATCTTATTTTCTACCAAGATCAGGTGTTAGAAACACATCTTTCATCACAACCCAATACAGGAAAACACAAACACTCTCACAAGTACCCATACCATATACAGATGTAACTGATACCCAAGTTTCAAAATGTAATTATTTTCCCACTTTTAATATGTGATGGACAGTAATATTTTTTCTTTCACTCTATATTATATCACTAAAAATTCTATTAGAATTGACTAAACTGATTTCATAATCTACTGATGAATAGGTAACTACCCACAGAAAATTCTTTAAGAGACTCCATGTGAAGATATCTTTTCCTGTACTGCTCTCAGCTGAGATGAGGATTTCTCGGCAGTTGTCACAGGTATGGAATATGGAAATAGACATTACTTCTCAGAATTGACCTCTACTCTCTCCTGTCCTGAGCAGATCTTCCAAAGATCATTTCTCGTTCCTGGTGTAGTAACACAAGCAGAGATCCTCGATCTCTTTTTGCTAATCAAACAAACACCAAAGGTTCTCAGTTCCCTAAAGACCTTACTTTCAAAGAGGGGACTTTATTCCAGATATCAGTGCACGATAATGTAATGAGACGTTTCATCTCTGCAGACCATGAGTTGCCATATTCTTTACTCTTAGTACAGTGAATTCACACTGCCATCAGCCTTAGTATGCTGGTAAGTCATTTCAAACCTTGTTTCACGCAGAACCTCTTGCCTGAAATTGACTCAGACGCCCGATGTTTATATGAGCCAGAAACCTTGACTCTTTAACTTACTTTGGAAAATGAAGTTACTAGAATGCAAAGTGGACTCTCATAATCAAAAGGAAGATTTTACAATTTGGCTTAGAAAATGAGAAAAAAGCAAGGGGAATCAATGCTATCCTAAAGACCGTGACCGGGACAGGAGCTACTGCCTCGCCAGCGGCACTGCCGCCGCTAGGAGGCGCCCCAGCAGCCGATCCTCAGGGAACCCTTTGGCAGAGCCAGCGTTGCCCCGCATTAAACCCTGTTTCACACGCTACGTGGTAACAGACGTGTGATGTTTCTATCTTAAGTAACTGATATTACCTCTGCCCACAGATGTATAATCCTTTGCCTATTCCTTATTATAATTTTTCTTCCTCTCTCTCACCTGTTTGAGACTCGTTTTCATGCTAGTCACAACTTTTCTTTAAAGTGATAACAGTGCAAATAAGCTGAAAGCCTGGAAATGGGGCAGAGAAGTGAGCTGGGGGAGCAGGATGCTTCATGCCAGGGACATTTTCAACAACTCTGCTGTAAACTTATTCTCCGTGTCCTTAAGGTTTCCACGTTCCGGTGACACCTCAGATTTCATATGTTTATGTGATTTGGCAAGTTAGCACTTAATATTTCCCTTCTCTCCTGAATGTCATCACCAAGGGTAGAAGACAAATGCTTCTTATTGTCTCCTCTTCCGTTTCATCACAATCAGCATGCAGATTGTTTCTTGTCATTCCAGCGTCATCCCCACCTTTTCTGCATTTTTCGGTACTTACCCTGGAAAACTCTGTTCAATAATATTTGCAGAATATCCTGCCAGCTGATTTCCAATAAGGATGCTGTCAGAGAGATTCTCACACTAGCTTGGGAAGGCAGGAAGGAAAAAGCCATTTGTTCTCCTCTGACTGTGGCAGACAGCTGTGCAGGCTGATGCTGAAACCAGACAGGAGGTTCATGGAGGCTTGGGCCATCCACTGTTCAACTGCTCGCTGCTACAGTCAACGGAGATCAGTATCATTTTTATTAGTATTAGCATTTTTCTGTGATTGATCCATGCAAGAAGTTGAACATCATTAGCAATGCCACTCTCAAATATGATACATCATATGAATAATAAACTGTTAAACATCCATTACTCAGCTTGACAATAAATTGCTGGTTTTTTCATAGGTTTAACATAGTTTACTTAGACTTTGACAGATTATTAAATAAAATAATTTAATTCTATCAATATATATCTTTAAACATTACCCCACATGTAATATAAGATCAAGTATTCTGGAAGAATGCATAGAGTTCTGACACATTCTTTAGCATCACTTACAATTTTCAATTTGGTAATCTTTCAGTGAGTAAAAAACAGAATCTTAGAGTTCCAGTATGGCTGAAATTCAAATGTTATCAATGTGAACTAAGATTGCCAGCAATTTAAAAGCAACGAAAAACAATAACCTCCCAAATTTATTATTTGAAAAATATATTTTATGTTTAGTTGACATTTATGACAAAACTAGATAGCATATTAAAAAGTAGAGACATCAGTTTGCTGACAAAAGTCTGCATAGTCATAGTTATGGTTTTTCCAGTCATCATATATAGATGTGAGAGTTGAACCATAAAGAAGGCAGAGTGCTGAATAATTGATATTTTTGAACTGTGGTATTGGAGAAGACTCTTGAGAGTCCCTTGGACAGCAAGGAGATCAAACCAGTCAATCCTAAAGGAAATGAATCCCGAATATTCATTGGAAGGAATGGTGCTGAAGCTGAAGGGCCAATATTTTGGCTGCCTGATATGAAGAACTGACTCATTAGGAAAGCCCCTGATGCTGGGAAAGATTGAAGGCAGGAGAAGAGGGGTGACAGAGGATGGGATGGTTGGATGGCATCACTGACTCAATGGAAACAAGTTTGAGCAAGCTCTGGGAGATAGTGAAGGACAGGGAAACCTGCCATCCTGCAGTTCATTGGGTCACAAAGAATCAGACCCAACTTAGCAGCCTAACACCACCACCAATGACAACATTTACCAGAATATATTTGTGACTGTTGGCTTATAAATGTTATGAAGAAGAACAATTTATAATTCAACTCAAATCTATCAATATTTGGTGAAACGTGATGAGTGAGCAGCCAGTGAGATTGATGTTAGATTTAGATAAGACAATCTATTTTTAAACAAAAACTGGACCATAGTCATATTTTCAGCTATCGTGAGCTTTGATTCAATAGGTAATTAAAGACAAGTAGCCTCAATCTTTGCTGCTGTTGCATGCTTCTGTCCTGTTAAAAAGAGAGAGGGAGACTTGTATCCATTTCCTCTCTTCTCTTTCTATATGATTTTTAAACTTTTATATTAGAGTATAGTTGATTTACCATATTGTATTACTTTGAGGTGTACAGCAAAATGATTCAGCTATACATATACACATATCTATCTTTTTTCACACACTTTTTCCACATATAACCTATATGGAATGTAGAATATTGAGTAGAGTTCCCTGTGCTATTCAATAAGTCCTTGTTGAATATATATTTCATATATAAGCGTGTAGTTTTTAACCCCAATCTCCTAATTTATCCTTCTCCCCATCTTTCCCCTTTGCTAACCATAAATTTGTTGCCAGAGTCTGTGAGATTGTTTTGTAAATGTCATTGATACTGTTTTTTTTAAAGATTCTACACATATAAGTGATATCACATGACATTTATCTTTGTCTGACTTGCTTCAGTTAGTAATGTAATCTCAAGGCCCATTTGTTGCTGCAAATGGCACTATTTCATTCTTTTGTATGGCTGAGTAATATTACGTTGTATATATGTACTACATCTTTTTTCTATCAGTTCCTCTAATGAAGGACACATTGCTTGCTTCCATGTCCTGGCTATTGTAAACAGCACTGCCATGAACACTGGATTGCATGTATCTTTCTGAATCATAGTTTTCTTGGATTTACACCCAGGAGTGGGATTGCTAGATCATATGGTAGCTCTTCTTTTTAGTTTCTAAAGGAACTTCCATACTGTCCTCCATAGTGGCTTTATCAATTTACATTCCTACCAATAGTGTAGGAGGCTTCCCTTTTCTCCACACCCTCTCCAGCATTTTTTATTGTAGACTCTTTGATGATGGCCATTCCAACTGGCATGATAACCTCACTGTAGTTTTGATTTGCATTTCTCTAATCATTAAAGATGTTGAGCATTTTTTCATGTGCTTTTTCACATTCTGTATGTCTTCTTTGGAGAAACATATATTTAGATCTTTTGCCCTAAATGTATACTTTAGATTTAACCTTATAAATGAATGTGTTTATTCTGTATATGAAACTTAGTTCTCACATTATATATTAAAAGTTCCTCTTACTTCAGTCAATTTTTTACCCACTCATAGTCCAATATTATACAATACTGCAGATGCTCTGTCCCAAAGCACAGTTTTGATCATGTTCTATGACTTCATGTCACTGGCTGAATAATATGTTCTTTCTTTTCAAAACAAAACAAAAATTAAAGCCCTTTACAACAGTGGAACCACATATCTTTTCAGCCTTTTCTGCTTTTCTCCTCCTCTGTGTATTTTCTTCTGTTGTCTGGTCAAACAGGATTAATGCAGCTCCCCTAAACCACCCATTGGTTTTGTTTGCTTTGCCTCCATGCATTAAACACATAGGAGATGCAAGCAACCCTGGTTTGATCCCTGGGTTGGGAAGATCCCCTGAAAGAGGAAATGGCAACCCACTCCAGCATTCTTACCTGGGAAAGCCCATGGACCGAAGAGCTGCTGGGCTACAGTACATGGGTCACAAAGAGTCAGACGCGACTGAGCATGCATACATTGAACTCAAACCTCTTCTGGGCTTGATAATCCACTTATCTCAAGCAATCAGGATCAATCCTGACAAATTTTTGACACTTTCCTCAAATATTACTTTGTTCTCAAAGTTTCCCCTAAACTAACTCTTTCTCCTTAAAGCCTGTAGGATGACTGTATTAATCTTCCCTATGTCAGTTCATTTACTTTAACTTTTTAAGGTTGTCTTCATCTCAGTTTATATTATGAAAAGTGAAAGTGAAAGTCACTCAGTCATGTCTGACTCTTTACAACCTCATGGACTATAGCCTGGCAGGCTTCTCTGTCCATAGAATTCTCCAGGCAAGAATACTGAAGTGGGTAGCCGTTTTCTTCTCCATGGGACCTTCCCAACCCAGGGATCAAACCCAGGTCTCCCACACTGCAGGCAGATTCTTTACCAGCTGATCTAGCAGGGAAGCCCTCCAGTTCATATAGATATTCACTAATATTATATTGAGAAATTTTTATGACCTGCAAAAGATAGCAGAATGTCTTGCATAACATAGTATTTAAATGTTTATAAAATGTAGTGCACCTTAGAGAATTATATTTTTAGCTGTGAACCATGGTATTTCCTTGTTTTACATCTAGTCATGAAAAAGAATAAATGCATCTCTAGGTACCTGCACAAGAAAAAAAGAAAAGAATTGGTCTCCATAGCACACACAATTGTCCTACATTGTTGGTACAATTATAATTTGAGCCTCCACAAGCTAGAGAATGCTTACAGAGCAAAACAGAGGTAGACATTAAAATAAAATCATGTTATAAGCTTTTTCTATCTTAGCTTGCTCCTATTTTATTTTTCTATTTAAATGACTATAACTCAAATGGCCCAAATCACTTAGATGAAGAAACAATACCTGTCATGTCTTTCTCTCCTTGCTCTTTGCATTAAGTCAGATACAACCCTTCATTTATGTTACTTCTGCAGTGAGTTGTGAAACCTTCATTCTGGAGCTTTTGCTTAAATGTGCACTATGCCAATATCCGCTGGATCATCGAAAAAGCAAGAGAGTTCCAGAAAAACATCTATTTCTGCTTTATTGACTATGCCAAAGCCTTCGACTGTGTGGATCACAATAAACTGTGGAAAATTCTGAAAGAGATGGGGATACCAGACCACCTGACCTGCCTCTTGAGAAAACTGTATGCAGGTCAGGAAGCAACAGTTAGAACTGGACATGGAACAACAGACTGGTTCCAAACAGGAAAAGGAGTACGTCAAGGCTGTATATTGTCACCCTGCTTATTTAACTTATATGCACCGTACATCATGAGAAACGCTGGGCTGGAAGAAGCACAAGCTGGAATCAAGATTTCTGGGAGAAATATCAATAACCTCAGATAGGCAGATGACACAACTGTTATGGCAGAAAGTGAAGAGGAACTAAAAAGCCTCTTGATGAAAGTGAAAGAGGAGAGTGAAAAAGTTGGCTTAAAGCTTAACATTCAGAAAACTAAGATCATGGCATCTGGTCTCATCACCTCATGGGAAATAGATGGGGAACAGTGGAAACAGTGTCAGACTTCATATTTTTGGGCTCCAAAATCACTGTGGATGGTGACTGCAGCCATGAAATTAAAATACGCTTACTCCTTGGAAGGAAAGTTATGACCAACCTAGAGAGCATATTAAAAAGCAGAGACATTACTTTGCCAACAAAAGTCCGTCTGGTCAAGGCTATGGTTTTTCCAGTGGTCATGTATGGATGTGAGAGTTTTACTATAAAGAAAGCTGAGCGCTGAAAAATTGACGCTTTTGAACTATGGTGTTGGAGAAGACTCTTGAGAGTCCCTTGGACTGCAAGGAGATCCAATCAGTCCATCCTAAAGGAAATCAGTCCTGGGTGTTCATTGGAAGGACTGATGCTGAAGCTGAAACTCCAGTACTTTGGCCACCTCATGCGAAGAGTTGACTCATTGGAAAAGACCCTGATGCTGGGAGGGATTGGGGGCAGGAGGAGAAGTGGGGGACAGAGGATGAGATGGCTGGATGGCATCACCGACTCGATGGGCGTGAGTTCGAGTAAACTCCGAGAGTTGGTGATGGACAGGGAGGCCTGGCGTGCTACAATTCATGGGGTCGCAAAGAGTCGGACATGACTGAGTGACTGAACTGAACTGAACTGATGCCTTTGACTGAATAACGGATAGAACCCCTACCTGGAAAGATAGAAAAAAAAGGCTGCTTTGGGGTGGAAAGATGGAAAATGGCATCTTTTCTTCCAACAAGTGCTTTCCGACAGCAGAGCTTACAGCTTGGAGAGTGGAAGATCAGTTGAAGTCTAGCCCTTACTTGACTTCATTCAGGTACCTTGAGCAGGCTGCAACTTGGACAACTTCATATGGCAGTTCTGCCTAACACTGGTCCACCTTCCTTTCCCTATTGTTATTGCTCAGGCTTACTGGCACAATAAAATTGTTATTGCCATTGGAGTAGCTTTCTCTCCAACCTCTGAATTATCACTATAATGCACAGATTGTTTCTTCTTTCAATGCAAGATGTTATATGCTTATGATACTCAGGTATCTTTGACAGATCCAAATTAGTTTTATTTCATCATTTCTTTTGTTTTATTTATTTTTATGTATCTTAAAAAATGTCATGGGAGTGTAGTTGAATTACAATTTTGTGTTAGTTTCAGAAGTACAGCAAAGTAAATCCATTATACATATATCCAGTATTTCTTTTTTTAGATTCTTTTCCCATACAAGTCATTACAGAGTATTGAGTAGAGTTCCCTTCCCCATACATTAGGTCTTTCGTTTTTATCTATTATACATATAGTAAGTGAGTATATGTCAACCTCAGTCTCCCAATTTATCTCTCACCCCCGTATCTCCTGCTAACCATAATCATTCCTTTGCTTTATTCTCTGTCTTCTTCCCATTTTTCTGCATTTCACTACCTCTAACTTTCTTTGTTCTACCCTTTATTTGTTACCACAAATACTCTAGTCTCAAAACTATATTTAGTTTTTAAATATATACATTGAGAGAATCTTAAAGCCAAGTCCACTCATTACATTTCTACTTCTTCTTAGCAGCTCTAAGACAGTCTGAGGGCCTGTGACTTGTTTGTGTGACTTACAAATTCTCTCCATTGAGAGCTTAGTGGAGCATGTATGATAGATTTCTTACTGATTTTCAAGTCAAGAAGACATGTTTTTCTTTCACCAAATTAAATATCTAGATCACTGTTGATACAGTAGCCAGTAGCTGCATGCCACATTTAAATTATTTTAAATGGCACTAAGTTAAGTTATATTTAAGTTATTTCTTTAGTCACACTGGTCTTTTTTGAGTGCTCAAGACAGCGCAGATCCAGAAAATTTCCATCTTTGCAAAAAAAGTTCTATTGTACATAACTGTATTGCTCTAGTACATAATTTACAAAACTTACACATGCTTTCATCTACATTTCTTCACAAAATCATCATACAAAGTTTTTAGAGCTATCCTTTTTAGTACTGCATCATATATGATTCATGAGTTTCCTGATGATCCAGTCATTAAATAGAAATTTATTGTTTTCTATAGAAGGTGAGTTTACTCTTTTTTACAACATCCCAGGAGAAAAATTATGTAAGTTTCTGTGATCTGATATCAATATAACTTTAGATAAGACCAAATAACCTCTTTATAATTTAGCAATTATAAAATCTATGAGTTAATTTCTGTCTACAGGGAAAGGGAGGAAGACAATAATATGTCTTCAGACACCTTTAAAAAGTTTTGTTTGGGGAATTTCC
Organism: Hydropotes inermis; assembly: GCA_020226075.1. Lineage (NCBI taxonomy): Eukaryota > Metazoa > Chordata > Mammalia > Artiodactyla > Cervidae > Hydropotes > Hydropotes inermis. The sequence goes on along the minus strand of CM035287.1, from coordinate 1,198,092 downwards.
TGGCAATCCAGTAGTTAGGACTCATTTGTGATTTCAGTGCCAGGGCTCTGGGTTTGATCCTTGGTTAGAAAAAAAAGGTCCTACAAGTCATCTGGTCCAGCAAAAAAAAAAAAACGTTTTGTTTGCATCTGGTCAAGGAAAATTGCTATTTTCTTACTCATGTGTAAATATGCTAGATTATCTCAGATGCATATAAAGAGTATACCATGTAGCAGCATTTTAGATACAGCCTATGACAAATTATTTTGATTATATACTAGGTAGGACTTTAACTGTTAATTATTTACAGAGAAAGTATTAGTCACTCAGTCATGTCCGATTCTTTATAAGTCCGTGGACTCTAGCCCGTCATGCTCTTCTATCCATGAAGTTCTCCAGGCAAGAATGCTAGGGTGGGTAGCTATTCCTTTCTCCAAGGCATCTTTCCAAGCCAGGGATCAAGCCCAGGTCTTTTGTACTGAAGGCAGATTCTTTACAATTTGAGCCACCAGGGAAGTCCCCATTTACAGAGAAGTATAACTTAAATTATTTCATTTTATTTTCACAAAAATGTCTCATTGTAATTTTATCTTTGCATATGAAAGCTGAAGTTCATACTGTAATATGAGGGCAATGAAACAGGATTTCTTTGCAAGTACAAATTGCCTTCCACTATTTTAACAATACTATCCATTTCATTGCATAGCTTTATTATTTCATTGACTTAAATTATTCTTGGTCATAAGAAAAGAACATACAGAATATTGAAATATTTCTTTTGTATAGCACAAAATGTTTTCAAAATAAGAAAAAAAATTGTTCAGTACATTATTACCGATGAAGCTAAGACATTTTAATAATTTCATATCATAGAATTTTTCATAAATTGATGCATAAATCATTCATTCATTCATTCATTAAACAACTAAACAATTATTGTTTTCTATGTACTGACCCAGGATTTGGACATTAAGAGGTTATTGGTTTTCTTCCATTGATAGCTGATAAGATTTTAGTATAGAAAAAGTTATTTACTAGACAGGCACAAACAATGAAGTACTATGATCCTGTCATGCTGTGAACAGATGAAGTTTATATTGAAGTTTATCAGAACATGTAGAAAGATTTTCTTGAAAGATAAGCAAAGTGTCTCAGACATTGAATTTTAAGGATAGCGCAGCTATACTAGAGCTAAATCTAGAATCTTCGAAATGGTCATAACTGCATTTTTTTAAGTAAAAAATGAAAATGATAATTAAATTACCCAAAATTGGTAGCTTAAAAATAAAACATTTTGATAGAAGGTGATAGGAAAAGACACTGGAGAATCATATTATCTCATTAAATTTTCTGCATAGAAGCTAAGGAAAACCTTCAGTCAGCACAAACCATCGGAAGATTTCTTGCAGGAGAATGATTTTATAATAATGATGCTTCATGTGTTATTCTAGGACTGTATTTAGAAACATTTTGGAGAGGTATGTTGGACTAGAATTACTGGGATTTGGTTTAAGGACTGTGGAAGCTACTTCTTTTATCTAGGAATTAGTACAGATGCTGCCAAGGAGAAAGAAATCTATTTAAAAGACACTTAGAATGTGAATTGTTTAATTCTATTGTGGATATTGGTTTCTAGTTAGGGGTCTTGAACAATCATGTCAACATGTTTTGCCACAAGTAGCAGAGAACTCTATTCAAAGTGGTTTAAACAATGAGGATAATTGTCACACAGACTGTCTCAAGGGATGTGCATGCATAGTAAGTCACTTCAGTCATGTCTAACCCTTTGTGACCCTATGGACTTCAGCCTGCCAGGCTCCTCTGTCCACGGGAATTCTCCAGGCAAGAATATTGGAGTGGGTTGCCATGCTCTCCTCTAGGGGATCTTCCCTACCAAGGGATTGAACCTGCATCTCATACATTGGCAGGTGGGTTCTTTACCACTAGTGTCACCTGGGAAGCCCATGTCTCAAGGGATGATAACTGGTTAATTCAGTGACTCAATACAATTATCAAGTGATCTGGTTCTTTCCATTTTGTTTTCTATGCAGTTTTTGGTTGTCAGCTTTATCCTCAGGCCAGCTGCCTTCAAGGTCACAGCATCTTCCAACATTTTTTGACACTACATTCATGAAAGAAAAGGGGAAGACAGTCTGGCAGATGTTCAAAGAAAAACTTTTTTATACATCTTTCAACAGATTTTTCCTCCTGCCTCATTAGCAAGAATTGTTTCATTTATCCAGAGAGGGAAATGCCATTATTGTGGCTGAGAGGGCAGTTGGGATCCACCTTCTGATGGATATCCTTTTTTGTTATTTATAGATGTGATGTCTAGAAATATTGTTCTGCAGATCAACGATGCTCTTCATTTTAAAAAATTTCCCCTATATGTTCCATTTTGTATATTTTCTTCAAGTTTGTTTTGTGTTTTAGCTCCTGCAGTGTGTAATTTGCCTATTAAGTAAGTTATCCACATCCAGATAGTCTAGATTATCATATCTAATGTATTGTTCCTCTCAGATGTTGTAGCTTTCATATATAAAATTTTAAATACAGTCTTACATTGTCCATGTTCCTACTTAACTTTTTAAGCATATGAAATGATAATGAAAACAGATTTAATATTTTTGTCTGACACTTCTAACATCCATCCCAGTTCTGTGTTGTTTTCATTGAATAATTACTCTCCTTACTATGGGAGAAGTTATTCTGACTCTTTGCATGCTAGAAAAATTTTGGTTGGATGGTAAACATTTTGAAGTCTACCTTGTTGAGTGCTTCATGTTTTCAGATTTGTGTAAACATCCTTATGTTTTGTCCTTCAGTGCGATTAGGTACTTGAGAGCAATTTGATCCTTCGGGTATGGTCATTTTTATTGATGTAGATTTGGGACAATGCTCAGTCTAAAGCTAACTATTTCTAACCACTGAGATATGTACTTCCTCAAGACTCTGCCCATTGTCCCATGGATTAACAATTTTTTTCTAGCCTGACTTGTAGGTGGGGTTACCTTAAATTCTGTAGAGTGGTGCTTCCTTGGGCCTCAAGTAGTTTCCTACCCTGTGTGATAAGTACTCTCCTGAACACTCAAGAGCGTGCTGTTAGACAGCTGTCATCTCTCTGGCACTTGGCTCTGCAAACTCTAGCTGCCTTGGTTTCCTTGGACTTTCTGCTCTGGCTCCTCAACTCAAGGGGTTCTCAGAGCTCCACAGCAATTCCTCGTCCCGGCACCAAAGCCTGCAAACACTCTCAAAGCAGTAAGAGCCATTTTAAGGTACTCCTCATATATATATATATTATTATTGTATATTGATTTATAATACTTAATATTTACATCAATTATATATAATATATCAACTGAAGTGAAGTCACTTAGTTGTGTCCGACTCTTTGCGACCCCATGGACTGTAGCCCACCAGGCTCCTCCATCCATGGGATTCTCCAGGCAAGAATACTGGAGTGGATTGCCATTTCCTTCTCCAGGGAATCTTCCCGACCCAGGAATTGAACTCAGGTCTCCCGCATTGCAGGCAGACGCTTTAACCTCTGAGCCACCAGGGAAGCCCAGTGTATCGACTATTATAACATATAATTTTTTTTTTTTTCAGACACAGGGGAAGGCAGGTAAATTAATTCCTTGAAATTCCTTCTTTACCAAAAGCAGAGTCTGCCATATTCCATATCTTCTTAAGAACTTGTTTCTTTCCCACAGGAGAGTTTCCCAGGCGGCTCAGTAGTAAAGAATCTGCCTGCAATGCAGGAGATGCAAGAGACACAGGTTTTATCCCTAGGTCAGGAAGGTCCCCTGGAGGAAGAAGTGACAAGCCACTCCAGCATTCTTGCCTGAAAAACCCCATGACAGAGGAGCCTGATGGGCTGCAGCCCAGTGGGTTGCATAGAGTCAGACACGACTGAGTGAGCATACATGCGCATATTTTCTGTAGAATCTGTTGTTTAGGAAACCTCAGGAAAGCTTTTGACCATAATTTCCACCTCTCTAGTTTTAATTTTTATGCCATTTCTGTAACTTTTATATTTTATTTTTCTGTTTTTCAATTCTCTGGGAAAGTTTGCAATCTCACCTTCTAGTTTCTCAAATGCATTATGAATATACATTTTAAAAGTCGGTACGTGATAACTCCATTCCATGAAGAGACAAGTTTTAGTATTTCTTTGAATTCTAGTCATGGTGCCTATTCTTGTTCAGTGCCTGCTGAGACTGATTAAATGATATACTGTGAACATGAACATTTGTAAACATTATTTGTGGTCTATAATGGTGTACACATTAAGTTTACTTCTTGCAGACACTTCATGTGCTAGCAGTCTCAGACCACTTAATAAAGTTCAGGGATCCAAATATTTTAAAGTTGAGCCTCATTCCTCCAGAGCCAATTTATTTCAAGTTTATGTCTATATCTAGAAGTAGAAGAATACCTTTTGGGGGATCAGTTAAAAGTCTGAGCCATTTACTAATAATCCGCTCTTGGGAAGTCCTAATTTGAGCTAAAATTTCAGTTCCTTTATCACAGTAGTTCTTTATTAGGTGCTTTTTTGTTGTAGGAGATATTTGGTATTTATTGAGCTCATGGGTGCTAAGTCACTTCAGTTGTGTCCGACTCTTTGTGATCCATTGGACTGTAGCCCACCAGTCTCCTGTGTCTATGGAATTCTCCAGGTAAGAGTGCTGGAGTGGGTTGCCATGCCCTCCTCCAGGGGAACATCCTGATCGACCCAGGGATTACACCTATGTCTCCCTCATTGCAGGCGGATTGGTTACCCTCTGGGCCACCAGAGAAGCCCCAGTTCATACCTATTACCTGGGGACAATTTGGTTGTTATATTTTGAAGAGAAAGTTTGTTGCTATTGGCATCTAGGGTGTAGAGACCAGAGATACTGTTATACGTCCTAAAATGCACAGGATTCAAGTCAGTGTATGGCAAAACCAATACAATGTTGTAAAGTAAAATTAATTAATTAATTAATTAAAAAAAATTTTTAATAAATAAATAAAATGCACAGGAGAGCCCCCACAACAAAAAGCTAACTAGTGCAAAATTTTAAATAATATTGAAAAACCCTTCCTAGTCCTAGGAGAGAGTGAAAAGTTCATTTCAGTCTGGAAGCTTCTCAGTTGCTTTCTTTTTGAATCAGGAGAGGATACAGGGAAAGCAACCCTGAGGGCCATACTTGCAGCTCTGGTTTTTCTTATTCTTTTTGTTCTTGACCATCATTCTTTTATGTCTTGTTAAGTTTCCCAAGTCTTTGGCTTGATGATATTTTTCTTGTCTTTTTCCAGATTCTCAAGTTATTCCCAGTAAAAGAACACTACTAGACAATAATATTTTTCTACATATTAAAACATACCATCTCCTATATTCATATTCCATTTTGCTGTAAAATTTACAAATACTTTAAAACATTTTTGCTTTTGAATTAATCTAATACTAGATGTACACTAGATTTCAAATTGTTTCAAACCAAACCAAAAATTGTATAAAAAATACATGAATCTAAAATGTCACACTTTTATTTTAAAATCTTTTCTTTTTTCATTTTTACCTTACTATCTGGAACAATTCCAACTTAAAACATTTTCTCCCATGGTTTTAAAAACAGGTATAAAGCCTTCAAGTTTCACAGAGATCTGTTATTTATTGTAAATATATTAAGTACCCACATTTAATTTATTACACAAGTGCCATGAGAGAAAAAATATCTGCTAGTGGCATATTCCAATCACTCAGATATGAAGTAACTTTACTGCTGTGTTTTACAAGTATTATAAATAACTTTCATCTAGCTAGCTCAGAGCTACATGTATTATAGCTGATACATAATTGACAGAGTTAATTCTCCTCTCTTTAAAGCACTAATTGCAACAAACATCTTTCAATAAGCTCATGAATGCAAAATATCTCAGGCTGTTTAATGACACTATACAAAGTATATCTTAAAGTCTGACCAGTCCCATTTAATGAATTGACTATCAGAAGGTCAGCTTTAGGGAAAGGAGTACTTAAGTGTTAGATTATATAAATTATGTTTATACAATTTTAGAAGCAACTCACAATTTCTTACTTTAAGCATAACTTTTTTCTCTTTTGTTATTATAGTCAACTTCCAAGGTTAGAGAAGAAAATACTAATAGTTCCATTAATTTGTTTTATTTTTTTTCCAAGGTTCCAAGATACTAGGTGATTGTTACAGACATGATTATTTAAGTTTCACCATTTTAAATGTCTCCTTATTATTCCTATATTCTTACATGCTTTTCATCATATTGATATATTCACCATGCATTCCTTTTATGCATGTATGTATTCATGCATGCTCAGTTGCTCAGTCATGACCAATTCTTTGCAACCCCATGGACTGTAGCCTGTCAGGCTCCTCTGTTTATGGAATTTTCCAGGCAAGTATACTGGAGTGGGTTGTCATTCCCTCCTCCAGGGGATTTTCCTGGCCCAGAGATCAAACTTGCATCTGGTGCATCCCCTGCATTGGCAGGCAGATTTTTTAACACTGTGACCCCTGGAAAGCCCTAAAGAACTCATCTGCCAATGTAGGAGACACTGGTTCGATCCCTGATCTGAGAAGATCCCACAAGCCAGGAGCAAGTAAGTCCATGTACCACAATTAGCCACCACTGCTGAACATACATTTTACCATTGATCTGATAAAACCTTACATGAGACCAGCAATAAAAAAGATTCACTAGAAACCTGGAAGACTGAACTTTCCTTTAAGCATTATAATTTGGATTTTGTTATTTTATGTACTGAGTTGAACAGTTCCCCTTCAAAATTGGTGTCATACCTACCTGGAAATATATAAGGAGAGGGAAGTTTGGACAGAGAGGCACAGATACATGGGGAAAATGCCATGTGACAATGGAGGAAAGTGCACCTTCAAGCCAAGGAACAACTAGAAGCTAGAAGAATCAGTGAAGTCCCACGTAGAGCCTTCAGAGGGAGAGAGCATAGCCCTTTAAATACCTTGATTTAGAGCTTTTAGCCTCCAGAGTTATGTGAGAACATATTTATCTCATAAGCATTTTAAGCCACCCAGTTTGGGTAATTTATTAGTGCAGGTCTAGGAAATTAGTACATTCAGTACTATAAATCAATCAAAATACTACATTATATTCAGTTCAGCTCAGTTTAGTAGCTCAGTTGTGTCCGACTCTTTGCAACCCCATGAATCGCAGCACATCAGGCCTCCCTGTCCATCACCAACTCCCGGAGTTCACCCAAACTCATGTCCATGGAGTCGGTGATGCCATCCAACCATCTCATCCTCTGTCATCCCTTTTCCTCCTGCCCTCCATCTTTCCCAGCATCAGGGTCTTTTCAAATGAGTCAGTTCTTCGCATCAGGTGGCCAAATTATTGGAGTTTCAGCTTCAGCATCAGTCCTTCCAATGAACACCCAGGACTGATCTCCTTTAGGATGAACTGGTTGGATCTCCTTGCAGTCCAGAGGCCTCTCAAGAGTCTTCTCCAACATCACAGTTCAAAAGCATCAGTTCTTCTGTACTCAGCTTTCTTTATAGTCCAACTCTCACATCCATATGTGACTACTGGAAAAACAAAAGACTTAACTAGATGGACCATTGTTGGCAAAGTAATGTCTCTGCTTTTTAATATGCTGTCTAGGTTGGTCATAACTTTCCTTTCAAGGAGTAAGCCTCTTAATTTCATGGCTGCAGTCACCATCTGCAGTGATTTTACAGCCCCCCAAAATAAAGTCAGCCACTGTTTCCCCATCCTTTTGCCATGAAGTGATGGGACCAGATGCCATGATCTTAATTTTCTGAATGTTGAGCTTTAAGCCAACTTTTTCACTCTCCTCCTTCACTTTTATCAAGAGGCTCTTTAGTTCTTCTACACTTTCTTCCATAAGGGTGGTGTCATCTGCATATCTGAGGTAATTGATATTTCTCCTGGCAATCTTGATTACAGCTTGTATGTCATACAGCCCAGCATTTATCATGATGTACTCTGCATATAAGTTAAATAAACAGGGGACAATATATAGCCTTGATGTACTCCTTTTCAGATTTAGAAACAGTCTGTTCCATGTCCAGTTCCAACTATTGATTCCTGACCTACATACAGGTTTCTCAAGAGATAGGTCAGGTGGTCTGATATTCCCATCTCTTTCAGAATTTTCAACAGTTTATTGTGATCCACACAGTCAAAGGCTTTGGCATAGTCAATAAAGCAGAAATAGATGTTTTTTTGGAACTGTCTTCTTTTTCAATGATCCGGCAGATGTTGGCAATTTGATCTCTGGTTCATTTGCCTTTTCTAAATCCATCTTTAACATCTGGAAGTTCATGGCTCACATATTGCTGAAGCCTGTCTTAGAGAATTTTAAGCATTACTTTACTAGCATGTGAGATGAGTGCAATTATGAGGTAGTTTGAGCATTCTTTGGCATTGCCTTTCTTTGGGATTGGAATGACCTTTTCCAGTCCTGTGGCCACGGTTGAGTTTTCCAAAATTTCTGGCATATTGAGTGCAGCACCTTCACAGCATCATCTTTTAGGACTTGAAATAGCTCAACAGGAATTCCATCACTTCCACTAGCTTTGTTTGTAGTGATGCTTCCTAAGGCCCACTTGACTTCGCATTCCAGGATGTCTGGCTCTAGGTGAGTGATCACACCATCGTGATTATATGGGTCGTGAAGATCTTTCAAGGCTTTTTTTTTCACAGCACCAGAAGACGTGGGGAATTCCAGCCAAGAGATGGGAGGAGATTTACAGCTTGATTTACTTGATTATATTCTGATATGGTGGCAAGCGTCGGCTGCACAGGCCCTGTAGTGGCCAAGAGGAGCTACCCCACATCCAAGGTCAGGAGCAGTGGCAGTGAGGAGATACCCCATGTCCAATGTAAGCAGCAGTGGCTGCACTTTGCTGGAGCAGTTGTGAAGAGATAACCCACATCCAAGGTAAGAGACACTCCACTAAGATGGTAGGTGCTGAGAGATGGCATCAGAGGGCAAACAGACTGAAACCATAATCACAGAAAACTTCCCAGTCTAATCACATGGACCACATCTTGCCTAACTCAATGAAACTAAGCCATGCCATGTAGGGCCACCCAATATGATGGGTCATGGTACATTATATTACTATTTCATAACTGTATATTTAAATATATCATAGCCAATGAGCTCAGTCAGTCAGTCATGTCCAAATCTCTGCAGAGCCATTGATTGAAGACCACCAGGCTCCTTTCTCCAAGGACTTCTCCAGGCAAGAATAGTAGAGTGGGTTGCCATTTCCACTCCAGGGTCATAGCCAACCGAAGCTTCAAAAAATTTCTCATTCCAAAATATTAGTATTTTATACAAATACATGCCTACACAATTCTACTAGTATTTTCTGAGTTCTGAAGTTCAGTGTATCTTTATAATAACTTAATGTGGCTTTCCCACAGAAAGGCATTTTTAGTTTATGGGAGAATAAATTACATTTTTTATTGTTAAGAATTTATTACATTTACAGTCAACTTTAGAATAACAAAGGATCTATCCAATAAAATGTGTATTTATAGCATTCAAAAAAAGAACAAAAAGCAGCAATATCTTATTTTTACCAGAGATGACATTTTAACCAGGCTGCAAACTAATCTCCCCCAGTCTCTGCTGTGCAGGTACAGTCCTCCAGTGCATCACAAGGCATGGTGATTGGCAGTGGGAAAAAACAGAACATGTGAAGTTCCTTAAAAATTTATTGACTTAAATAATCTTGCCTATGTTAAAGATAATTAAAAGAAACCCTAATCTCAAAAATATACAAGCAGCTCCTGCAGCTCAATTCCAGAAAAAGAAGCAACCCAATCAAAAAATGGACCAAAGAACTAAACAGACATTTCTCCAAAGAAGACATACAGGTGGCTAACAAACACATGAAAAGATGCTCAACATCACACATTATCAAAGAAATGCAAATCAAAACCACAATGAGGTACCATTTCATGCCAGTCAGAACGCGGCTACTACAAAAAAGTCTACAAACAATAAATGCTGAAGAGGGTGTGGAAAAAAGGGAACCTTCTTACATTGTTTGTGGGAATGCAAACTAGTGCAGCCACTATGGAGAATAGTATGGAGATTCCTTAAAATACTGGAACTACAACTGCCATATGACCCAGCAATCCTACTCCTGGGCATACACACGGAGGAAACCAGAATTGAAAGAGACACGTGTGTGCCAATGTTCATCGCAACACTGTTTACGATAGCCAGGACATAGAAACAACCTAGATGTCCATCAGCAGACAAATGGATAAGAAAACTCTAGTATATATACACCATGGAATATTATTCTGCCATTAAAGAATGCATTTGGATCAGTTCTAATGAGGTGGGTGAAATTGGAGCCTATTATACAAAGTAAAGTAAGTCAGAAAGAAAAACACCACTACAGTATATTAAAGCATAGATATATGGAATTTAGAAAGATGGTAAGGATGACCCTATGTGAGACAGCAAAAAAGACACAGATGCATAGAACAGTCTTTTGGACTCTGTGGGAGAAGGCAAGGGTGGGATGATTTGAGAGAATAGTATTGAAACATGTATATTATCATATGTGAAACAGATCGCCAGTTCAAGTTTGATGAATGAGACAGGGTGCTCAGGGCTGGTGCACTGGGATGACTCAGAGGGATAGGATGGGGAGGGAGGTGGGAGGGGGTCTCAAGATGGGGAACACATGTACACCCACGGCTGATTCATATCAATGTATGATAAAAACCACCACAATATGGTAAAGTAATTAGCCTCCAATTAAAATAAATTTAAAAAAATTTTAAAAACCCTTTATATTTTGTGCACCCCCCCCAAAAAAAATTCCTGTAGAATTGGCAACATCTCTTTGGTGGCAAATTGAATTTATTTCATATGTTATTTATTTTAGTCACTTAATATACTTTTCTAATTAAATATTAATTTAAATTTAAATTAAATTAATTTAAATTAAAATTAAATTAAATTTAAATTTAAATTAAATATTAAATTTAAGTATAAATATTTGACTATAAGGAAATGGTTTTAGACGTCATTGAAATACACATATAAACAAAATTTGACATTTTGAAGTCTTAGTTATAGAAGTCTTCTGCAAAATTTCTAAAATGTGGATAGTTGTGATGTTACTATAAATTGCCATTCCAGTTGGTTAAATGTCTTCATATTATATGACTAAATATAGTCATATGAAATCAAACTATAATAAATGATTTGATGAAATTATGTGTCTTGTTTGTGGAAAATATTTTGTTTTTGTACAGAAAACCTTTAATTTTCCTTATTTCCACACATTAAAAGATGAAACACACTATACGAGTGGCTTTTCATAGCAGATTACATGTGGGTCAGTTCAGACCCGCTCTCCAGGACTGCTGGCCTCGGAGGGGCCCCGGCCGGCGCCGCAGCTGGTGCTCACGTGGCCAGTGGGTTGACTTGGACGCAGAAGCGTGCAGCCTCAGCGCCGAAGGTCCCGCCCTCTGGTCTTAAATTAGGTTACATGGTGTTGGTGTCCGTCTGTACAGACATGAAGCGTGGCGATCCTAAGCAGCTGCAGTCGCCCCAGCCCGCGATGGGAGCCTGGGCCTCAGGCCGAGCAGGGGTCCGCAGACGCCGCCGCTGCGCACTCCGCTCCCCTCCCCGGGGCCGCGGGGCTGTGCGCGCGCTCAGACCCTTTGGGGTTAAGCCAGGTAACTGCAGGTGTCCCGCCCGCCCACTCGCTCCAGATACTCTTTCTGGATCAGAATGTCAATGCATTTCTTAATTAACTGGGACCCGGGGCCTGAATCTGGAGGACAGCTGAGTCGGTACTTCTCCAAGCAACTCTGGTGTTTTTAGGACCTTCCTCATTTTCGTAATTCTCACAAAAGCCGCCTGAATCAGTAGTTTGCGATCTGCCTGGATGCTTATGTGTGTGGTTTCTTGTTCCTGCTTCTGTTTCGTTTTCATTGGCACATTGAAGTTAACCCTTCATTTCTCATTACTATAACCAAGATATAATTTTATTAAGGTATCTGGCTTCAGTTCTACTTCATCAGCATTGGCATTTTCATCTTACAAGACCAATAACTTGACTTCAATAAAACCTGTAGGACTTCTGCCAAAAAAGTCCGTTTTGATCTGGGCGCCCCCGGTCAGCTGCTGGTGGCGTAAGCATCCTCTGTGTTGTACTGGGGCCGGATGGCCATCTGGACTGTGGATGCCTGCAAAGTGTATCTGTTTTTGAAGTAGTTTGTTACTAATTCTCCTTTTGACAGTTGATATAACCATGTCGATTTTCTGCCACTGTGATGGCTGGCGTAAAAGGCTGTGAATTGCTGGTAACCCCCTTCCCACTAGGACGGCAAGGCAAACGTCAAAGGCTCCTGAAAGGGCCGCAATTCGGAACTCAGTACTTGAGTACTGAAATCCAAGTCCAGTGACTCGGAGTTTGTCGGGTCGTTTTTTGAACTGCTCGTTCAAATCTTTGCTTACACCGGTGTCTTGAAACATCCTATGACGTTTAGAGGTATACTCAGAACCACAAACTCGCTGTAGCTTAGAGATCGTGCTCGCCTCGGCATCGTCGCTCGCACGCTCTGATGGACAACCTCTTGGCCAGCAGAGACAACCTCTTCTGTAGAACTTCTGAAACACGTCTTTGTCCTCGATTTATTTGAAGACCACCATCACTTGGTTGAGTGTGTCTTCAAGTTTTATGGGTTCAAGTCTTATGGGTTCTTTGAACTCTTCTTTAACAGGGAGTCACAGTATCAAGTCAGCCACTAGGGGGGTTTACTATAGGACTGAGCCATTTTGGTAACGATGCTGTTTATGAAGCAACCTCAAGCCTTGTCCAGTGAGGTCAGGAAGCCACCATCACTGTTGAATGCCGATGTCATCAGGGCATCGTATTTTTAATGAACATCCAGCACTGTCTGCACATACATTTTGGGGTCTTTTAACACAGATTTTCCACACTTCTCAATTGCTGTAAGACTCTGATTATGAATGTGTGTCTCCAGGAGTTTTTTCAATTCTCCCAGGCCGTCCTGGCTTCTAGATGCAAGATTATACATGCGACCCAAATCTTCATTTTTGTCGGCATCCAGCAGGTTCAGGAACGCGTGGAAGAGCTCCAGGTGTTTCTTGACGAGCACCTCTGGCACTCCCTGGCAAGCTCCTCCTCTTGCTTTCATGAAGCTACACCTGGACCCTCCGCTGCTCCTCCAGAAAACGAGCCTCTGCCTTTTTCACAAATTCAGCAACTAGGTTCTGCTGCAAGAATTCGGTACTCTCTCCAGTATATAATCTTTCTGTGTCAGCCAGAAACTGAAATTCAAGGATTCTTTGTACACTGTTAGCATAAGCCCCTTCAAAATCACTTCTGGGCATACACACTGAGGAAACCAGATCTGAAAGAGACACGTGCACCCCAATGTTCATTGCAGCACTGTTTACCATAGCCAGGACATGGAAGCAACCTAGATGCCCATCAGCAGACGAATGGATAAGGAAGCTGTGGTACATATACACCATGGAATATTACTCAGCCATTAAAAAGAATTCATTTGAATCAGTTCTAATGAGATGGATGAAACTGGAGCCCATTATACAGAGTGAAGTAAGCCAGAAAGATAAAGACCATTACAATATACTAACACATATATATGGAATTTAGAAAGATGTTAATGATAACCCTATATGCAGAACAGAAAAAGAGACACAGATGTATAGAAGAGACTTTTGGACTCTGTGGGAGAGGGCGAGGGTGGGATGTTTCGAGAGAACAGCATGTATATTATCTATAGTGAAACAGATCACCAGCCCAGGCAGGATGCCTGACACAAGTACTCGGGCCTGGTGCACTGGGAAGACCCAGACGGATCGGGTGGAGAGGGAGGTGGGGGGGGGCGGATTGGGATGGGGAATACATGTAACTCCATGGCTGATTCATGTTAATGTATGAGAAAACCCACTACAATGTTGTGAAGTAATTAGCCTCCAACTAATAAAGATAAATGAAAAAAAAAATTTTTTAAAAGGCATCATCTTCATTCTGTCCCAGTTCCACGTAAGACTGTACAACTCCACTTATCAGTCTTGTTTGATGGCTTCGCCATTTCTTTCTTTTTCAATGAGTTTTAAAACAGCATTTGTTACCTCTTTATTCAGTGGCCTGAAAAGATATTCTAAGTCACCAATGCAAGAGAATAGATTTCATAGATTCCTTTTTCCATCCTTCATCACATTCATGGCAAAGTGAAATGAAATGAAGTCGCTCAGTTGTGTCCGACTCTTTGCGACCCCATGGACTGTAGCCTACAAGGCTCCTCTATCCATGGGATTTTCCAGGCAAGAGTACTGGAGTGAGTTGCCGTTTCCTTCTCCATATCGTATGTCTATTGAGGTAGGCATAAATCCCATTCAGGAATTTGCTTGAAAATCGGTAGTCTTCCCACTGCTTAGTGTAGAGCTTCAGTACACTCTCATCCATAAAATCGTCTCCATCCTTAAGATTTGTCAAGTAATTCTTCAGGAATTCTTTAAGTCGTTTGTACAATTCCAAGCCCACACACTGAGCTCCCCGGCATCTGCTCCTTTTTCGACTTAGGAGAGACACCAACCAGCCCCTGGAGCCTGGTTGGACTGGTGATCACTTGTGCGGTAGTTACATGTGTGAGGGTAGAGTTCCATGGATCTGGACTTGGCCATGCTCCGTCTGTGTACACTTGCCGGATGCCAGCCCTGAGGTTGTCCCAGATCTGGGCAAGGCCAGTGTGCTTCAGTCCGTGGGGTCCTGACTCCTATTGGGTGACATGGTGAATAACATTCTGAAGTCGTCCAGGCAGCAATCTTTAGCCAAGGTTCAGCTAATTCTCCATCAGATGGAAATATACAGTATCATTCCAAATTTATTCACAGCGACTCAGAAAGGATGTCCTTTGAATGCAGAGAGTGAAATCACATCTCAGGCCAACCAGCTCCGGCTCCCACTGGGGAGAAGTTGGAGGGGGATGGCCAGGAAACCTTCGCCACAGTCTCCTCACTAGCCCAAGGCGCGGGAGGGGTCCTAGAAAACATTTTTTTTTAACTCACCAGACCCCTTTAGATAACCATTGAAGGGATAACAAAGTCTCCACAGTCTATCTTCTGAATCAAGCATACACTAGCTACTAACAGCTACTAACCAGTCTTTAAAATATCCAATAAATTTTATAAATTTAATATTGCCTTACATAGAAGCAAACTAATCACAAAACCCGACTAGCTCTAGATAATCACCCAAGAAGGCTGTGAACAGAGCTAATGAAAATAATGTTTATTTTATGAATTGGTAAGCACTTGTAAGATTAATGAAATGACCCTTTCAAAGCAAAGTAACTGAATCTATTTTTTAGGTCAGATTAGTATGATTTATTCATTAATCCTATTTTTTAAGTAACTATCAATATGACTGTGAGATTAATATCAGTGTAATATTTTTTTACTAATTAATCTCCATTTCCCCTAGAAATGTAATACCTACACTGCTACCTATTACTCCGTCTAATGGAACGGTAAGTGGGAAAGAAAAGCTGCTATGTGTTAACATCAAGTGTTCTTGGTAGGCACCTGCAGGGATTATTGAGTCATGGTGCTCCACAGAAGATAACATTTATTTAATTGTTTTCATTAAAATTAACATAGTGAAAAATGTTAACACATACACTGTTAAAATTAATAAGTACTGTTAAGATTGTTTATACTTTATATACTGCTTTGCATATTATATAGAGCACCAACTCACATATCATTGAATTTCCTAACAATGAACCAAATAGCAAAATTTTTAAGGAGTTTAAAATTTTACTGTTCCTCTTCCAAACACAGAAGTCAAGTAGTAAGTTCTCACCATAGTAAAATATTGATTCTAACAGTCTACATTTTTAAATTAGAATTCTTGAAAGGAAGATAAAGTAAATAATAAACTCACTACACATATGCACACACACACACAAATAACAGCCAACCAGAAAAAGAACATATGGCTTCTGTTTAAACATATTGAAAAAATTCAAATTTCATTTCTTTAAATATGCATGCTCACTTCTTCAACATCATTTTCCCTAAAAGTTGACATTTAGTAAGTTCCTATTATGTTCTAGGTGTTTTTATAGTATTGATTTTCTTTAACAAGTATTATGATTTCCATTTTGTGGATGAGGTGCATTGGAGGAATTACGTTATGTGTCCCAAACCAAAAAGAATAGTAGAGATTCAGAAGAAGCCTAAGCCCTAAGCCCACCTTCTTATCACCTTGCAGAATCAAGGAGCTTAAACTGTATTGTAGTTCATTTGCTCAGCAGTCTGACTCCCCAGTGAGATCCCATGGACTGCAACACACCAGGCTTCCCTGCCCGTAAAGGGTGTAGATGATCTACAGGGAGAAATTTTGTTCTCTAAGCCCTGAGTCCATAATTTAAAGGGGTGAAAGGAAAATTTTCTCCCCTGTCTTACAAAACTAGCTGTGCTTCAAACATGAGTAGCTAGGTAAATACTGGTAGATGTAAATAAATAGCAAGGCCAATTCATTCTCTTTAGAGAATATGGTTTCTTTTTCACTTTGAATGTTAAAAATTATGACAACTTTTCCATAATTAGAAACACATTATAAGCTTACATCAACAATATACATCAACATGATGTTAATCACAAAGAAAAAATAACTTTAAAAGTTGGAAAACTGCCAAAGACCAAATTAACCAACGTGGACATAAAGTATATTTTTCATAATCAGTGTTTTAAAGTTTGCTCTTTTTTAAAATTTCTACCATCTGCGTAATTCTGGGTCAGTTTTTATTTTTTCCTCATTAGATTTTCTCTTTTCCTCCTTTTCATATCTGGTCATTTTGGGGGTTACCAGACATTCTGCATTTTACCTTGATTCTTAACTAAAATATTTTTATGTTACTATATTTTTGAGCTTGGTTCCAGAAAATGGTTAAGTTTTTGATAATAGTTTTACCATTTGAATCTTGCTTTTAATCTTCTCTAGGCTGGATTAGAACTATATTTTGTCTAGGATTATTTTCTCTCCCACTTTGTGGCAGCATCCTGCTTAATACTGTAACCCACCATCCCTCCAGCTGCCGCCCCCCGCCCCAGATTATTAAGTTTTCTACTTTGGTTGTTAAGAACATGTGCTGTTCCATATTCTCTTCAATGCCAGATAGTCTCACCTCTAATTTTTTGGAGAAGTCCTTTCCCTGGCACCAGGGATTGTCTTTACTACATTCTCTGATTAGTAATCAACTGAATATTCAAGGAGGCCCTTCTGAATATATTTGAACTTCTTTCCTTGGGTAACCCTCTTTTCTGCAGTACTCTGTCCTGCAAATTCTACCCACCTTGGCTTCATAAGACATGGAGTTCTATCTCCTTAATTCAGGGAGCTACCAGGCTCCAATAATGTACTAGTTTTAGACCTGTTATCTTCCTTTAGCATTAACTGTGGAATTCCATTGCTTAGTCTTGAAAATACTGATAGTGAAAAATAGTCTCAAAGAGAGAATATATTTTTTCTCCTTTTGCAGCTAGAGAAGTGCAAAACAATTCAAATACATAAACTTAAAGCTGATATCAAATTGAGAATATTCTCAAAATGTCAGTCTTATTTCTTGTCAAATGTCGAGGCTGTATAAAAAATGTACAACTCTGTTTTATTTTCTATTATTGCAAAATTCTCCTTGGAAGTATTATTTGAACAAATCAATCTTTTAAGATGCCTGGATTTCAGAGATCAAACTATGCCCTGTCATTAAACAGCTTATAGCTTCTAATTATCTAAATTTCTATTATCATGGTTGTTTGATGTAATAATATTTTACTCCTGAGTATTCCTGAGAAGGAAGTGCATAGTGTAGATTTGTAGAATTTAAATTTGACACTTGTTTTCTCCCTTCAGAGTTGAATGGAAAGACAAGCCACAGACAGAGAAAATATCTGCTCTTTGTACATCATGTGTCTCATAAAGAGCTTGTATCCAGAATATGGTCTTTAGAAATAATTTTAGAAGCTCAGACTCTTAATGAATATAATAAATTTCATTAAAAAATATGATCCAATTTTTTTTAATGGACAAAAGATTTGGACACTTTCTCAAGGATAGATGACCAACAAACTCATGAAAACATATTCGACATCATCAGTCCCTGGGCAAATGCAACTTATAACCACACAGCAATATTATTTGTGATATCCATCAACATATGGAATAGACACATAGATTGTAAGGTTTCCATACTTTAGAGTCAGACACGACTTAGTGACTGAACAACAACAATAACATGCAATAGAATACTGCAATGCACTAAAAATAAATTAAGTATTGATTCATGCTGCAACATAATGAATTTCAAAAAAAGTATCTGAGTAAAAAAAAGTAAGAACAAAATTAAAGATACATACTCTATAAATTCTTTCATATGAAATTTGAAATCATATACACTGATCCACTTTGACAAAGCAGATCCATTGTTCCCTGCAGACTGGCTGTAGAGGCAGGAGGGAGGCATTGCAAAGAAACAAAAGGAAACTGGGGAATAATGAATATGCTCATTATTTTAATGGTTAAAGAAATTAAAATATTTATTCAAGCTTTGAAAATTGTATATTTAAATATATGCTTCAAGTAGCATTGTCTCATTAAACAAAGAAATGAAAACAAAGAGAAAAGGAACCTTGTCCAGAAGAGAGATGAAGTAAAACCCTCCACCTCTGAGGGAGGCGAGGTGATGTGCTTTTATTTTCACAACACTTGAGGATATTCCAGAACCAGGAATACTATGCAAGGAGAGTTCATTTTTCATTAAAGCAGACCTCTCATGATAAATAAGTATTATGAGTTACACTCACATTTTGCTCAAAACTCCTCCTATGATTGAATGTTTCAAGATTTTTTGCAAATGCTAAAAATGCTTTGATAGATGAGGTTAAAAAATTAATTTTGATAGTACATAAATAATGTGACTGGGTTTGAGTAAACTATCTATATAGCAGGAAATTTTTAGTATGAAGAAATACTAAACCACTGCAGTTAAAAAGTACAATTGAAAATAAGCTGCCCAAGTTCTGTGGCTGCATTTGGATTCTGTAACTAACTCGCAGTGCTCTGAGGCACAAACAACATTGCCCTAGTCTCCACTAGCTTGGAGAGATAAAAGCTACATGAAACCTACATTTTGTATCCAAAGAGAGGTCTAAAAGCATTTGAATGCAATGTCACCCAATTTTCATGGTGTCTTTAAATTTAATAGATACCAGTGAAAGGCAACATCTGACTGTAAAAGGCCAGCTTCTCTTCACAGCCCTCTTTGTTCTCACAAAGCAGCTCTCTCAAATTTTTGCTCCAGCAATCCTCTTTTTTTCCACTTCACTTTAATTTGCTTTTTTCAGTGAAGAAAACTGCCTTTTTCTATCTGTGATAAATAATAAAGTCTTTCAACCAGAGAGAATAAGATTGGCTCCACAGAATTCATTATTGTCTCAATAAGATACTTCTAGAGCCAGGGAAAATAACCCTCAAAGTACAATTGGTTAAACACTTTAACTAGTCAATTATAATGTCGCTATAGCATAATATGAAATATGTGTACCAAACACAGGGAAATGGACTCTAATTGCTGACAATTTGTAGGGAATAATTTTTATCATCTCTCAAAATAACTGACAAGGCAGAGTCCAGAAATGATAAAAAAAATTCATTAATATACATTTTGTAATCCTTTGAGGAGTAATAATTATTGTTTGGCAAACAGAAAATTGTTCATACTTGTACTTGATCAGTTCTCTCTTGGAATTTCTTCAGTAGTTTTCAAAAGTATGAAATTATGTCTAAGAAGAAAAAGAAAACAAAAAATCTTCCAATCTTCCTAAGATAGAATACATTTTTAAAGTTTTCTTTTGTATCTAAACCTCTACATTAATTACTTTCTGATGCTTCAGTTTAATTCAGTTTAATCACTCAGTTGTGTCACATTCTTTGTGACCCCATGGACTGCAGCACGCCAGGCCTCCCTGTCCATCACCAATTCCCAGAGCTTGCTCAAACTCATGTCCATCAAGTCAGTGGACATACAACCATCTCATCCTCTGTCATCCCCTTCTCCTGCCTTCAGTATTTACCAGTATCAGAGTCTTTTCCAATAAGTCAGTTCTTCACATTAGGTGGCCAAAGTATTGGAGTTTCAGCTTCAGCAGTCCTTCCAATGAATATTCAGGACTGATTTCCTTTAGGATGGACTGGTTGGATCTCCTTGCAGTCCAAGGGACTCTCAAAAGTCTTCTCCAACACCACAGTTCAAAAGCATCAATTCTTCAGCACTCAGCTTTCTTTATAGTCCAGCTCTCACATCCATACATAACTACTGGGAAAACCATAGCTTAGACTATTTGGACATTTGTTGGCAAAGTAATGTCTCTGCTTTTTAATATGCTATCTAGGTGGGTCATAGCTTTTCCTCCAACGAGCAAGTGTCTTTTAATTTCATGGCTGCAGTCACCATCTGCAGTGATTTTGGAGCCCAAGAAAATAAAGTCTGTCACTGTTTCCATTGTTTCCCCATCTATTGATTTGCCATGAGCTGATGGACTGGATGCCATGATCTTAGTTTTTTGAATGTTGAATTTTAGGCCAGCTTTTTCACTGTCCTCTTTCACTTTCATCAAGATGCTCTTCAGCTCCTCTTCTTCGCTTCTGCCACAGGGATGGTGTCATCTGCATATCTGTAGTCTTCCCCATTCTATTGTTTTCCTCTATTTCTTTGCATGATCACTGAGGAAAGCTTTCTTATTTCTCCTTGCTATTCTTTGAAACTCTTCATTCAGATGGGTGTATCTTGCCTTTTCTCCTTTGCCTTGAGTTTCTCTTCTTTTCTCAGTTATTTGCATTCTGATGCTCACTTCCATGTTAAAAACTGTACTAGATAAAATATAAACTTGAATACCTTAAACAAAATAATTCACAATGTAAAAAATACATCAGCAATTACAATAAGTATGTTTTCACATGTGTCACTTGACACAAAATGTACCTTAAGTAATTCCCTCATTATGCTACACAGTCACTGTGTAGTATTAGACACCCACAATGCTAAGCTGTACTATCTTAACCTAGGTGTTATCTAAATTAGCCTCTCCTCTGTCCATCTCCCTTTCTGTCAATGTGTCCATGACCGTCGTGTCTACATCTCTTTATCCAACCTTCTCTGAACTAAATATTTATAAAATAACTTCTTTCTGAAAACCTCCAACTGTATGATTAATAGGTATATTAGTTTTCTATTGCTGCTGTAAAAAATTACCACAAATTTACTGATTTCAACCACATAATAATATTGTATTTCTGTAGATTAGAACTCTATCACACTTTCCTCCCAGGCTAAAATCAAGCTATCCTTAGTGTTGAGTTCCCTTCTTGACGTTTTCTGAGAAAATCCATTTCCTTGCCTTTTCTGGAAGCCACCTGCATTCCTCGGATTATGTCCCATGTAACCATATGCAAAGTCAGCATCGTTGAGTTGAGTCCTCACTGTGCCATCTTTCTTCTTCTCTCTCTTGTACCTCTCTCTTCCACTCTTAAAAAACCATAATTACCTTGGACCCATCCAGATAATACATGCTAATTTCTCTATTTTTAATGTCAGCTTATTTGAAACCTTAATTCCCCGCTAATATATACAGTAATGTACTCACAGTTTCCAAAAATATGGATGTAAAAATCTTTGGTGAAGTCATCAATCTGTTGCCACAAAAAAGCATCTAAAGATACACAAAATTCTCTCCATCTCTCCTAATAGGTTGGTTCTTCACCTCATTTTTTTTTTCCATCTGAGTACTTTCAGGCCAATGTATGCATTCATCCTAAGTCTCTTCAGTTGTGTCTGACTCTGCGACTGTGAGGATTGTAGCCTATCATCAGGCTTCTCTCTTCATGGAATTCTCCAGGCAAGAATACTGGTGTGCTTTGCACACCCTCCTCCAGGGGATCTTCCCTACCCAGGGATCGAATCTGTCTCTCATGTCTCCTGTATTGGTTGCTGCTGCTGCTAAGTTGCTTCAGTCGTGTCCGACTCCGTGTGCGACCCCATGGACGGCAGCCCACCAGGCTCCCCCGTCCCTGGGATTCTCCAGGCAAGAACACTGGAGTGGGTTGCCATTTCCTTCTCCGCCTGTATTGGCAGTTCAGGTCAATACCTAAGAATAAATAGCCCCTTGTCTCCTCTCAGTTTCTTTGCTCCTCATCCAACCAGCTGCAAGACTTGAGGCTCTGAGACCAACATAAATCCCAACATCTCCATTTCCACTGTTACTACACAAGTCCATGCCTGGATTATCTTCACTGGATGATCATTGTAGCCCAGTTTTTCACACAGCATCCAGGGTAATGTTTTAACCATAATTCTATTTCCATTTTTTACCTGCTTTAAATTTTTAAAAAGCTTCCTATTGCACTTAGGAAAAACATCCAAACTCAATATTTTGCCGACTCTTAGCTCCCACTGTTTTGGTCTATACCTACCTCCTTCTTTCTTGCTATTTTATAAACACAGTTTTGCCTTCTTTCTCTCTTCATTTTTATTAAATTCTGCAATGTAATTCTGATACTAACTACCTGGAGTTAGTGTAGACTTCTCCAGTTGACCTCTGAGTCTCCAGAAAACTCTCCTCTTCAGAGGAGGTGAAGCTGAAAGCTCTGAGGTTCATCAGACACCTACACAAGTACTGGGCTACAAATTTGGTGATTCTCACTGTCCTCTCAAATTTGATAATTTTCTAGAATGACTCATGGAACTCAAGAAAGTGCTATAATTATGAATGCAGTTTTATTATAAAGGATACAAATCATGATCAACCAAATGAAGAGACTAAAGGGTGAAGATAGGAGGGTTCCAAACATGGAGCTTCTTTGTCCTCAAGATGTGTCACTTTCCTGGCATATCAACATGTGTCACCAACCAGCAAGTATACTCTCTCTGTGTGGTTCAGATTTTATTAGACTTTAATTACATAGTCTTGGCTGATTGACTGATTGGCCAGTGACTGAATGCAACCTCCTCTTCTTGCCCTCCCAGGAAATCTGATATTATCTGGCCAAAGTCTCTCATTTTATATCTCAGGATTCCCAGGACCTGGGAAAAATCTACAAATAGTTAGTCTTACTATTTCCTTCTTTTGTTTTCTTTTCTCTACCTCCCTTCTACTGTCTATCCAATT
Source organism: Hydropotes inermis (assembly GCA_020226075.1). Lineage (NCBI taxonomy): Eukaryota > Metazoa > Chordata > Mammalia > Artiodactyla > Cervidae > Hydropotes > Hydropotes inermis. The sequence continues at coordinate 1,174,832 of CM035287.1, read as the reverse complement.
TTTATATAGCCTGTTTCGAAAAGAGACTTCAGTGAAATTTATTACAATACAAACATGTCTGTTTAAATGGAAAAGAAGTTAGATTATATATAAAGAAGAAAGCAAGAAAAACAAATATCTAGTAAAGTTATCATTTTAATGTGACTACATAAACATTTCCATGTGCATTCCTTGGCAAGCGCAATAAACAAATACAGACATACATAGAGTGCTCCATTCTTTTACTATGGTATACTTAATAGTTCCTTGGAAGGACTGATGCTGAAGCTGAAACTCCAATACTTTGGCCACCTGATGTGAAGAACTGACTCACTAGAAAAGACTCTGATGCTGAGAAAGATTGAAGGCAAGAGAAGAGGGGGATGACAGCAGTTGAGATTGTTGGATGGCATCACCGACTCAATGGGCATGAGTTTGAGCAAGCTCCAGGAATTGGTGATGGACAGGGAAGCCTGACATGCTGCAGTTGATGGGGTCAGAAAGAGTTGGACTTGACTGAGTGACTGAACTGACCTAATAGTTCCTAAACAGAGTCGAAATAGTTAATGAGTTGAATTATCCTGATCGATAAATGAGAGCACTGAGGTTTTTACATACCCACTCTAGTATATCCTTGGTTTGGCTTTTCACAAGGGACCTAATTCACCAACACTTCTGGTCTGCTGTGTGGGTGGACCAAAGATGCAGATGTGCAATGCAGTGAAAAGGTAACTGAGGGGTAGATGTGGAGATGGACAGTGCCTGCCACAATCCAAGCACTATGCTAAGTATGTCACTGCTTATCATGTACTTAAGATAAGTAATGTTCCTACCTGACATACAAGAGAACTGGAGCCCTTAGTGACTTTAAATAATCTCTTCTGGTCACAAAGCTAGCAATTGACAAAACTAATTACTTTCTGCCTTAACTAGGTTATGAGTAATTCATTGGAAAAATTTCAGATAATGCTCTAGTGCTCACTCTGGACCATATTCCACAACCTTTGGCCAAGTTAAATTGACCATTTCATCAGTGGTTATCCATGCATAGCTTTTAACCCAAACACTGACTTTTGTTAAAGAAGTCTTTAACTATATTCTTTGTCAGTAATTTTTTTTCCCTTAATAGTGCCTCCCTGATAGCTTAGTTGGTGAAGAATCTGCCTGCAGTGCAGGAGACCCTGGTTCGATTCCTGGGTTAGGAAGATCCACTGGAGAAGGGATAGGCTACCCACTCCAGTATTCTTGGGCTTCCATTGTGGTTCAGCTGGTAAAGAATCCACCTGCAATCTGGGAGACCTGGGTTGGGAAGATCCCCAGAAGGGAAAGGTTACCCATTCCAGTATTCTGGCCTAGAGAATGGACTGTATAGCCCACGGGGTCACAAAGAGTCAGACATGACTGAGCAACTTTCACTTTCCTTTAATACGTCATTAAAAAGGCAATTTGTAGAATATTTTATTATTGAAACCAAATCCAGAAAATACCGTAAACTCAGATATTTTGGGAGTATCTGAAAATTCTTCAGCTAGGTAGCAAATGTTTCATACTGTAACTGTGTTACTGTAACTTGGTATCCTAACACTTTTCATATTCTCTGCAAAGTTTTCCATGTATATTTCAACAGTATTTTCTGGCAAAGAAATGAACTTTAGTTTGTAGCTTGTTTTTTTTTTGAAATTTAATAATTTAATATATTGAGAAGAATAAGTATTTTTATAACAGTAAATGTTTGACTTTCCTCCTTAAATTTAAAAATCTTTTAAAAAAGATCTTTAAAAATCTTTAAAAACATCTTTTAAAAATCTTTAAAAAAATCTTTAAAAAAAGATATTCACAAACTTTATCATTATATTTAGTAAAGTTTTCTAAGGTATTTAATTTAGAGTGGCATAGATTGAAACTGCAAGAGAAATTGCAGATGTTTCTCTTCATTTTCAATGTTTCAAGTGTCTGGTTTTACATTTATTAGCAATCCTAACTGGTTGACCCTATCATCATTAGCTACTATTCCAAGTTTCCAGGCTATTATTATTCTACTGTTTTTGGCTGGGCTGACTTCTTTTTGGAGAGTCATTTGCCCAACAGGAAGCCTACATTAAATCACTCACAGCATTGTTCACAAAGAGAGGAGTGGATCCTCTGGCCAATAGACTTTAAGCCGTAACTCACCGTACTGGTATTTGCAACGTTAGGGACCAGTGCCTTACTTTTAGCCAGTACAATGCAGCCGAGGTGATGTGATAGGTGCAGGTACATGTGTGATTACATGAGTAGTGTCATCCTGCTAGTCTCCGCTCTCTCTTTGTCTCTCTCCCTCACTGCCTGTGATGAAGCAGTGCACAATGAATCTTAAACCACAAGGAACTGATTGATGGCAACACCATGTGGACCAAGTGATGGACTCTATCTCCCACCAATACTCTGCAGCTTGGTGAGACATTATGCACATAATCCAGCTAAGCTGTGCCCAGACTTATGAAACTCAAATAATAAATTTGTGTTTTAAGTCAGTAAGTTTGTGGTTGAAACATGCAGAAAGAAATAATTAACAGCCCCTCTGCACTTCCCCACCTGTAGTTTTCTCTTTTCCGAGACAGCAACTTCTAGGGTGGTTGTGAAATTACAGATACGCAACAAGTCATAGAAGCCAAGATAACACTCATTTCAAACCAAATCCCACTTATTTCTGTGACCCTTCTCTTTAGTCCACAGAGGTTCCTATCCAATGTACCTCACTCAGAATCATCTGAAAGGACTACTATCAATGACAATATATTTCCACTAAAAAAAAATTACTCCTTTATTTGAGTATGAGCAGTAGTTTGTCTACTCTTTTTGCTCCATCATGATGTCTGATGTTGACTGGTTTTCTTTATGGTATGTACAAAATATAATATTCTCTTCTGATCACAGTATTGCAAATGACTGTGAAAGAACCTGGAGGACTAAAGAAGTTCCACTGTGACCCCTCAGCTCTTTCTCACTAGTTCTCTGGTTAAACACAGTGTTAAACAAGCCATGGACATGCTGTGCTTACATTCTGGTCTGATCATGCATGCATGCTTCACTCATGCCTGATTCTTTGCAGCCCTATGGACTATAGTCTGCCAGTCCCTCTGTCCCTGGGGATCTCCAGACAAGAATACTGGAGTAGGTTGCCATGCCCTCCTCCAGGAGATCTTCACATCCCAGGGATCAAACCTGCATCTTTTATGTGTCCTGCTTTGGCAGGAGGGTTCTCTACCACTAGCGCCTCCTGGGAAGCCCTGTCCTGATATGCTGCTGCTGCTAAGTCGTCAGTCGTGTCCGACTCTGCGCGACCCCACAGATGGCAGCCCACTAGGCTCCACTGTCCCTGGGATTCTCCAGGCAAGAACACTGGAGTGGGTTGCCATTGCCTTCTCCATGTCCTGATACAACTCAAGTTAAATGTCTCCATATCTTCCAAGAATTTGAACTAATGGACAAAATGCCCAAGAAAACTGAATCACTGTCTGATATGTGGAAGAGAAATGGGAAAAAATAAAAGTCAATGTGATGACAAGTGGTTTTAAGTTAAACTGTGGTTAATTTTTCAAATTTTATAAAAACTTATAAACATGTGAACATCTATTGCCCCCTCTGATTTCCTGGTGGCTCAGATGGTAAAGCATCTGCCCACAATGCAGGAGACCCGGGTTCAGTCTTTCGGTCAGAAAGATCCCCTGGAGAAAGAAATGGCAACCCACTGCAATACTCTTGCCTAGAAAATTCCATGGATATAGGAGCCTGGTGGGCTACAGTCCATGGGGTCGGACATGACTGAGCGACTTCGCTCACTGCAGCATCTTGCACAGGCCCATGCAAATGAGCTGCTCTGCTTTAGCCTTCCTTATATAGGGTATTTATTCATGCATGCTCCTCCACTATTAAAACCAGTTACATTCTTTGGTACTACCAGAGTTATTTATTTTTAAAAATTAAAAAAATAATTTTCTTCTATTCATAATTTATCATGTAAATTTTTCAATAATCAAATCATGAAGTCTAAGTTATTTGAGAAAATGTATAAAACCTTTTAATAATCTGGTCTCAACTTTTACCTTCTATTTGATCTTCACAAGTCTCCTTCAGTGTGGGTCTCCTTCATCCACACACATATATATGCCATTTCTTTACCCATTCATTGTCGCTTGACATTCAGGTTGTTTTCACATCTTATTGTGGATAATGCGTCTATGAACCTGGGAGTCCAGATATTTTATCAAGATTGTGATCTAATCTTCTGATATTTATATTGTGGGTGTGTGTTTGTGTGTGTGTGTGTATACATACACACAAGGCTTCCCTGATAGCTCAGTGGGTAAAGAATCCACTGCGATGCAGGAGACACTAGCAAAGTAATGCTCAAAATTCTCCAAGTGAGGCTTCAACAATATGTGAACCGAAAACTTTCAGAGATATTCAAGCTGGATTTAGAAAAGGCAGAGAAACCAGGGATCAACTTGTCAACATACACTGGATCATAGAAAAAGCAAGAGAATTCCAGAAAAACATCTACTTTTGCTCTATTGACTACACCAAAGCCTTTGACTCTGTGGATCACAACAAACTGTGGATAATTCTTCAAGAGATGGGAATACCAGACCATCTACCTGCCTCCTGAGAAATCTGTATGCAGGTCAAGAAGCAACAGTTAGAACTGGACATGGAACAACAGACTGGTTCCAATAGCAAAAGGAGTATGTCAAGGCTGTATATTGTCACCCTGCTTATTTAACTTCTATGCAGTGTACTTCATGCAAAATGCCAGGCTGGATGAAGTAAAAGCTAGAATCAAGATTGCCGGGAGAAATATCAATAACCTCAGATATGCAGATGACACCACCCTCATGGCAGAAAGTGAAGAAGAAGTAAAGAGGTTCTGGATGAAAGTGAAAGAGGAGAGTGAAAAAGTTGGCTTAAAACTCAACATTCAAAAAACTAAGATCATGGCATCCAGTCCCATCACTTCATGGTAAATAGATGGGGAAACAATAGAAACAGTGAAAGACTACATTTTTGGGCTCTGAAATCACTGTAGATGGTGATTGCAGCCATGAAATTAAAAGATGCTTTCTCCTTGGAAGAAAAGCTATGACCAAACTAGGCATCATATTAAAAAACAGAGACATTACTTTGCCAATAAAGGTCCATCTAGTCAAAGTTATGGTTTTTCCAGTGGTCATGTATGGATATGAGAGTTGGACTATAAAGAAAACTGAGAGCTGAAGAATTGCTGCTTTTGAACTGTGGTGTTGAAGACTCTTGAGAGTACCTTGTACTGCCAGATGATCAAACCAGTCAATCCTAAAGGAAATCAGTCCTGAATATTCATTGGAATGACTGATTCTGAAGCTGTAGCTCCAATACTTTGGCCACCTGATGTGAAGTACTGACTCATTGGAAAAGCCCCAGATGCTGGGAAGGATTGAAGGAAGGAGGAGAAGGGGATGACAGAGGATCAGATGGTTGGATGGCATCACCAACTCCATGGACATAAGTTTGAGCAAGCTCTGGGAGTTGGTGATTGACAGGGAAGCCTGGCATGCTGCAGTCCATCAGGTTGCAGAGAGTCGGACATGACTAATTGACTGAACTGAACTGATATATACACCCAGAGGTTACTATGAAAGTAGAGCTTTAATGTGTTTACAATAACAGCAAAGTCAGCAACATAGTAATTATGTGAGGTAAAGCATGTGTTAACATCATATTCTAATTTTGGTAATCATCTTACAACACATATGGTACTAAATCTTCACATAATACATAATACAAGTAAAACTTACACAATGCTATGTGTCAATTATATCTCAGTAAACCTTGAAAAAAAGAAAGAAAAAAATCCTAGTGTATAGTAAAAATATATTGGTCCCAGTGGATCTTGCTTATCTATAGTAACTTTGAGTAGAGCTGCATGTTGGAAGTACCCATCTAAGCAATCTCTAGGATACAGACAGTCTTGAGCAAAGATTCAGTGTGTTCCAATGTAACTGCCCATGCCTTTCCCATTGCAGGTATTAGGCATTGTGACTGTAATTTATAAAATACCTAAATGATAAAATATTTCTTTTGAGATGCCCTAAAAACCATTATCTCTTTCAAAATGTCCTAGTTGAACACCTGGCCTTTCAGAATGTAGCTTTTACTTTCTACTGCCTTAACAAGTAGTAATGATTATGTAACTATGCTGTATTTCAAGAGAATGCAAATGTTTGTGCGACTTACAGCAAAAATAGTCATTAAAGGAAAGAAGCATGTCCATTATTGCTCTTTTATTTCTTGTTATTTATTGTGATGTGATATGAAAGTTACAGCTGACACAGCAATTCTCAACCAGTAACATACTGAGTAAGGGAGACCTTAAAACAATCAGTTTTAAAAACCCTGTTCACTGGAACAGTTGGGTACATTTCCAGCCCTGAGGCTGCTGCCTCAATTTAATTTACTCAATTTAACTCTCAATTTTCTAAGAGAAAAATATATTTTTTTGTATTTTGTTGAAACCAGTGCTGATTTGGACTTTCTGTTACTTTTGGCTGATGCAAGAAAGTCTGTGCAGTAACAAAATGTATTATTTTAATTTGGCTTCCAGGTAGACCTGAAAAGAGAGAGAAGGTATTCTAATATTTCAGAAACAAGTAATACAATTGACATGGATACTACATATAGTATTATAGATTAGCAGCATGTCTTAAGAACATATTAATGAAAAACACATAAAGTATACTAACCAACACTTATAATGTCACTTATTCAAAATTAGCAGGAAAACTAGGTTAAACTTAGTCTCATGAGATATATTAATTATAATGACTCATAAATGGATTCACTCTATGTGTCCTGAACTTACTGCTTGAAGGCTGCTAAGTTGAGAGCTGACCAGAGTGGAAAATTCAAGAATGTCATCTGATAAAAGCCTATTCAGTGACACTCAGTAATCTTTACCCTGAATATACACCTAACCTATGCAGCTTTATAATTTGAAATAGTAACACTCCCTATAAAATTAAAGATTGCTGGAAATGTAAGAGTGAAAATATATCAATAAATTTGGAATCTTGCTGCTGCTGCTAAGTCGCTTCAGTCGTGTCTGACTCTGTGCAATCCCATAGACAGCAGCCCACCAGGCTCCCAGGCCCTGGGATTCTCCAGGCAAGAACACTGGAGTGGGTTGCCATTTCCTTCTCCTGGAATCTTGATGTACTGATAATAGTAAAATAGAAGAAAACTATTGTACTGCTAGAAATAGAAGAGACTTCAAGTCACCTTGGCTATCATTGGTCAAATACTGATGTAACAATATGCTATTTGCCTAAGAGAGTGGTATCACTGAAATGTACTCTTTTGATCAGGACAATCCTGCCTAGTATATTCAGCTGGGAAGGAAGTAATACAAATCTGATTTACCTTTCCTTGATTTTCTGCCTTAGATTCAGGAGAGTGTCCCAAATATTTATCTTGAAGAGCTCAGGGAAAGATATGCTAGAAATAATATGAAATAAGATATGTATGTGATATTTAGGGCAAATCTAAGTAACAAGTGGTAAGTTGTTATTTTAAATTTGTTTAAATCAGTTTACCTTATTTTATTAAAATCATACTGGCAATCTGTGTCACTGTGAACAGACCAAGATCTCCTTGCACAAACATTGTTAAAAAGGTACATTCTGAAGTCAATGAGTGGTAATAGTTCAAGTTCCTCTACCCTTTCAAATCATTATACATAGATAATACATTCTTAAGTACCTCTCTGATTTCTAAATATTTTAATCAATGCTGTAAATATCTTTCTGAGAACATTAATCATCCTGCTTACTTAACTTATATGGAGTACATCACAGGAAACACTGGGCTGGAAGAAGCACAAGCTGGAATCAAGATTGCTGGGAGAAATATCAATAACCTCTGATATGCAGATGACACTAGCCTTATGGTAGAAAGTGAAGAGTAACTAAAAAGCCTCTTGATGAAAGTGAAAGTGAAAGAGGAGAGTGAAAAAGTTGGCTTAAAGCTCAACATTCATGGCATCTGGTCCAATCACTTCATGGGAAATGGATGGGGAGACAGTGGAAACAGTGTCAGACTTCATTTTTTTGGGCTCCAAAATTACTGCAGATGGTGACTGCAGTCATGAAATTAAAAGACGCTTACTCATTGGAAGGAAAGTTATGACCAACCTAGACAGCATATTAAAAAGCAGAGACATTATTTTGCTAACAAACGTCTGTCTAGTCAAGGCTATGATTCTTCCAATGGTCATGTATGGATGTGAGAGTTGGACTGTGTGGAAAGCTGAGTGCCGAAAAATTGATGCTTTTGAACTGTGGTGTTGGAGAAGACTCTTGAGAGTCCATTCAACTGCAAGGAGATCCAACCAGTCCATCCTAAAGAAGATCAGTCCTGGGTGTTCATTGGAAGGATTCACACTGAAGCTGAAACTCCAGTACTTTGGCCACCTCATGGGAAGAGTTGACTCATTGGAAAAGACCCTGATGCTGGGAGGGATTGGGGGCAGAAGGAGAAGGGGACGACAGAGGATGAGATGGCTGGATGGTACTGAATTAATGAACCTGAGTTTGAGCAAGCTCTGGGAGTTCGTGATGGATAGGGAGGCCTGGCATGCTGCGATTCAAGGGGTTGCAAAGAGTCAGACATGACTGAGTGACTGAACTGAACTGAGTACAGAGATAATTTTAATAATTAAAAAAATTCTGTTACCTTAAGAGCAGATTTAACATTAATATAAAAATGCTTAGTTTGCATAATATAAAATCGTGTTGGGCTAATCTATGCTATGGTAGCAAATAACTTCCAAATGTCAGTAGCTTCACACAGAATATATACACTCACTGAAAATCTGCCGTGCATCTAGGCCTCAATTTAAGATAGTTATTGTCTGTGAGTAGACTCAGTGGTCCCCACAATCTCAATCTTATGGAATCTTCTTATCACATTTTCCTACAGTCAACCATGCAGAGAATGTTTGGGTTGCAGAGTTGAGCACCAGACATTTGATGCATCTACGTGAAAGGGCACACATTTATTAGCCACTTGAGCAACAACCTTAAGATGGCAGATAATGCAAATACCTTGTATAATTGGAAGGAGGAAAGCTAGAAATATTAGTAAATTGTGCTAATGTCCACCACACTTGCTATTTTTAATATAGACACACAGAGAAATTGCTTTGTTCAGATGATCAGAAGCATAGAGATCATGTTTTATGATACAAGTAGAGGCAAGTGAATTATATTATGGACAGACCAGCTGACATCATTGAATTTAAACAGTAACTGTACTGATAGAATGAGTAGATGACCCCATTGTTTTCTTTCCCCTTGGTTTATCTAAAAATATTCATTATCTGAGTGTTTATATTATATTAAATATTCCTGATTCATGTAAAAAGTGTCAAAGATCTAAGTAAGTCAAGTGAAAAAGACTGTAAATAAACACTGGAAGGACAAACCTGAAAAATAAATTTCCACAGAGGCCAGAAGTGGGTAGGAACAATCAAATAGCTGACAGGTATTCAGTGCTTACTGTTTGCCAAATAATTTAATCACTTTGCATGTGCTTTTAAATTTTAAATCACAACACTCTGGTGTATATATTAACATATTTATTTTACAAATGAGGAAATTGGTAAAGTAACCTGTCCAGGGTCATGCACCTGATCAGTGGTAGATAGCCAATAATCAACCCCATGGCCTGCAAGTAGTTTTTTTTCCATATTCCATCTGCCTTGGGCCTCCCACATGGCTCAGTGGTTAGAGTCCACCCTCAATGCAGGAGATGCAAGAGGTACAGTTTCGATCCCTGGGTAAGGAAGATCCCTTGGTGAAGGGCATAGCAATCCACTCCAGTACTCTTGCCTGGAGAATCGCACGGGTCGAGGAGACTAGCAGCTACAATCCACAGGGTCGCGGAATCAGACATGACTGAAGCAACTGACCACTCAAGCCATCTCCCTTACAGAGTTCATAATCATCAGTCACAAATCAAGTTTTTATAGATGTTGTCAGTATTTTTATGTCTCTTCTCTACAATTTCATGAGCTAGAAATGTTCCTTTATTCATAGAATAAACATATTTTTACTTAGTAAAACATTTATCATTCTCACACATTTAGTTGTGTTTTAATTTGATAGCATATGTAGATTCAGAAAATACATGGAATATGATGGTGTAGCCGTGCTATGGTGCCATAAATTCTTATAGATGCCATGAGTGAAAGATATGAGGTGGCCACAAGCATGCACTCAGTTTTGCTGGCGCTAGTGATGTACTTTCCCAATTCCTTTGTTGACCCATTTTTTTATTAGTCTTGACTCTAAATAGTAAGGATGTCTATAAAGGAGAGAAAGAGAAAGCTGTAGGTGGGGGAAGAAAAAGACATTGGGTTATTTATAGAATGTTTGGCTAATGTTATTTCAATGTTATTCTTGGGTGAAAAATTACTTTGCTTTCTCTAGACAGCCACAAAATACAGCTTAATGTTGTCAGGAACTGAGTTTTGTTCTTCTATGGTTCTTCCAAATATGAATAAGCATTTGAAGTTAAAGATAGGTACTAATGTAGCTATTTCAATGAAACAATAGAGACAAAGGATATATTTGTGCATACATCTTATTTGAGAGGTGTCATAATTAAAGCCCTTAGAAATATACTGACTTTCCCCAAAATAACCTCATGACATAGTGAAGATCCATTACATACAGTGAGTGAGTGAAAGTCTCTCAGTCGGGTCTGACTCTCTGTGAACCCATGGACTGTAGAGTCCATGGAATTCTCCAGGCCAGGATGCTGTCGTGGGTAGCCTTTCCCTTCTCCAGGGGATCTTCTCAACCCAGGGATTGAATCCAGGTCTCCTGCACTGCAGGCAGATTCTTTAACAGCTGAGCTACCAGGAAATATACAGTATAAATGCAGGTAAAATTGGCAAGAAGTATCATCTAATGTGAACTGTGTGAGCTTATCTGGTTAGACTTCAAATTCACAAGTAGAAATTTTTAAAAACCATATTGTCTCATTTTGTTTCACAGAGTAATTTTTGTTTTGGAGACCAGTTAATCTCTGATTACAGATCTTCCAGAATCCTCGAGATGGAAGAGATCCTAATACAGTCATTCATAAAGATTCTCCCCAGCCACTAAATTTTGGGTTTCTATCTTAAAATTGTCCACATGTTAATAGGGTAACAGGAAGCAGCTCAAAGCTATTGGTAGCTTATTTTTTCACATACCTTACTGCACTGATGCTCTTTGCCACCATCCTCACAGCTCCTTCTAGATGATGTCTAACATATCCATCTGCAGGTTGGACATGAGAACCTTTCGGGAAGGTACTGAACTAGTGTGTATGTCACCCAACGCTAACGGTCCATGTAGGTACTACCCCATTCAACCTTCAACTTGCTTCTAAAACCCACAGGGTTTCTTCTTTCTCTAGGGTATGAAAATATTTCTCTACTTTTGAAAGCAATGCATTCATTGTTGTTTAGTCATTTGGTCACGTAACTCAGCCTCAGACTCTTTTGTGACCCCATGGATTGTAGCCTGCCTGGCTCCACCGTCCATGGGATTTTTTCAGGCAAGAATAGTGGAATGGGTTGCCATTTCCTTCTTCAGGGCATCTTCCGGACCCATGGATAGAACTCACATCACCTGCATTGCAAGTGGATTCTTTACCACTGAGCCTCAAGGGAAATGCAATGTATTCATTGCTTCTAGACATTTCAGGCCTCTGAGAAAGAAACAGGCAGACCTGACAGCTGTCAGCTGGTTCCTGACAACACTAACAGTTGCACCAAGATTTTTCCTTACTAACATGGAAAAGTCTGCAGGCTTAATGTGCAGGAGCACAACAAAAAAGAAGCTCACTCTGTAATCACGCCTAAACTCAGAAACAATAACACTGCAAAAACTGTAAAAGTAACCAAACATCCTCCTATTTTGGCTCCCTGTGCTGATAACTCCTTTTCCAATTACATTAGCCTCAATTCATGTCACCTGTTTCCTAGGTGAAACTTATTAGGAAATTAGTCATGAAATTATCCCAACTTTCTGATATCAGAGGAAATGCTTGCTTTTTTAAACCTTACTCAAAACCACCAAGTGCAAACCCAAATCCTACAGAATCAGCAGTCCCCAACCTTTTTTGGTACCAGGACCAGTTTCATGGAAGACATTGTTTCCATGGATGGGTGGTGGGGCTTGGGGTGGGTTGCAGTTTAGGAGATAATACAAGTTATGGGAAGCAGCAGATGAAGCTCTGCTTACCTGCCCCTCACCGCTTGCTCTGTGACCAGGTTTCTACCAGGCTGTGGCCATGGCCAGGGTCTTGGGGACCCCTGTATAGAATAGCACCCTTTAATTGAGATGGTTCATGGTCCCCCATGATGCATGAATGGCTTCTTGGAAACAGGTGGGTCCCCGGTGGTCTTTATATATGAAACATGAATACCTCTGAACTTTATTTCTCTCATTTCCTATCCTCTGATTATTTTATATCTAATTAAAAAAAAGTCAAACAACACATTCCAAAATAACTAAAGTACACAAACACTAATGATTTTATCTATGTTGTCAATTTTTTTTAATTTGCTTATGACATTCTCAGTATTTTCTTTTTCTATATTTTCTATGGTACCATCCTTATTTTCTTTTTTTTTTCCTTAATTGTGAATTGCTTAGAGTTTATTAACAATCATTTTAAAGAAATAAGTTTTGTCTTTAATATACTGTTTTGAATGACCCCCTTTATTTTATCCATCTTTGTTTTTATCTTCATCATGACTTTTTGGTTTTTATCTTGCCATACCATTATATATAATGGTATGGCAAGATATATATATATATATATATATATATATATATATTGAACAGTATCTTGGATCACTAATTTTAAACCACTTTGCCTCCTCTGATAGGCTGAGTAGTGACCCCCAAGACAGCCGCCCAAGTCCTGCTTCCTGGGCCCTGTGAATGTTACCTTTTATATGGCAGATAGGACTCTATAGTTGTGCTAGGGTTAATGATTTAAGATGAGAAGAATAGCTTAGATTTTCCAGGTGGGTTCAGTGATGTAATCACAAGTATCCTTGTGAGAGAGAGGCAGGTGGGGGTGGTACTAGAGAGATGGAAGGCAAAATGCAGGCCGCGTGAAGTGTTGTGCTTCTGTCTTTAAAGACAGAAGAACAGCCAGGAACCTTGCAGCCAGAGGGACAAATGATACAACTCCAGTGACTGTAAAAACCAAGGAAATGAGATCTTCCCCAAAGCCTCCAGAGGAATCGCAGCCCTGCCAACATTGTGAGTTCTGGACAGTGAAACCAGTTTTGGATTCTGACTTCCTGAACTGTGAGAGAGTAACTGTGTGTTAAGTTATTAAATTTGTGTTAATTTGTTAGAGTAGTTGTAGGAAACTAATACACTCTTATAATAGTCTACAAAGTTCTGTTTCCTTCTATAGAATGAGTTAGCTGCAGAGACAATTTTTCACTCATTGTGCTCTCATTTTCATTTAGTTCCAATTTTTTTTTTACTTTTCTTTGTCATTTTTCTAATGATTCTTACTTGAAATTATGTGGTGTGCTTTTTAAACACTTAGGGATTTTCTAGACACCTTTTATTTACTGATTAATTTACACTGCTGTGGTCAGAGAACATCTTCTATATGACTTTGCTCCCATCTTTCAGTATGGTTTGAAATTTATTGAGATTTACTTAATGGCTCAGATGGTCTCTTTTGATAAAAATTATTTGTATACTTAAACTGGATATGTTTTCTGTTACTATTTGGTATAGTGTCCTAAATGCAACTGATTCAAATTGATTAACTGTGTTTTGCAAATATTCTATATCCTTAGAGATTATTTATTCATTGAATAAATCATTGAAAGAAAAGTGTTAGGGTTACTATGGTTATGGATTTATCCCTCCTTACATCCATTTTTATTTTGAAATTCTATTAATTGTATAAATACTTAGTTTTTAGTAACTTCATAAGCAACTTGACCAGGTTATTCATTCCAAAATGACCTTATTTGTCTCTGTATTTCTCATGGTCTTGAAGTGTACTTTAAGATTCTAAAAAAAAAGTAGAAATTTTCTTACAAATACTGTTTGCTTGATATCCCCTTTTGTTTTCAATCTTGAGTGTCAAAATGTCTTTTACTCATTTTTCTCTAATTAATAGTACAATTAAAAATATAGAAGTAATTCACTAATAAAAAATTTTTGAGTTGATAACTATTTCTCTGCAGTATGGAATTTTAACCCTGAAATCCGCTGACTTTATCAGAGAGCATGAAGATGCTCCACAGAGAGTCCAAGTATTAAAGAAATTGGTGTATGTTTTTATGACATTGCCTACATAGAGCTTTTGTTAAAGAGGTTTTAAAACACTGCTCAGGATAAGTTTTTTCCTAAACAAAGTTAATGTAAGAGCATTATTAGTCTTGAGTGTACTGTGGGAACACTGTACATACTTACACTGTGTAAGTATGAGTCCAACATTGATTTGAAAATCATTTGAAATTCATATGCACTTTTGTATTAAAGAGGAAAAAGCAATTTAATTCCTTAAAACAAGTACAGTCTGCTTGTCAACAATGCCATAAACAAAAAGGTAAATATAAAATGCAACTGACAATACATGAGTGACACCATAATTCAGAAATAGCGTTGGTTCATATATATTTTTTCTCAGCACATTCAAGCGTTTTACTGCAAAGAACCTGTAGCTGAAAGTAAGTTTCCCTCAGACAGCTAAAGGCAGTCAAGTCCCACTGAAATAGAAGTGTGGCATGATGTCATACCCACAGATTTCCGTGGGTTAGTTTAACTTTACATTCTGCTTTGAAAGTGGTCATTTCACCATTCTTTGTGTGTGTGAAAGTACTGCTCCACCTGTCCTTTCTGGAGAAGTTTTTCTGCTCTTGTTTTTCTTGGCTTCAATCCTGTTTCATCAACCTATCTATCAAACAACCTTCACAGTATATTTTTTAAGATAAATTCTATATTTACTAGGATATTCTTCATTTACTAGAAATGTTATTGCATTATTTTGATTTATGATTTTGCTATCGCTCCCATTACAAAGTTTCATAGATTTCAAACTTTGACCCTCTAATCTATTGGTGTTTCCTCACCAAGACTTTTCCAAAAACACTTAAATAATATCAGAGTGGAAATTCCTATATTCCTTTACTGAATTTAAACACTCAGACCATTTGAATTTCTCATATAATCATAAATGTATCATTAACATACATTTAATTCATTTGAAGGAGGTGTACTTTATATATACATGGATGCCTAACCTGATTTTTCATCAACAACAAAAAATGAAACTGAAAGTATATTGATTTCGTGTAAACTCACCAAAATGTGCTGACCTGCAGCTTTTTAAATAAGTTATCTTAGCAGTATGACCAAAAGGTATTTAGGAAACATAATGCTAAAAACCTCTGGAAGTTTGATTGCTTGTTTACTTTTTACATCTGTTGTAAATAACTGAACTCTCATCAAGTAATCATCAAGGAATTCTACAAATTTAAATTGTTTGTGCATTTTAAGATATTAAGAATTTCAGACCATGCTAATCTGTGAGAAGATAGTTAAAAGACAATATATAACAATCACCTAGTCAACAAAGCCTTTAATGTCCTTAAACTCTTATAGTTATTTAAAAATAAAACCAAGTGGTAATAAGTAGACGTTACTATTGAATTCATAAGTAATGAAAGAAAAGATAAAGGGTAACATAATTGCTTCTCAGCAAAGCTTTAAAAATGAATAAAGTAAAACAATAGCAGAGAAAATACTATACCATAGAAAATGATTTGCTATTTTGAGTTTCATTTCAGGTTCATAATAGATTTTGCTTCTCTGCTTTTGAAGTAAGATATTTATTTCATGCCCAATTTACAGCAAAGCCAACCACAGAATCCCTTATAAATGTGAGATGAAGTTGCTTTTTACTTTTTGAGCTGCACCAGTCTGACATTAGGTAAACCTAGAGGATCCTAACACCATGTTGAGAGAAAATGTGGGAAGGAAATTTTCTAGTGTCCTACTGAAGGAAACACTATTACTGTACTAACAGACATAGATACAATCTATTTAACTATTGAAGATCCATTTTAATTAACTCTAAGTATTTAGGTTGGACCCTTATACATGTGTGCATCACAAAATTCTATCAGATGAAAAGAGCTCTCAGATAAGTTGGCAAATCTGAGCAAGCATTCTCTTCTTGGGGTATTGACAAGACACATGAGTCTGAAGAAGAAAAACCCGCCCATAAATGAATCGGTGAGCCAGGAAAACATGCAACCTGTGTAGTACCATTGTATTAGGAGGAGTCTCATAACTGCTAGCTGTTCTAATGAGGGTGTGAATTCTCATTTAATGTGAGGGCCTTGGTGTGATTAGGTAGGACATGTACAGATGTATTTAATGGTTAAGAAACAGTCTCTTGGTCTTTATCAGCTAGGCTAGGAAGTCTTTCTATATTTCTAGGTATTTACACTAGTAGCAGCTTGCTTTTTTCTCCCCCCCCCCCCCCCCCCCACCACCCAGCTATGTTGGAATTGTTGGTTTATTTTCATCAAATTAACCTAAAACACATTTATGATGCTATGGGTCTCAACAATAGAAATAGGTTGTAGGAATGTGGAAAAAATTAAACTATTGTGACCCCTACATTTTATTTAGAATGTGCCTTTTTGAAGAGTTTTAACTGGTCTATAATATTTATTAAATATTTATATTCAATGTTCAATTACTGAAATATATTTTTCAATTTTTGGTTAAATTTTTCAAAATAAAGTTAGTCTTACTGTACATGCACAAAATACTACCTACCTTTATATACAGAAGTTATATAGCTGTGTATTATCTATAGCCAATGATAAGCTGAAGTTACCCTTGAAGGTCAAGGGCAGATTTCTCTTATGTAAATGTAATGTGTTCAAAGGTTGAGCAGGTATTACAACATACTGTGAGCCTCACTGGACATCTCTCAAAGACTGATCTTAAAAAGGAAAGCTTAGAGCCATGAAATTTTTTCCAGTCTGTCTTTATCCCCATGAGAATGATTACAGCAACACAGTCTCTTACCATATTATTAAAGTGATAAAGGGGCGGTGAGAATCACAATCCTCACTACCCACTGACCTCCTCCCTAGCAGTGAGCACTTTTGGCCATATTTTAGTTCTATAAAATTTACACCTTCTTTAAATTGCAATTCTTTTAAATATGCAAATAGAAAGTTTGGCTAAAATTTACCCTACTCTCCACCTTTTAAAAAAATCTTCAAATACATTAATAGCTTTAATTTCCTCACAGGTCCCACTTCATCTTCAAATAATATAACTAAAGTCTTACCTGTATATATACCACAGATTCCAGTTCTCATTTTATAATGAGTCCTCTTTCCCTTTCACCTTCCAGACCCTCACAGCTGTAATTGTACTTTTGTTTTGTCAAAATTATAACCACTATATGGCATTCACAGATGTTTTCTAAATTGGTTGTAAACAGTTGAAAATTGATGATGTTCCCCTGTAGTACCATGACATTTAAATAGGATTTACTTCATAGACAAATATTTTTAGGGATTTTTTTGTCTTTCCTATTGGTTAGTGTCATGATCTCTACTATCATTCACTGCAGAAAGTTCCCAGAATGAGTTTTGAGTTATCTATAATAGTTTTTTGTTTGTTTTGTTTTGTTTTTGTTTTTAAGGGATTCCCTGATAGCTCAGTTGGTAAAGAATCTGTCTACAATGCAGGAGACCCCAGTTGGATTCCTGGGTTGGGAAGATCCTCTAGAGAAGGGATAAGCTACCCACTCCAGTATTCTTGGGCTTCCCTCATGGCTCAGCTGGTAAAGAATCTGCCCTCAATGCAGGAGACCTGGATTTGACCCCTGGGTTGGGAAGATCCCTGGAGAAGAGAAAGGCTACTCACTCCAGTATTCTGGCCTGAAGAACTCCATCATACAGAAGTTGAGTTGTAGAATGTTTAGCTACCCAAAGAAACCAAATGCTTTATTTCTAGTCTTCTTGTATAAAGGCAACTAATAGCAAAACATGGACCCCAAAAAATGACACTTGTGAAACAAAAGGAAGATGGTACAGAAAGTAACATGAAAGAGTCAGTATAATAAACAAAATGCCTTCAATAGGTGTAGTTGGAATCTTTAAATTTGGCTATAATGACTAGTAAAACAAAATTAACTCCTGTCTTATTAGCAGCTGACATTAATAACTTGAGTGTTCAAGGCAATGAACCTTTAAGAACCCACTATGTGTTACCTGTTTACATAAGGCTTATCTAGTGAGCAACCTAAGAGAAACTGGGTCTCTGAAGGAAGAATCACATCTTTTTTTTTTTTTTTAATTAGTTGGAGGCTAATTACTTTACAATATTGTAGTGGGCTTTGTAATGCATTGAAATGAATCAGCCATGGATTTACATGTGTTCCCCATCCTGATCCCCCCTCCCACCTGCCTCTCCACCCGATCCCTCTGGCTCTTCCCAGTGCACCAGCCCCGAGCACTTGTCTCATGCATCCAACCTGGGCTGGTGATCTGTTTCACTCTAGATAATATACATGTTTCAATGCTGAAGAATCACATCTTATAAAAGATAGAATTGTGTGTTAATAAAGTCTCCTTTTCCCTTTCTCATGCTGTCACAGTCCTATTTCCCCTACTGGACAAAAAGAAACTTTAAAATAAATTAGTTGGGAATATCAGGATAGTGTATGTTTCCTTCACATAAGAGTCCAAGGCCTGTGTGTAAGTGGAAAGGCTAATTTGGAGGGGGGGGGGATTATTTAAGGACCATAAGTGCTGTCTTTATCTGTCATTTCCTAAAGTCTCATTTTCATCTGTATCCTAAAGGCCAATGGCAAAAGAATGTGGGAGACACATTTGCTTCCTTAAAACTTCAGCCTGGACTTTTACAAATATCACATGGCAATATCTAATGGCATGGCCACAGTGCCACGAGGGTAGCTGGGAAGTGGGGATTAGCTTTGGCTCAGGAAGATCTGGTGTGAACAGGCAGGAGGATCTGCCAGAGAAACCTGCTCTGCGGCATCCATGTACTCTCAGTAGCTGAGGGAGAGTGACAATAAACTCCTTTAGACAAGAGGTTGGAAAGATCCACTGGAGAAGGGAAAGGCTACCCACTGTAGTATTCTGGCCTGGAGAATTCCATGGGCTGTATAGTCCATGGAGTCGCAAAGAGTTGGACATGACTGAGTGACTTTCACTTTCAGACAACATATACTCACACTGTTATTTTTGTTTTATCGTATTTGGTTCTCAGAAAACAGTCTTATTTTAAATTCTGAGTATGCAGCTTTATTTTCCACAGCATGTGTTGTGTGATTCTCAGTGTACATAAAGTTTTAAAAATACCGTAGTGAAAGTCTGTCTTGTATTTTCATTAGATACACTCTGTGCAATGAAAGAATGATTCTTTCAAGAACATCCTATTACAGAAACAGTTTTTTTAATCTAGGGTTTTTTTCTCATAACACACTTTATATAAAGTTATTAACATGAAATAAATTTCAGTAAATGTGTTTGTATGGAAACAGATGCATGTATACAATTCTCTATAGTCCTCCTTATGTTAACAGATACATAGATTATTTGAAGAAATAAGTGGGAATTTTTAAGAGAATAATTCCCCCAAACAAATGTTTCCAATAAGTTCCAGGTAAAAGTAATGTAAAGAATGTGTTCCCTGAAAAAGATAGGGAATATGGCTTTTCTGTCATCCAGCCATAAGAGAGCTTCAAACTGCATTCAGCTTTGGATTTGGGTTGATGCTCCATCCGAATAATAGTTAGGTGGACAAATAATCTCCTGAAAAATTATCTTACCCACCTCTGCCAGGAATCTGATAATGTTATTAATTTCTCAATTTGCTTCATTGTTCTCAAAAAAAAAAAAAGCCTACATAGTTAAAGCTTTTGCAAGCCTTAGTACATTATTTTGTCTAAAGCTAGTTTTGCAATTTGTTCAATGAAAAAAAAAAATAATCCTCTATATGGTACAAGATGAATATATTTTAAAATGTGAATTCTTTTATCTTTGATCTGAAGGTCTATCACAAAATGTTCCCTGGCTTCAGGCTTTGCTGTGATTTAAAGCTGTGCTTTGTACACAATTCACCTGAATAGATGTGACCTCAGCGTTACCATGGACTGCTGAGGCCTTCTGTTGCTCAGCAAGCAGTGAAAAGGAGCTAGGCCTCTCAGTCTCCAAACAAAGAAATATGGGAACAATGTGCTAATTAGCGGTGAGAACTGAAGTGTTTAGATGATGTTCTAGGGAAAGAGGCTAAAAAAAGTCATACAACTAAAAATAATGGCTGAACAGAAACTCGGGACACACCAAATTTAGTCAATTTATATGAAGGAAAGAATAAAGTGTGCAGATAAAGACAGAAATATGATGTGAAAGAGCAGGAGCCCTTACCCTATAAGCCTGAATATAAGCAGCAGTAAATGCTGGCTCTCTAACACTGGGTCCGGCACACAACTAGAACAAGCCATGAATCCACACCACCACCCTTCCAAGTGAACAGGAATCTCCCTTACCACCAAAGGCGCCGCCCCTTCTGGCCCCTGAGGGCGGGTCTCCTGAACACCCTTCTGTGTTGTAATCCACCTGAGTAGTGTTGATTAGTACTCAAAAACATGCTGTGACAGTTAAACTACCAGACCTTATAGTCCTGGCATCTGTATTTATTATCTTTAGAGGGGTCTTCTCTGATTATACATCCCTTTTGTAATCAAAATTTCAGAAAGAGAGACCTGGTTAAAATAAACATGTTTGTTTGGGGTCTGTCAGGGCTGTAATATAGAGACACAGATTCCAGAAACACTGGAATGCTGCTCCCCTGGACTGAAAAATGGAGGAAACTCATAAAGGCAAAACCTGTAAGGCCACAGTCAGTTATGTAAGTTGCTTGTCAGGAATTATTATTGGAGCTATGTGTGCATCTGTGTCACTTCAGTTGTATCCAATGCTTTGCGACCCTATAGGCTGTAGCCCACAAGGCTCCTCTGTCCATGGGATTCTCCAGGCAAGAGTACTGGGGTGGGTGGCCATCCCCTCCTCCAAGGGATCTTCCAGACCCAGGAATAGAATGCACGTCTCTCATATCTTTGGCATTGCCAGGCAGATTCTTTATGACGAGTGCCAACTGGAAGGCCATAATTGGAGCTGGCAACAAGTAACGGAGCTTGTTAAGCTAGGGATCTGAAATGGTTGCCTAGTATTAAGAGGAACAGTGACAGACTTTATTTTCTTTGATTTTGGGCTGCAAAATCACTGCAGATGGTGACTGCAGACATGAAATTAAAAGATGTTTGCTCCTTGGAAGAAAAGCTATGACTAACATAGACAGCATATTAAAAATCAGAGACATTACTTTGCTGACAAAGGTCCATCTAGTCAAAGCTATGGTTTTTCCAGTAGTCATGAATGGATGTGACAGTTAGATCATAAAGAAAGCTGAATGTCAAAGAATTGATGCTTTTGAGCTGTGGTGTTTGAGAAGACTCTTAAGAGTCCCTTGGTCTGCAAAGAGGTCAAACCACTTGATCCTAAAGAAAGTCAGTCCTGAATATTCATTGGAAGGACTGATGCTGAAGCTGAAACTCCAATACTTTGGCCACCTGATGCAAAGAGCTGACTCATTGGAAAAGATCCTGATGATGAGAAGAATTGAAGGCAGAAGGAGAAGGAGACAACAGAGGATGAGATGGTTGGATGGCATTACCAACTCAACGGACGTGAGTTTGAGTAATCTCCAGGAGTTGGTGAAGGCCAGGGAAGCCTGGCGTGATGCAGTCCCCTTGGGTCTCAAAGAGTCAGACACAACTGAGCAACTGAACTGAACTAATTAAGGGGGACCTTGAGAACATAAAGTTGCAGCTGGTGGATGTTTTTCCAAATATGCCTGGTGGTGTCCTTGGGTTTGCTATAGTTCAGAGAGAATTCAAGTTCTCAGTGGTGCAGGAATGTGTCTGAGATCAGATTCTTATTGGTTGCCTGACAAACTACAATCACTGCACTATAATTTCAACTTGTCATCACCTCCCACACTTGTATCCTTATGTCATTCTAAAATATCTTTCATGTCACCCAAATATTTTCTCGTGTACACCCAAATAATTTCACTGTGAACTCTGAAGTCTATGGAACATCTGTTTCTTAGAAAATAAACTCTAATTCCTAACTTGTTTCTTCTTGTTGCTGTCACTTAGACTCATTGCACTTCTCCCTTTGCTGCCCTCTGTACATGGTGGGGACTGAGCCCAGCTTGATGCCCTGTTGCTTCTAAACTTCTCCCCAGCCCCTCCCTGTCCATCCTTAAATAGCTGGGTCCCATTGAGAGAAAGGCCACTCAGCTATAGTCATCTCTTCTCTTTATTTTCAAGTAAACTTCAAGTTTGTTGATTTTGGAACTTAACATATCTTCCATGCTTTTTGCAGGTTTGCCATCAACTTTGCTGATATTTCATCCAGAATATCAAAGAACACCCAGCCTTATTTACTTGATGTAGTTACGTTCACTTTTTCTCCCTAGGTGGCCAGGCTAAATGATCTTTCTCCTTTTTAATAATGAGGTTGTGATTTTTTAAATGTTAATTCAAACTTCTCATAGTTCCATGTCTTTCTCCTTCACTTACCCCTACTACCTTTCTGCCTTAACTTTGAGAACTCCAATTTTGTGACCCTCTAAGTTTTTTGTTTCTGTTTTGCTGTTGTTCTCCAACAATTCTATTTATGTATGTCTTAGCTTTCCAGTTTAGGTACAGTGTTAAAAGAACCTCAACCCTCATTTCACATTGCCCTTCCCTTAAAGTCACCTGGCAAAACTCCAGTCCTGGGAAGCTCCAAATGTATGTTGTTACAAAATTTTAAACATATTGCTAGTTTGAATTCAGAGGATTCATCCTCAGTTGTGCCCTCAATATTGTGGGATAATCATCTTTCATTCAGATTCTTCACAAGAGCTATTTAAATTGTTTTCCAATTTCTTTAAGCATTGAACCCTACAACTTTTCCTCTAGCAGCAGAAAAATTCAAATCTCTTTACAGAGAAAATAGTATCAAAGTTCCTGCCATTAAACCTACAAATGTATTACCACTCGCTATTTTTCTGTTTACTCCTGATTCTCTTTATAGTCACTGATTGTCTATACTCTGGAGGCCTTTCTCTTGCATATCACCACCCTTCTAACTCTTTAATGAAAGTTTTAATATCTCAGCATATCTTACATGTTAAATGATCACAACCTACCTTCTTCCTCCTTAAAGCAATGTACACAGTTATTCTATTCTCATCCCTGTATTGGTCCCCGCAATTACAGCCTCATTTTTCTTTTGAAACAGCCAAACATATTCCAATATTTACCTGTTTTATTTCTTTAGCATTTGTCTACTCCTCCCATCACAGCAATCTTTACTTCCAACAACCCAGTGGAATGACTTTGACAGTGATTAACATTGATGATTTATTGATAGATCATGGCAATTTCATTCAATCAACAGATATATTGTCAGAATAGCAAAACAATAGTGATTTTACTATGTAGTAGTCCTTAGAAAACATAAGTAATTGCCGGAGTTGAAATAATGTGCCTTTCTTTATAGAACCATAGACAATTTTATTTTTTTTCCCATTTATTTTTTTATTAGTTGGAGACTAATTACTTTACAATATTGTAGTGGTTTTTGTCATACATTGACATGAATCAGCCATGGATTTACATGTATTCCCCATCCCGATCCCCCCTCCCACCTCCCTCTCCACCCAATCCCTCTGGGTCTTCCCAGTGCACCAGGTCCGAGCACTTGTCTCATGCATCCAACCTGGGCTGGTGATCTGTTTCACCCTAGATAATATACATGTTATTTTTAAATAAATACAGGTGTTTTAGAAATCAAAGGTATTGAGAGTGAGACATTAACACTACCATCATAGTTAAAAAATGAAATGAAATTTCTTTTATAAGCTTTATAATCTGTTGAATATAGATTGTGAGCTTGCCATTTTCCCAGCTTCATATAGAACATTTTAGACTAGAGTTCAGGAAATGGTGATTCAAAAATTATTTAGACCAACACTACTTTTTTGTTATTAAGAAGAAAAGAACACATAATATGTATACTGTTGAAATCATTTTAAAATAGCCTGGATACTTTTCTTTCTTTGCCAATTCATTAATTTTCTTTGCAAAATGAAATACTTTTTGAATTTTTATCTTTTGATATGTATGCGTCTTCCTTTACTGAAACTTTGGCTGCCTGAAATGATACAATGTACATCCAGAATAATGTGATTCAAAGTGCTGATACATCCTGTTGGTGAGTAAATTTTTTAAATGACTTTACAGATTGATCAGCAGCTGTGTGCAACATGAGAGTGCTAGCCTCTCCATGTAAGGGTCATGAACTGGGTTGGAAGAGACTGAACTGTTGTGATTCTCTCAAGATTGTCTTCTGAGTTAGCAACAAGTGTGAAAACTGCATCACATAAAACTTTTAAAATGAGGGTTTTGGCAACATAGATAAAACACTCCAGAATCTATGAGAAATCAACAAATATATTTACAGTCATTTTACAGAATTGTTTTAATTTTGGGTCTAATCATCAAATCACTTATTTGCATATTTTTCACCACCATTATTTTTGTAACCACAGTGTTTGCTGTATTCATGGCATTGTTCAGATGCTTTATGAATGAAACTGTGGCCTAGGCTTTAGTCTGTGTAAAATAATATTTAAAGACTAGTACTAGAAATTTTGGTTTTGGTAGATATTTATGTGCTAAAATATCACTGCTCTGTTTTAGTATTTGTGGGTGATAATAGTTATTTTTCACTGTTCAGATGAGCAGAAAAGCATGGTTTTTTGGTAAAAATGGGATATAAAATTACTATATAATGACCCAACTTTTAAACCTAATGTCTAATTGACTTGAGTTACTGGGGCTTGAAGGATTGATTTCTAGTTTAAGTATTCTTTGAGTGCACTAAAATATATGTATGTTCCTAGTTAAGTCCAGAATGATTCAGGTATTGGTATAAGACCAGTATCTATCTATTTAAGAGATGTTACTCCAGGCATTTATAACATGCAAAGTTCTAAGGATTTTTGCAATTTCTTTAGGCAGCAAAAACTAAAGAAATGTAATTAAATGTGTTGTTCAGATCAGTAAGACCTAATAACACTTGTAATTAGGTTGCTTAAATAAGCATTTAATTTGTTTGTATGCAGTTGTTAGTTATTTGAAAGTCATTCAACTGTTTGAAGATAAATAATTTATTGTTTTCTCTGTACTTAAACTGAGAACCGTGGTGCTAAAGTATAGTTTCGAGCTAATTTTGTTTAGGCATTGACTATAGGTTCTTTAAATACAAACAAGTATATTAACAAGTATATTAAGGTTTACCCCTCTTTTTGACAATACAATACAATAATTTAAATCAAATATTTAATCTGATTTTTTAATATGATTTTTATGTTCAAGCTGATTGTATAACACAGGGCTGAGAAATGTTTTATGTAAAACTCAAGTAATATTTTCAGCTTCTTGGGCCATGCAGTCCCTGTAACAACCATTCAAGCCTGCTGTTTTTAGCAGGATATCAGAGATAGACAGTATTTAAGAAAGTGAGTCTGCCTGTGCTGTGATAAAACTTTCCTTGAAAAAAACTGGAGTCACCTGGAATTTAGTTTGGCCATTCATATAGAAAATAACACCACAATTAACATAAGTTAGAAAGTAATATAGTGTCTAGGAAATTACCTTCTCCAAAAAAATGTTCTAAATTTTTATTTTAAATGAATTCACAAACAAGTGTATCTAACAATAAGTTCAAATTATTAAATACTGCTTTAGGAAGACTAGAAATATTTTTAAATAGAAACAGTTTATCTGCTTGAGAGATCAAGATTGAAATTGAAAAATATCATAAAGCAATGCCAAAGCTGTTGCACGTCATCTACTTGTCACACAATTGGGTCTTCTGAATCTACTCTGAGTCTTGATCTTGCAACTACAGCTGAAATGAACATTTTATAGAGGCAAGTATTTGAAAGAACTTGATTATCTCAGGGTTTTTAAGGTATTTTATTTTTGCTTCTCACAGGATAATGTTTCCCCATTAGTAACTAGGCTGGCAATTATGCAGTGCTTAGTACATGTAAGTTGCATAAAATAATGAGTAAATATTCATTTTTTCCTATGAAACTTAAATATTTCTAAATACATTGTTGCTGACCAAAGTTTTAGGTAGCTAACAAAATTATAAGAACCTTATCATTAAGAAAAGGGACTTTTTCCCTGCTACTATAAACAATCAACTCATTTGTCAATATTCAACACCAATTATGGCTAGGCACTGCTATTATATCTACTGGGAACTAAAACCCATAAATATACATAGGATATTTATTTTTAATTTTCTGTCCTTTCTATCTAGAAATTTAACAATCTTGGAAGGACAAAAACAGTAACTATGAAAAGTGTATTCAAGGCAATTTCAAGAAGTAAAACTCATTCAATTTGTTATAGGAATGGGTGACACTTAAGTATAATATATAACAAAATTTATTGGATTTTCTTATGATACACTTTAATATTTAACATGTACTTCATTACTGGGAATCCAACATGTGGCACTATTGAACGTACTAAAAAAATGGACAATTATATGAGGCATGACTAATTTCCTCCCCAACTTCTCACTCCTTGATATGTGTGTGTGTGCATGTACATGTGTATTTTATAATGTTGTGACTGGGAGCTAATTTATTCCTCTTTGTACTAAATGGGCTAACTAAAACACAAGCATCATCCCTTATGTTCAGGATCATGTGACTATCACTGTTGTAAACAGAGTAATTATGAAGACAATGATAGTTTCATCCTTACCTGTAAGAAGTCAATGGGAAATGCAATTTTGATGACTGTTTTAGTTTCCTGGATTCCTCATAGAAAGTGGTATGCCACCTCTCAAACAAAATGGGAATGCTTTCCCCAACACTTCCAGATTTTCTTTCTCATCTTTAGTTTCATTAACCAGTACCAGAAAATAAATTATTTTCTTTAAATCCTACAAAATCTGTAGACATTTGCTATGTTATTGGATATGGTTTTCTGTAAAGCAGTCGGGATATCACAATCAGGAGCAGCATTCTGAGCTGGGTATACAGGCAGTAAAAAAAATACTGTGAATAATACCACTATGAAAGAGATACTGGTATAAATATGAAAAAAATCCAAGATAATTTTATAAACTGAAGTATTCCTAAAGACCTAAAAAGCTTTTGATCTTTTATGAAAGAATATTGATTTTCTTTTCACTTATCCAGCACACATGAGGAAAGCATTCTAAAAACCATCTACCAACCTATTCAGAAGAGCCTTTTATTTGGCAAATATTTTCGCTTCTCAGAAGGGATTCAAGAAGACAAAAGGGACAAGAAAAAATTCATACCAAAAATGAGCAAAGACAGGGGTGTTGTTAAAAATCAAGAAGAACTTCTGAGATAATAAAAATCTTTTTTTTTTAATTGAAGTATGGTTTATGCACAATGTGTTAGTTTCAGGTGTCAGTTCAGTTCAGTTGCTCAGTCGAGTCCGACTTTTTGCGACCCAATGAATCGCAGCACGCCAGACCTCCCTGTCCATCACAACTCCTGGAGTCCACCAAAACCCATTTCCATCGAGTCAATAATGCCATCAATCCATCTCATCCTCTGTCGTCCCCTTCTCCTCCTGCCCTCAATCCCTCCCAGCATCAGGGTCTTTTCCAATCAGTCAGCTCTTCGCATGAGGTGGCCGAAGTATTGGGGTTTCAATTTTAACATCAGTCCTTCCAATGAACACCCAGGACTGATCTCCTTTAGGATGGACTGGTTGGATCTCCTTGCAGTCCAAGGGACTCTCAAGAGTTTTCTCCAACACCACAGTTCAAAAGCATCAATTGTTCAGTGCTCAGCTTTATTTATAGTCAAACTCTCACATCCATACATGACCACTGGAAAAACCATAGCCTTGACCAGACGGACCTTTGTTGGCAAAGTAATGTCTCTGCCTTTTAATATGCTGTCTAGGTTGGTCATAACTTTCCTTTCAAAGAGTAAGTGTCTTTTAATTTCATGGCTGAAATCACCATCTGCAGTGGTTTTGGAGCCCAGAAAAATAAAGCCAGCCACTGTTTCCACTGTTTCCCCATCTATCTGCCATGAAGTGATGGGATCGGATGCCATGACCTTAGTTTTCTGAATGTTGAGCTTTAAGCCAACATTTTCACTCTCCTCTTTCATGTTAATCAAGAGGCTCTTTAGTTATTTGCTTTCTGCCATAAGGGTGGTGTCATCTGCATATCTGAAGTTATTGATATTTCTCCCAGCAATCTTGATTTCAGCTTGTGCTTCCTTCAGCCCAGCATTTCTCATGACGTACTCTGCATAGAAGTTAAATAAGCAGGGTGACAATATACAGCCTTGATGTACTCCTTTTCCTATTTGGAACCAGTATGTTGTTCCATGTCCAGTTCTAACTGTTGCTTCCTGACCTGCATACAGGTTTCTCAAGAGGCAGGTCAGGTGGTCTGGTATTCCCATATCTTTCAGAATTTTCCAATTTGTTGTCATCCACACAGTCAAAGGCTTTGGCATAGTCAATAAAACAGAAATAGATGTTTTTCTGGAACTCTCTTGCTTTTTAGATGATCCATCAGATGTTGGCAATTTGATCTCTGGTTCATTTGCCTTTTCTAAAACCAGCTTGAATGTCTGGAAGTGCACAGTTCATGTATTGCTGAAGCCTGGCTTGGAGAATTTTGAGCATTACTTTACTAGCATGTGAGATGAGTGTAATTGTGTGGTAGCTTGAACATTCTTTGGCATTACCTTTCTTTGGGATTGGAATGAAAACTGACCTTTTCCAGTCCTGTGGCCACTGCTGAGTTTTTCAGATTTGCTGGCATATTCAGTGCAGCACTTTCACAGCATCATCTTTCAGGATTTGAAATCGCTTAGCTGGAGTTCCATCACCTCCAGTAGCTTTGTTCGTAGTGATGCTTCCTAAGGCCCACTTGACTTTGCATTCCACATGTCAGGTGTACAGCAAAATGATTCAGTTTTGAATTTGTGTATATACATATATATATATATATATGTATATACACACATAGAGATGTATATGTATATATTTTCCTTTTTAGATTCTTTTTCCCCATAGATATGGAGTATAGTTTCCTGTACTATACAGCAGGTCCTCATTGGGTGTTTCTTTCATATATAATAGTGTGTATATGTTAATCCCCAAATCCTAATTTACCCATCCTCCCTACATTTATCCTTTGCAGTCATAAGTTTGCTTTATATGTCTATGATTCTGTTTCTGTTTTGTAAATGTGTTCACTTGTATCTTTTATTTTATTTTACTTTTTTTAGATTACACATATAAGCAAAATCATATGATATTTGCCTTTCTCTGTCTGGCTTACTTCAGTATGACCATCTCTAGGTCTGTCCATGTTGCCGCAGATGACACTGTTTCTTCTTTTCTATGACTGAGTAATATCCTATTGTGTGAATATACCCCATCTTCTTCATCCATTCCTGTGTCCCTGGACATTTAGGCTGCTTCCATGTCTCGGCTGTTGTAAATATGGCTGCAGTGAACACTGGGGTGTCTGTGCCTGTTTGAACTGTGGTTTTCTCCATACATATGCCCAGGAGTGGGGTCACTGGAAAATATGGCAACCCTATTTTTACCTTTTCATGGAAACTCCATACTGTTCAATGTTGTGGTTGCACCAGTTTATATTCCTACAAACAATATAGAAGGATTCCCTCTTCTCCATACCCTTTCCAGCCTTTATTATTTGTAGACTTTCTGATGATGGCTATTTTGACTGGTGTGAGGTAATACTTATTGTAGTTTCATGAGAGAAATGTAAATCAATTAGTGATGCTGAGCATCTTTTCATGTGTCTTTTGACCATCTGTGTGTATAATTTTGCAGAATGTTTATTTAAATCTGCCAAATTTTTTATTGGGTTGTTTGTTATTAGGGGCTTCCCTCGTGGCTCAGTCACTATTGAGCTGTATAAGCTGTTTGCATATTTTGGAAGTTAATCCTTTGTTAGTTGCATCTTTGGAAATATTTTCACCTATTCCATAGATTGTCTTTTAGTTTTGTTTATGGCTCCTTTGCTGCACAAAAGCTTTTAAATTTAATCAGGTCCCACTTATTTCCATTAGCCTAGGCGACAAATCCAAAATGGTACTGCTGCAATGTCAGAGCGTTCTGCCTATGTTTCCCTGAAAGTGATTCATAGTATTTAGTCTTACATTTAAGTTTCTCATCCATTTTGAGTTTATATATATATATATATCCTTTTACATGTAGCTGTCCAGTTTTCCCAGCACCACTTATTGAAGTCTGTCTTTTCTGAATTGTATATTCTTGCCTTTGTGAAAGATTAATTGACCACAGCTTCATGGATTTATTTCTGGACTTTCTATTCTGTCCCATCTATCTGTATTTCTGTTTTTGTGCCAGTACTATGCTGTTATTATCACTGTATCTTTGTGGTATAGTCTGAAGTCAGGGAATCTGATTCCTCCAGTTCCACTTTTCAAGATTACTTTGGCTGTTTGGGTTCTTTTGTATATCCATATAAATTAAAATATGTTTTCTTCTAGTTCTGTGAAAAATGTCATTGGTAATTTGATAGGGATTGCATTGAATCCATATATTGCCTTGGGTACTATGGTGATTCTAATGACAGTGATTCTCCCAATCCAATAACACGGTATATCTTGTCAACTGTTTGTGTCATCTTTAATTTCTTTCATCAGCATCTTATAATTTTTGGAGTATAGGTCTCTTGCTTCCTTTGGTAAATTTATTCCTATGTATTTTATTCTTTTTAATATGATGGTAAACGAGGTTGCTATGTTAATTTCTCTTTCTGATATGGAACCAGTCATCCAAGAAGTGCAAAAACCTTCCTGGTTTTAGAAGTATTTTGAAACTATAATGGATATGAATAATTTCTTTGAATTTTCCTCACCCTTCATTTTTCACTTCACAGTAGTTAAAAACAAATGTTTACCAGAACATCGAAACAAGTGGCTTAAACAGAAAATTAAGCTAAAACTAGTAAGTTGACATTAAACATCCAAGACAAATTTTCACTAATATTTATTTTAGGGGTATACTTAAGTCCACAAAAACACCTGCTTCTGCTGTGGATTTTATATTGGAAGGGAATTTGGAATACTAAACATTAAAAATTAGAAAAGTTTTTAAAGTCATCTCATGTAAATTTTTACCCCCTATTTCTCCTACTTTCCAGGTTTATATATAATGACTGCATAATTATATATATATATATATATCTGAAAATATATATATTAACACATGTTGGCTCTACCTTATTCCTATGATATTTAAGGTAAACCTTATAGATTAAAAATAATGTTTTAGCATATAAATGATTAAATTAATAACTTGAAAATAATTTCTTTTTGTAGATAATAACTTGTCAAGAATTGATATTGTCAAGAATCAATATTCTCTGACCAAATTACTCTGTGAATTTGGTACCTTCTAACTTTTTTCTGTAATGAATGTAAATGAGGAACAGATGAAAGAGAATATTTTCATGTTTATATGCAATCCAATTTTTTGGTGGCTAATCAATGAGCCACATCTAGCTGTAGTCAAATATATGTTCAAAAGATGCCATTTTAATTTTACTGTACCAATGTATTATTCCCCATTGATCTACTATTAGGCATTTTTCTCCTCCTATAGTGTATGTAACTCTCATCCATGTTTATTTCTTAATACTAAACTACAAATATGGCACACGATTTTGTTAAAGGCTATAGTTAAAATTTTAGGAGGCAAAGAATGACTTAGGCATAGAAAGTGAAAGTCACTCAGTTGTATCCAACTCTTTGCCACCCCATGGGATTTTCCATGCCAGAATATTGGAGTGGGTAAGTAGTTCCCTTCTCCAGGGGATCTTCCCAACCCAGGGATCAAACCCAGGTCTCCCACATTGCAGGTGGATTCTTTACCAGCTGAGCCACAAAGTAAGTCCAAGAATACTGGAGTGGGTAACCTATCCCTTCTCCAGTGGATCTTCCTGACCCAGGAATCAAACTGGGGTCTGCTGCACTGAAGGCAGATTCTTTACCAACTGAGCTATCAGGGAAGCCCATTAGGCATAGAGGTACTTCTAAATTCAGGAGCTAATGTGAATTTTACTTTCAGTTGAAGAAATACCACTTGAAAGAAAAAAGCCAGCCTGAGCTTGAAGCAATGAGTTAAACAATTCTCAGGAGAAAAACAAAAGGTGCTGTGGGAATAAATAGGCCTTGGTAGGCCAGAGGGAATGGAGGATTCTCCAGTCAGATTGGAACTTCTAGAAACAGAGACTATGGAGCATAGGAAACAAAGATTAGGATGAATATGCAAAGGAGATGGTAGAAAATGCAAATGAGAATAAGATCCCACAGACAGACATCAAATTTGCACCTTTAAGCTCCATTTTATTTCCTCTGCAAAAGTCAAGATAAGAACTTGCTTTTGTCTTACTGTATCACAGATTTAGTGATCTCATTAATGAGGATACTGAGAAATCTCTCCACTACTAATAATTTTAAGGAATAAAATGATACTGATAATTCTATCTCTTTTGAAAATTAGTTCTTACCAAAATAATGGACAGCTTTTCGGATTTTTTTTTTTTTTTTACTGGACTATAATTGCTTCACAATGTTGTGGTCTCTGCCATGCATCAATGTGAATCAGTCATAATTATACATATATACATATTTATATATATAACATATATAATATATATAACATATATAATATATATATAATATATAATATATATAATATAATTACAACATATAATTGTATATATATATATATAATTCCTCTTGAGAAATTATAATCCCCCTTCCTCTTGAGCCTCCCTCCCTCTAAAATTTGTTTTTATTACAATATTTCAATTCCTTAAACCTCATTTGAATTTCTTATTTCCCTTTATTTGAAGTTTTGTTATTCTTGATTTTGTTCTTTTATGGTAAACATCAAACTATTTAATATTTTTATTCCTAATTTTAACCCTGAAATTACACACACATGCAATTAATTTTACCTGCTTTAGCAGAAAATTAGCAAGAAAAATTAGGGAATCTGCACAATAAACTACATGCTCATAACATAAAACTCCTAGTAACTCGTGCAATCTTTAATGTTTCTCCCTCTAGATGGTAAGTTTTTGAGAGCAAAACAAGAGCCAAGGCATACAATAGCTGGAGGCTGTGCAAGTACACTGTGAATAAATGTGGAATAAATAACTACCAGATAAGCTGACTAAATAGTTCCCTATTTAATCTTAAATAACACATGTAAACTCATTGACCTAATGCTTTTGCCTGAGTTCTGTTAAGTGTCACTCAGATGGCTGTTGGCAACTCCCCTTGTTCATCTCCATGGAGATCCTTATAATAGGCAGGTACTTTTTTTTTTTTTTTTTTACTTTCGAGTTTTTTTTTCCTTCTGCAAGATAGTTTCCTTTATACACATAAACAGTTTCTTTAAAACGGAGTTTTCTTTTCCCTGAGCCAGATTTTCCAATCTTAAAAGTAAAATTTTATCAGTGCTAAAGCTAAGCATTTTTACATATCATCTGGCATTAGTGTTCTGTTGTACATGCATTTTTAAATCGCTTAACGCACCCACCAATTGTGAAACATCATCTATTAAAATTTCACATACTTTCAAATGGAGCATTAAATTTATCATACACAGACTAAAGTAAGATAGGAGAACCAAGGTTGAACATAATGGATTAGCAAGAATGTAAAAGAAATCAATGGTTCAGCATTTTCAATTAATAGTATATTAAATTTCTGCAAAACTGCTGGACTTTGATAAAAGCATCCATATTTCTTAATATTGTTGAGATAAAGAAGCTCTCTATAAGGCCTCATATACATGGCTACTGGCATTCCTAGCAAGATACAATATCTTAAAGGTATACATCAACTATGAACTCCATGTGTTACTTTATTTTTCCTTCTCCATTAAATATAATTGAGTCTGGGTCTGTTCAAATACAGGAAAATAATTTTTTCTTCTAATACATATACATCTACTCTCTTGGTAATCAAAGTGTTTTTTTTAAAGCTTTAAAATATTGGAATGAAACCTGTACATCCAATTTCTCTTAATTGAATTAGGACTTAGCTAGATTAATTTTTAAAAAAACATGATTACTTCAATTTAATGGTTGTGATTGTTTCCTACTTTTGCAACTTAAAAAGAGATGATTAATTAAAAAATTGTCTGAACACCAAAAAGTTGGTGTGTTGTAGAAAACAATGGATAAAACTGATACATTTCTTTCTAAAACTCTAGAAAAGTATATTTATTATGTGTACAATGTGAAAATATTATGACAAACTTAATGGTTTAATATGATACACAATTGTAATTTCACAGTGAGAATATGGATACTATGTTTGGTCCTTGGCTTCAGGGTCTCTCATGAAACTACAGTCAAGTTATCAATATTTCCAGGGTTTCATATGAAGATCTTATAAGGCGAGTGCAGAGAAAAAGAGTGAGCCAGGCAGTCAGGCAAGAAAAGGAGAATTTATTAGAGGGAAAAGAGAGGGTGACTGGCTCTTAAGGAGAACTAGCATCCTCCCTTTCTGACAGAGTCGTTCTTATGCCCCACCAGTGAAAAATTCTCTGAAGGGATGGTCACGTAGCCGGAGGTCTGGAATCTGGTGGTCTCGCAGCTTTGAGAAGATAGGTGCCAGTGAGATAACAGGATGCCATTTGGGAAATTTGGTCAGTCTCACAGATCACTGTGACTTTATTCTTTGTGAGGTCAACATAATGAGCCATCTTATCAGTGAGACCCCATGTAGGCTTTATCCCACCTAATTGGGGAAGGATTCAATTCCAAACTCACTTACATGGCTGTTGCCAGGCTTGACTTGATTTGGGGATATTAAACTGAGGATTTCTGTTTTCTAGCTGGCTGTTGACCAGTGGTCACCATTAGTTCTCTGCCACATGGGCTTTCCTGGCATGACAACTTGCTTCCTCAAACCAGCAAGGGAGAGAGGAGTAAAATAATCTACTAGATAGAAGTTACAATTCTCTTTTAACCTAATCCCAGAAGGGGTACCATTGCCGTATTCTATTGTTTAGAAGCAAGTTACCAGGCTAGCCCATGTTCAGGGTAAGGGATTATATAACAACTTGAATGCCAAAGATAGAGACCACTGTGTGCTTTCCTAGTAGCTCAGCTGGTAAAGACTCCACCTGCAGAATGGGAGAACTGGGTTCAACCCCTAGGTTGGGAAGATCCCTTTGGAGAAGGGAATGGCTACCCACTCCAGGATGCTGGCCTGGAGAATTCCATGAACTATATAGTCCATGGGGTGGCAAAGAGTCAGACACAACTGAGTGACTTTCACTTTCACTTCACTTTCAGAATCATTGTAAGCCATCTTAGAGTCTGGTCACAACAGAATATTAATTTCAAGAGAAACTTCTTGCAATTAAAAAAAGGCAGCATTATGTTCAATATAAGAGAGAGGTGTGTGTAGGACCAAATGGTAGTGTTCAATTTTGATATTTAGTAGCTACAAAGGAAACCATGTTGCAGAATATTTTTTTTTTCCTTAAAGTATTTCATGGTTTTAAAATTTGATTATACAAATTGTATTCTTCATTGATGGTGTAGTGTTGCATTATAATGAATGGGAATGTGTTTTGAAAAAATGTAGCTGAAAAAAATAGTAAGATCATGCATATCTTTAAAAAAAAAATCAGTCCTCCATAGTCCCAAAAGGGATATCATATAATAAAAACAAGCATGCAAACAGTAACACCAGGAAAATTCTTATGCATGCACATGTGTTCAGTAATTCAGTCATGTCCAAATCTTTATGACCCCATGGACAGTAGCCTGTCAGACTCTTCTGTCCATGGAATTTTCCAGGCGAGATTACTGGAGTGGGTTGCCGTTTCCTTCTCTCAGTCATGATCTTCCCTATCCAGGGATCAAACCTGAGTCTCTTGAGTTGGCAGGTGGATTCTGTATCACTGCACTACCTGGGGCTATGTTAAGCAAGTCTTTAGTCAAATACAATTAATGAAACATCTGAAAGTCTTCAAAATGGGATCAAAGAGAACACTTAGTATTCTTACTGGAAACAAGGCATTGTCTTGTTCACCACCAACATTATCTGACTTTCTTGGGTTTGTGAGACTTGCTATGTTTTTAAATTAAAATGATTTGGTTGATGCAAAAGTAATTGTGGCTTTGCATTGTTGATTTTTGCAGTTGGATAATGAATACATTTGTAAATAAATGTGGTTATGTCATACATTGTTTCAATGCACACTTCTCTGTGTATGTTTTTTTTTTGCTAATAACATCACTTGCTATTTATCTTATATTTTAGACTTGGGAAATGATGTTACACAAAAAGCACATTTAAGTGATTTTCTTATTTGAGTTAAAGATGTGTTGTAAGGCAGCAGAGACAACTTACAACATCAACAATGCATTTGGCCCAGGAACTGCTAAGGAATGTACAATACAGTGATTGTTCAAGAAATTTTGCAAAGATGAGAGCCTTGAAAATGAGGACCTTAGTGGCCAGCCATCAGAAGTTGACAATGACCAACTGAGAGGATCACTGAAGCTGATCCTATTAAAACTACATGAGAAGTTGCTAAAGAGCTCAGCATTGGCCATTTTATGGTCATTCAGCATTTAAAGCAAATTGGAAAGGTGAAAAAGCTTGGTTTATTGGGTATCTCATAAGCTGATCAAAAATTTTTTAAAAAATGGTATTTTGAAGCATCATCTTCTCTTATTCTTTGCAACTACAATGAACCACTTCTCAATTGGATTGCAATGTGCAATGAAAAGTAGATTGTGTATGACAACTGGTGATGGTTGGACTGAGAAGAAGCTCCAATGCACTTCCCAAAGCCAAACTTATACGAAAAAAAGGGCATGGTCACTGTTTGCTGGTCTGCTGCCCGTCTGATCCACTATAGCTATCTGAATCAGGAAAAACCATTACATCTGAGCAGTATGCTCAGCAAATCAGGGAGATGCACCTGAAACTGAAATGCCTACAGCTAGCATTGGTCAACAGAATGGGCCCAATTCTTCTCCAAGATAAGGCCCAACCGCACATCACACAACCAGTGCTTCAGAAGTTGAATGAATTGGCCTTATCTGCCATATTCACCTGACCTCTCATCAACCAACTACCACTTCTTTAATTGTCTTGACAACTTTTTACAGGGAAAATGCTTCCACAACCAGCAGGAAGTAGAAAAATACTTTCCAAGAGTTCACTGAGTCCCAAAGCATGGATTTTTACAGTATAGGAGTAAACAAACTTATTTCTCATTGGCAAAAATGTGCTGTATGTAATGGTTCCTATTTTGATTAACATATTCTGATTAATAAAGATGTGTTTAAATCGTTATAATTATTTAAAATTCACAGTCAAAAACCACAATTACCTTTTCACCAACCCAATACCAAATTGACACAGACTTTATCTTATGTACCTATTTGTGGCATAAGAGTTTAAAAGATATTTACACTTGAGTACTAATATGTGACACCTAAAATATAGTCAGTGATATGTGAGCTGATTAACAATTATATACTTTTTTACATAATTTTTCATAATCTTTAAATACTCCATTTGTCATTGAGAAATATTAAAATTTATAGCTAGCTATTGTAAATTGCAATAAAGAAACACTTCATTAAGTTTTAGCAATAAAGAATGAAGGACATCTTTTAGAAATGAAATAGGTATGGATTTAATTAAAATGTCAAATTATTATTAAAACAAAGGTCATAATCATAAAATGTAATTGAAAGAAGTTCATTACCTGTACCCTAATGTGTTCCTTGCATTTCAAAATGCATATTCCATATTTGCCATTTAAAGAATAAATATCATCTTATTAAAATGAATGAACTAAGATAAGAAATATTATAAACTACATACTTTGAGGGAGTTTTTTCAGATATTCAGTTTTTTATTTGTGCGATTTACTGAAATCTCTAGATAAGTAAATTTTTTTATAACGTTGGAGGCAAATATAATGATGGTCTTCAATATAATAAAACTTTCTTTATGTCATGTAAGTACTATTCAAATCCTTAGAGTGTAAGTTATTTATTGTCAACCTATCATTAAACTTCTGGTTATGTATATAACTTGTGAATGTAACTACAGATGGTTATTAGTATTACATAGTAAGTGACATAAAGCATCATGTATTATAAAAAGTTAAGCAGTATGTAGGATGTACACTTAAGGATTTGTTGTGGTTGGTATTGTTGCTCTTATTCTAACTCTTTGGTGGTAGATGGAGGAACATAGTATAGTGGAAAGAATATTCCCCTGGGAATAATAAGAATTGCTTTAGCTGTGTGATAGTGGAAATAAATCATCATATTTCCTTAGGCTGTGTTCTCCACTTCTGTCAATAAGAAGATAAATGAATTCTATGATCCATTGTATATATAAATCTATATTCTCAAAATCTTCATAGTGTACAGGAAATCATAGAAATTGTAGATATCTTTTATTTTCTGCCTGTGAAGAATGAGGTTAAAAGGTCATTTTCTGTCTTTTATTTTTGTAAGTTGTGCAAGGAAATACATCCAGCATTTGTAGTCAAATGTACATAATGAATTATCTTTTAGAGAACATTTAAGAGCAGATTTGAAGATGCAAAAAGACTATAATAATGATGCAAAATAGAAACTTTCTAGCATTACAGACACCATGATGAGGATGAACAAAACTCCTAATGAGATTTCAAACTTGTGGATAAATTTGTTAATAATTTTTTAATAAACTTTATCTTTTGTGCTAATTTTTACTAGTACTTAAAATACATTCTTTGTAAATAATGAGATGACAGTTAACCATAATAAGCTTTATATATTTTACACTACATAATTTTTGAATTGTCAAATTCCTTCCTCAAGCAATTCTACCCCATACATAAATACCAATGAAACACAAAAATATTATAGGAAACTGTTTTATGCTGTTGATATTTTGAAGAGAAATAATAAGTAGTATCAATCCTTATTAATTAAGCAAAAAAAAAAAAGGAGAACCCCTGCCCTAAAATTATTTCAGTTTATTTTGGTTGCCCAAAACAGAGGACAACATATATACAACACATAATTTACAATTGTATACACTGCTGTTTTTATTCTCTAATGGATATATTCTATTCTGTGAAATCAAATCCATTTAAAACTTCGACATTCTTAATAATAGAATTTCTTTACTAACTGAAATATCCCTAAGGGGGAGAAATATGGTATTTCATGTACATAATGCAATCAATATCAAGTTTATTTAGTGATTTTATTTGTTTAAGGAACTAAACTTTCTGGATTAAATGTAACTTTAACAAAAAGTAAATCTCAAAAATTTAAATTGTTGGCCTAACAGTTTTAGAAATGAAGGTATGTTCAAGATAGTTTATTTACTAATAAATCATTATAAAGAAGCTTCAAAATGCACTGCATGTTTACAAGAAATAGAATTCTGACTGAAATATGTATGATCCTGACAGTATGTTCTTATCCCACCACTAATTATTTTTCCCCTATTATTTTCTTACAGTGAAGTGGCATATAAATTTGTTTAGGAAAGCAAATGACTCATTCTAGTGAAGAATTTTCAGTGAAGGTCTAATTACACTTTGGAACACAGGATTCTTCTCACTAACACTGAACAGCTTTTATTCTTCCACATTTTTGCACTGTAATTCTGTATGTGGCTGGTTTATCCCTTTTACCTATGTTGATATTCAAAAAGTGAAAGGAAAGCAAAATAAGTGCACTGATTTTTAGAGGAGCAAAGTGAATATTTAGTTGAAATCCTTAAAAAGCTACAATAATGTTAAATTCTACAAATATAAATTAATTTAGACAGTTAATCTATTTTAGTTCTGACTCCCAAAATGTTAAATTATACTGTATATTGCAACATAACAATTACACTGCTGAGCAGAAATAATATTTAAATTAGAAAGTATAAGCAACTGATATACACATTAGAGGTTTAAGATAATATAAAAATATTGTAGTAGGAGAAAAACTTTTCATATGATAAAGTCAGTGAAAATACAAAAGAATCTCTACCTATTTTGACTATGAGATAAAAACTGAAATCTGGTGCTGGTTATATGAAAAGAAAAATGTTTTTAAACCTAAGCAATTATCATAGACGTACAAACCTGAGCTCTTGACTGATGGCCATTTAGCTTTATAGATTAAGCAACTCTAAGAAAAAATTTTTGCATTTCAAAGTTTCATTTAAAGTTGTTTGCAAACTATAATTTCACACAGAAATGCTGTGTGTCTGAAAAAAGGTATATGAGCATAATACAGCTGATAAGGAAATTTTAGAATATATTATTAATGAACATGAAGCAGAAGTAGATGTTTCTCTGGAATTTGCTGTCTTTTTCTATGATCCAATGGATGTTAGCAATTTGATCTCTGGTTTCTCTGCCTTTTCTAAATCCATTTTGTACATTTGGAAGTTCTTGGTTCATGTATTACTGAAGCCTAGCTTGAAGGATTTTGAGCATAACATTGCTAGCATATGAAATGAGTGTAATTGTATGGTAGCTTGAACATTCTTCAGTGTTGCTTTCATTGGGATTAGAATGAAAACTGCTCTTTTTCAGTCCTATGGCCATTGCTGAGTTTTCGAAATTTGCTGACACTTTGAGTGTAGGACTTTAACAGCATCATCTTTTAGGATTTGAAATACCTTAGATGGAATTCCATAACCACCACTAGCTTTGGTCATAGTAATGCTTCTTAAAGTACACTTGACTTCACACTCCAGATGTCTGGGTCTAGGTGAGTGACTACACCATCATGGTTACTGTCTCATTAAGACATTTTTTTGTTATAGTTTCTCTGTGTGTCCTTATCACATCTTTTTAATCTCTTCTGCTGCTTCTAGGTCCTCATCATTTCTGTCCTTTTTGTGTCCATCTTTACAAAAAATGTTCCCTCGGTAGCTCCAATTTTCTTCAAGAGATCTCTAATCTTTCCCATTCTATTGTTTCCCTCTATTTCTTTCCATTGTTAATTTAAGAAGGCTTCCTTATCTCTCATTTTCCTGTAGAAAATTCTTAAAGAGATGGGAATACCAGACCACTTTACCTGTCTCCTGAGAAACCTGTATGCAGGTCAAGAAGCAATAGTTAGAACTGGATATGGAACAATTGACCGGTTCAAAATTGGAATGGAGCACATCAAGGCTGTATGTTGTTTCCCTGCTTATCTGACATATGCATAGCTTCTGCTGTTGATGTTCAATGGCCAAGTCATGCCGAACTCTTTGTGACCCCTTGGAGAGCAGAATGCCAGATATTCCTGTCCTTCACTGTCTCTCAGAGTTTGCTCAAACTCGTGTTCACTGAGTCGGTGATTCCAGTCAGTCCTAATTCTCTGTCATCCCCTTCTCCTCCTGCCCTCCATCTTTCCCAGCATCAGGGTCTTTTCCAATGAGTTGGCTCTTCATACCAGGTGCCTAAAGTATTGGAGCTTCAACATCAGTCCTTACAATGAATATTCAGGGTTGATGTCCTTTAGGATTGACTGGTTTGGTCTCTGCCATCCAAGGGATTCTACAGAGTCGTCTCCAGCACTACAGTTTGAAAGTATTAATTCATTTGTGCTCAGGCTTCTTTATGGTCTGGATTCTCACATTCATACATTTCCACTGGAAACATCATAGATTTGACTACTGGAAACAATATGGCTTTGACTATATGGACTTTTGTCAGCAAAGTGACGTCTCTGCTTTTTAATACCCTGTTCAGCTTTGTCATAGCTTTTCTTCCAATGAGCAAGCATCTTTAAATTTCATGGCTGCTGTCACCGTTTGCAGTGATTTCAAAACCCCCTGAAATAAAACCTGCTACTGTTTTCATTTTTCCCTTTTTATTTGCCATGAAGTGATGGGACCAGATGCCATAATCTTAGTCTTTTGTATGTTGAGTTTTAAGCCAGCTTTTTCATTCTCCTCTTTCATCCTC
Source organism: Hydropotes inermis (assembly GCA_020226075.1). Classification (NCBI taxonomy): domain Eukaryota; kingdom Metazoa; phylum Chordata; class Mammalia; order Artiodactyla; family Cervidae; genus Hydropotes; species Hydropotes inermis. Next base: position 1,132,586 of record CM035287.1, on the reverse strand, counting down.
AAGAGGCTCTTTAGTTCCTGTTCACTTTCTGCCATTACAGTGTATTATCTGCATCTCAGGTTGTTGATATTTAGCCTGCAATTTGTGTGTGTGCTTTGTTTTCCTTTTTTTATTAATTAATTTATTTTAATTGGAGGCTAATTACTTTACAATATTGTGGTGGTTTTGCCATACATTGACATGAATCAGCCATGGGTGTACATGTGCCCCACCATTCTGAATGCCTCGCCTGCCTCCCTCCTCACCCCATCCCTCTGAGTAGTCCCAGAGCCCCAGATTTGAGTGCCCTGCTTCATGCATCAAACTTGCACTATTCATCTATTTTATATATGGCAATATATGTGTTTGAATGCTATTCCCTCATATTGTCCCACCCTCGCCTTCTCCCACATAGTCCAAAATCTGTTCTTTATAACAGTGTCTCTTTTACTGTCTTGTATATAGAGTTGTTCGTTACTGTCTTTCTAAATTCCATATATATGCATTAATTTACTGTATTGGTGTTTCTCTTTCTGGCTTACTTCACTCTGTATAATAGGCTCCAGTTTCATCCACCTCGTTAGAATACACCCCAATCCATTCTTTTTTATGGCTGAGTAATATTCCATTATATATAGGTACTACAACTTTCCTACCCATTCGTCTGCTGATGGGCATCTAGGTTGCTTCCATGTCCTGGCTATTGTAAACAGTGCCGCAATGAATATTGGGGTACATGTGTCTCTTTCAGTTCTGGTTTCCTAGGTGCGTATGCCCAGCAGTAGGATTGCTTGGTCATATGCCAGTTCTATTTTCAGTTTTTTTAGAGAACTCTTCACACTGTTCTCCATAGTGGCTGTACTAGTTTTCATTCCCACCAACAGTGTTGGTAGGAATTGAGGGTTTCCTTTTCTCCACAGCCTCTCCAGCATTTATTGTTTGTAGACTTTTTGATGGCAGCCGTTTTGACCTACGTGAGATGGTAATTCATTGTGGTTTTGATTTGCATTGCTCTGATAATGAGTGATGTTGAGCATCTTTTCATGTGTTTGTTTATCATCTATATGTCTTCTTTGGATAAATGTCTGTTTAGTTCTTAGGCCCATTTTTTGATTGGGTTGTTTATTTTTCTGTTATTGAGCTATATGAGCTGCTTGTATATTTTGGACATTAATTCTTTGTCAATTTCTTCCTTTACTATTATTTTCTCTCATTCTGAAGGCTGCCTTTTTTACCTTGCTTATAGTTTCCTTCCTTGTGCAAAAGCTTTTAAATTTAATTGGATCCATTTGCTCTTTTTGTTTTTATTTCCATTACCCTGGGAGGTGGATCATAGAAGATCTTGCTATGATTTATGTCAGAAAGTGTTCTGCCTGTTTTCCTGTAAGAATTTTATAGTTTCTGGTCTTATATTTAGGTCTTTAATCCATTTTGAACTTATATTTGTATATGGTGTTAGATAGTGTTCTAGTTTCATTCTTTTACAGATGGTTGACCAGTTTTCCCAGCAGCACTTGTTAAAGAGATTGTCATTTCTCCATGGTATATTTTTGCCTCCTTAGTCAAAGATAAGGTGTCCATAGGTATGTGGATTCATTTCTGGGCTTTCTATTTTGTTTCATTTATCTATATTTCTGTCTTTGTGCCATTACCATACTGCCTTGATGATTGTACCTTTGTAGTATATTCTGAAGTCAGGCAGGTTGATTCCTCTGGTTCCATTTTTCTTCTTAAGACTGCTTTGGCTATTTGAGGTTTTTTGTGTTTCCATACAAATTGTGAAATTATTTGTTCTAGTTCTGTGAAAAAGGCCATTGGTAGTTTGATGGGTATTGCCTTAAATCTATAGATTGCTTTCGGTAATATATTCATTTTCACTATATTGTTTCTTCTAATCCTTGAACATGGTATATTTCTCCATCTATCTGTGTCATCTTTAATTTCTTTTGTCAATGTTTTATAGTTTTCTATATGCAGATCTTTTAGTTCTTCAGGCAAATTTATTCCTATTTTTTCTTTTCATTGCACTGGTGTGATTGTTTCCTTAATTTCTCTTGTTTTTTCCCATTCTTAGTGTATACAAATGCAAGGGATTTATGTGCATTAATTTTATATCCTACAACTTTACTATAATCATGGCTCAGCTCTAGTAATTTTCTGGTGGTGTCTTTAGAGCTTTCTGCATAGAGGATCATGTTATCTGCAAACAGTGAGAGTTTTACTTCTTTTCCAATCTGGATTTCTTTAATTTCTTTCTCTTCTCTGATTGCTGTGGCTAGAACTTGCAAAACTGTGTTGAATAATAGGTGAGAGTGGGCACCATTGTCTTGTTTCTGATTTTAGCAGAAATGGCTTTCAGTTTTTTGCCATTGAGGATAATGTTTGCTGTGGGTTTGTCATATATGGCTTTTATTATGTTGAGCTATGCTCCTTCTACGCCTGCTTTCTGGAGAGTTTTTATCATAAGTGGATGTTGAATTTTGTCAAAGGCTTTCTCTGCATCCATTGGAATAATCATATAGTTTTTATCTTTCACGTGGTGTATCACACTGATTTTTTGTGATATTGAAGAATATTTGCATCCCTGGAATAAGGTCCACTTGGTCATGATGTATGATCTTTTTAATATATTGTTGGATTCTGTTTGCTGTTATTTTGTTGAGGATTTTTGCATTAATGTTCATCAGTGATGGTGGCCTGCAGTTTTCTTTTTTTGTGTAGCATCTTTGTCTTGATTTGTTATTAGGGTGATGGTGACATCATACAATGAGTCTGGAAATTTGCCTTCTGCTGTAATTTTCTGGATGAGTTTGAATAAGATAGGTGTTAGCTCTTTTCTAAATTTTTGGTAGAATTCAACTGTGAAGCCATCTGGTCCTGGGCTTTTGTTTGTTGGAAGATTTTTTATTACAGCTTTGATTTCCATGCTTGTGATGGGTCTGTTAAGATTTTCTATTTCTTCCTGGTTCAGTTTTGGAAGGTTATAATTATCTAAGAATTTGTCCATTTCTTCCAAGTTGTCCATTTTATTAGCATAGAGCTGCTGATAGTAGTCTCTTATGATCTTTGATATTTCTGTGTTGTCTGTTGTGATTTCTCCATTTTCATTCTAATCTTGTTGATTTCCTTCTTCTCCCTTTTTTTCTTGATGAATCTGGCTAGTGGTTTTTCTATTTTATTTGTCGTCTCAAAAAACCAGCTTTTAGTTTTGCTGATTTTTTGTTATAGTTTCCTTCATTTCTTTTTCACTTATTTCTGCTCTGATTTTTATGATTTATTTCCTTCTACTAACTTTGGGATTCTTCTTTTTTTCTTTTTCTGGTTGCTTTACATGTAAAGTTAGGTGGTTTGTTTGATGTTTCTCTTGTTTCTTGAGGTAGACTGGTATTGCTATGTACCTCCCTTCTGCTTTGACAGAATCCCATCGGTTTGGGGTTGTCACATTTTTGTTTTCATTTGTTTGTGTGCATATTTCGGTTTCCTTTTTGATTTATGCCATAATCTGTTGCTTGTTCAGAAGTGTGCTGTTTAGCTTCCATATGTTTGTATCTTTAATAGTATTTTTCCTGTAGTTGACATCTAATCATACCATATTGTTATCAGAAAAGATGCTTGAAATGATTTCAATTTTTATAAATTTACCAAGGCTGGACTTATGGTCCAGGATAGGATCTATTCTAGAGAATGTTCTGTGTGCACTTGAGAAAAAGGTGAAGTCTGTTGCTTTGGGGTGAAATGCCCTATAGATATCAGTTAGGTCTAACTGGTTCATTGTATCATTTAGAGCTTGTGTTTCCTTGCTAATTTTCTGTTTAGTTCACCTATCCCTAAGTGTGAGTGGGGTATTAAAGTCCCCCACTATTATTGTGTTACTGTTAATTTCTCCTTTCATATTTGTTGGTATTTGCCTTACATATTGATGTGCTCCTATGTTGGGTGCATATATATTTATAAATGATATATCTTCTTTTTGTATTGATCCTTTGATTGTTATGTAATGTTCTTTGACTCATCACAGTCTTTATTTCAAAGTCTGTTTCTTCTGATATGAGTATTACCTCTTCTGATATGAGTATTATTTTGGCCCCCATTTGCATGAATATCTTTTTCAAGCCCTTCACTTTCAGTCTGTATGTGCCCCTAAGCTTGAGGTGGATCTCTTGTACACAGCATATATAGGGATCTTGTTTTTGTATCCATTCAGAAAGTCATTGTCTTTTGGTTAGAGCGTTTAGCCCATCTACATTTAAGGTGATTATTGATAAGTATGTTCCCGTTAAAATTTACTTTGTTGTTTTGGGTTTGATTTTATAAACTTTTCTGTGTTTCCTGTCTAGGAAGAGCTGGTTTGGTGGTGCTGAACTCTCTCAGCTTTTGCTTGTCTGTAAAGCTTTTGATTTCTCTGTCATATGTGAATAAGATCCTTGCTGGGTAGAGTAATCTTCATTGCAGGTTTTTCTCTTTCATCACTTTAAGTATGTCCTGCCATTCCCTTATGGCCTGGAGAGTTTCTATTGAAAGATGAGCTGCTATCCTCATGGGGATCCCGTGTGTTATTTGTTGCTTTTTCCTTGCTGCTTTTATATTTTCTGTTTGTGTCTGATGTTGCTTCATTTGATTAATATGTGTCTTGGGGTGTTTTGCACTGGGTTTAAACTCTCTGGGCTCTCTAGTTTTCTCGGATTTGGGTGGCTATTTTCTCCCCATGGGGTTTTTGACTACGATCTACTCAAGTATTTTCTTGTGCCCTTTCTTTTTGGCTTCTTCTTCTTCTGGGACACCTATTATTCTAATGTTGGGGCATTTTACATTGTCCCAGGGTTCTGAGGTTGTCCTCATTTCTTTTAACTCTATTTTAATTTTTTCCTCTCTGCTTCATTTATTTATGTCATTTTATCTTCCACCTCATGTATCCTCTCTTCTGCCTCGGTTATTCTACTGTTGGTTCCCTCCAGAGTGCTTTTGATCTCAGTTATTGAATTATTCATTATTGATTGATTCTTGTTTATTTCTGCTGGATCCTGGCTAAACATTTCTTGCATCTTCTCAATCCTTGTCTCTAGTCTATTTATCTATAGCTCCATTTTGTTTTCAAGATTTTGGATCATCTTTACTATCATTATTCTGAATTCATTTTCAGGTAGACTCCCTATCTCTTCCTCTTTTGTTTCATTTGGTGATTATTTATCATGTTCTTTCACCTGCTGAATATTTCTCTGCCTTTTCATTTTGTTTAGATTGCTCTGTTTGTGGCACCCTTTCTGCAGGCTGGAAGATCATGGTTTCTCTTATTTGTGGAGTCTGATCCCTGTGGGTGGGGTTTGACTAATGGCTTATCCAGATTTGCTGGTTGGGGGAGGTTGTGTCTGTGTTATGGTGGATGGAATTCTTCTCTCTGGAGTGCAATGAAGAATCCTGTAGTAAGTTTTGGGGTGTCTATGGGTTTAGCATGGTTTTGGGAAACTCATCTTTTAATGTTCAGGGTTTTGTTCTTTTCCTAGAGAATTATCATGGTGCATCTTGAACTGAATCTAGTTGACTCTTGGGTGGAGTTTGGTTTCAGTGTAGTTGTGGAGACTTTGGAGTGAGCTCTTGTCTATACATGTTCACTGGAGTCAGGAGTTCTCAGATGTCTTAAAGTTTTGGAGTTAAACTTACCACCTCGGGCTTTTGGTCCTCCCTCAAGACTTCTCCATCCATAGAACATAGAAGTTAAAATCCCTAGAGTTATTGCTGAAACAGTTCTCCACAGCCAGGAACACCCAGACAGATTTACAAAGTTATATAGAGAAGAGAAGAGGGAGCAGGAAGATCGATGTTACCAGGAAGAGAAAAGGGGGAGTCAAAAGGCGAGAAAGGAATCTAGCCATTAATCTAATCCTTAAGTGCTCTCCACAGCCTGGAAAACCCAGAGAGATTCACAGAGTTATGTAGAGAAGAGAAGGGGAAGGGAGGAGATAGAGGTGACCTGGGGGAGAAAAGGGAGAGTCAAGACGGGAGAGAGCAATCAAGCCAGTAATCAAATCCCTAATTGAAAATGGATACTGAAGATTAGATTCTTAGAGGTACAAACTTGATAACAAATATCAAAAAGCAAAGATTAAGAACCTACAGTAGAGGATAGACTCTCAAAAATACAATATAAAAATACAAGAATATATTAATCAAAATAATTTTTAAAATATAGAATTTGTTTTTTTAATGAAATAAGATTTTTATTTTTTGGAAAGGTAAAGAAGTAATAAATAGCAAAGTTTTATTTTTTTAATTAAAAAGTGATTTTATATATATATATATGAGTTTCTCTGGAATTGTTGTGGGCAGTGTGGGGTCAGTTCCATGTGAGATAGTCCCTTGTTCCAGATTGTGCTTATTCTCAAGGTGTATAGTTGCCCCTCAAATATCTCCAGTATTAAATGCAGGGCTTTAATCTGTTACACATGTTACTTTCATACCATTCCCCCTTCTTTGTTTATTTTGGCTTCCACTGTTTGAAGTCTCTTCAGTGTCTAATTTACGCCCTGACACAAGGGGGTGAAGTTCAGTTCAGTTCTGTCCCTCAGTCATGTCAAACTTTTGCGACCCCACGGACTGCAGCATACCAGGCTTCCCTTTCCATCACCAACTCCCAGAGCTTACTCAAACTCATGTCCATTGAGTAGGTGATGCCATTCAACCATCTCATCCTCTGTCGTCCCCTTCTCCTCCTGTCTTCAATCTTTCCCAGCATCAGGGTCTTTTACAATGAGTCAGCTCTTCACATCAGGTGGCCAAAGTATTGGAGTTTCAGCTTCAGCATCAATCCATCCAGTGAATATTCAGGACTGATTTCCTTTAGGATGGACTGATTGGATCTCCTTGCAGTGCAAGGGACTCTCAAGAATCTTCTCCAACACAACAATTCAGAAGCATCAATGCTTTGGTGCTCAGTTTTCTTTATAGTGCAACTTTCACATCCATACATGACTACTAGAAAAACCATAGCTTTGACTAGCTGGACCTTTGTTGGCAAAGTAACGTCGCTGCTTTTTTAATATGCTGTCAGGTTGCTCATAACTTTTCTCCAAAGAGCAAGTATCTTTTAATTTCATGGCTGCAGTCACCATCTGCAGTGATTTTGGAGCCACCAAAATTAAAGTATCTCACTGTTGCCATTGATTTCCCCATGTATTTGCCATAAAGTGATGTGACCAGATGCCATGATCTTAGTTTTCTGAAAGTTGAGCTTTAAGCCAACTTTTTCATTCTCCTCTTTCACTTTTATCAAGAAGCTCTTTAGTTCTTCTTCACTTTCTGTCATAAGGGTAGTGTCATCTACTTATCTGAGGTTATTGATAATTCTCCCCACAGTCTTGATTCAAGCTTGAGCTTTATCCAGTCCAACATTTGTCTTGATGTGCTGTGCATATAAGCTAAATAAGCATGGTGACAATATACAGCCTTGACATATTCCTTTCCCGATCTGGAACCAGTTTGGTTTTCCACGTCCAGTTCTAACTGTTGCTTCCTGACCTGCATACAGATTTCTCAGGAGGCAGGTCAGGTGGTCTGCTATCCCCACCTCTTGAAGAATTTTCCACAGTTTGTGATCCACACAGTCAAAGGCTTTGGCATAGTCAATAAAGCAGAAATAGATGTTTTTCTGGAACTTTCTCACTTTTTGAATGATCCGCCAGATGTTGGCAATTTGATCTCTGGCTCCCCTACTTTTTGTAAATCCATCTGAACGTCTAGAAGTTCCTGGTTCATGTACTGTTGAAGCCTGACTTGGAGAATTTTGAGCATTACTTTGCTAGTGTGTCAGATGAGTGCAATTGTGCGGTAGTTTGAGCATTCTTTGGCATTACCTTTCTTTGGGATTGGAATGAAAACTGACCTTTTCTAGGCCTGTAGCCACTGCTGAATTTTCCAAATTTGTTGGCATATTGAATGCAGCACTTTCACAGTATCATATTTTAGGATTTGAAATAGCTCAACTGGAATTTGCCTCCTTAAGTAGGTTTATTATCTTTTTGATGTGATAGCAAATGGGACTTTCTTTAGTTTCTCTTTCTTATTGTTCATTGTTCAGTTCACTCAGTCATGCCCGACTCTTTGTGTCCCCATAGACTGCTACATGTCAGGCTCTCTGTCTGTCACCAACTCCCAGAGCTTGCTCAAACTCACATACATCAAGTGGGTGATACCATTCAACCATCTCATTCTCTGTTGTCCCCTCTCCTCCTGCTTTCAATCTTTCCCAGCATCAGGGTCTTTTCCAATGAGTTAGTTCTTCGCATCAGGTGGCCAAAGTATTGGGGTTTCAGCTTCAGCATCAGTCCTTCCAATGAATATTCAGGACTGATTTTCTTAGGGATTGACTGGTTTGATGTCTTCACAGTCCAAGGGGCTCTCAAGAGTTTTCTCCACACCACAGTTCTAAAGCATCAATTCTCCATTTCTCAGCTTTCTTTATAGTCCAACTCTCACACCCACTCCAGTACTCTTGCCTGGAAAATTCCCACAGATGTAGAAGCTCAGTAGGCTACAGTCCATGGGGTCACAAAGATTTGGACACAACTGAGCAACTTCTCTCTTTCTTTCTCACATCTGTACATGACTACTGGAATAACCATAGCTTTAACCTGAAGCACCTTTGTTGGCAAAGTAATGCTGCTTTTTAGTATGCTGTCTAGGTTGGTCATAGCTTTTCTTCCAAGGAGCAAGCCTCTTTTAATTTCACGGCTTCAGTAACAATCTGCAGTGATTTAAGAGCCTAAGAAAACAAAGTCTCTCACGGTTTTCATTGTTTCCCTGTCTATTTGCCATGAAGCGATGGGCCTGGATGCCGTGATCTTATTCAAGACATTTCTATGCATTAATTTTATGTATCTTGCAACTTTATCAAATTCATTGATGAACTCTAGTAGTTTTTTGATAGTATATTTTAGGATTTTCTATGTATGGTATCATGTCACCTGCAAACAGTGACAATTTTACTTCTTTTCCAGTTTGGATTCCTTTTATTTCTTTTTCTTCTATGACTACTGTGGCTGGGACTTTTAAAACTATATTCAGTAAAAGTAGTGTGTGTGGACATCCTTGTTTTATTTTCCTGATCTTAGAGGAAATTATTTTTCTCTTTTTCCTCATTGAGAATTAGGTTTACTGTGGGTTTGTCATATATAGACCTTATTATGTTGAGATATATTCCTTACATGCCCACTTCATGGAGAGTCTTTAATAATAAATGGGTGTTGAGTTTTTGGCAAAACCATTTTATGCATCTATTGAGATGATTATAGGATTTTTATTCTCAAACTTGTTAACCTGTTTTATTCACATTGATTGGTCTGGATATATTGAAGAATCCTGTATGGCTGGGATAAATCTCCTGTTGTATGATCCTTTATTAATATGCTGTTGCATTCCATTTGCTAGCATTTTGTCAAGTATTTTTGTGTTTATTTTCATCAGTGATATTGGCAGGTAATTCTCTCTCTTTATTTATTTATTTTTTTTGGTGGTATCCTTGTCTGGTTTTGATATCAGGATGATGTTGGCCTCATAGAATGAACTTTGGAGTATTCTTTCCACTGCAATTTACTGGGAAATTTTCAGAAAGATAAGTGCTAACTCTGCTCTAAATGTTTGATAGCATTTACCTTTGTAGCCATATGTTCCTGGACTTTTGTTTGTTGAAAAAAATTTTTTTCATTTATTTTTATTAGTTGGAGGCTAATTACTTTACAATATTGTAGTGGGTTTTGTCATACATTGACATGAATCAGCCATGGATGTACATGTATTCCCCATCCAAATCCCCTCTCCCACCTCCCTCTCCACCCGATCCCTCTGTGTCTTCCCAGTGCACCAGGCCCGAGCACTTGTCTCATGCATCCAACCTGGGCTGGTGAACTGTTTCACCCTAGATAATATACATGTTTCGATGCTGTTCTCTTGAAACATCCCACCCTCACATTCTCCCACAGAGTCCAAAAGTCTGTTCTGTACATCTGTGTCTTGTTTTCTGTTTTGCATATAGGGTTATCATTACCATCTTTGTAAATTCCATATATATGTGTTAGTATGCTGTAATGTTCTTTATCTTTCTGGCGTACTTCACTCTGTATACTGGGCTCCAGTTTCATCCATCTCATTAGAACTGATTCAAATGAATTCTTTTTAATGGCCGAGTAATATTCCATTGTGTATATGTACCACAGCTTCCTTATCCATTCGTCTGCTGATGGTCATCTAGGTTGCTTCCATGTCCTGGCTATTATAAACAGTGCTACGATGAACATTGGGGTGCACATGTCTCTTTCAGATCTGAAGCTGAGAGAATTTAGCACCACCAAACCAGCTCTTCAACAAATGCTAAAGGATCTTCTCTAGACAGGAAACACAGAAAGATTGTATAAACGCAAACCCAAAACAACAAAGTAAATGGCAACAAGACCATACCTATGAATAATTACCTTAAGTGTAAATGGGTTGAATGCCCCAACCAAAAGACAAAGATTGCTGAATGAATACAAAAACATGACCCCTATATATGCTGTCTACAAGAGACCCTCCACATAGAGACTAAAAGTGAAGGGCTGGAAAAAAAATATTTCACGCAAATGGAGAACAAAAGAAAGCAGGAGTCACAATACTCATTTCAGATAAAACAGACTTCAAAATAAAGGCTGTGAAAAGAGACAAAGAAGGACACTACATAATGATCAAAGGATCAATCTAAGAAGAAGATATAACAATTATAAATATATATGCACCCAACATAGGAGCACAATAATATGTAAGGCAAACACTAGGGAGTATGAAAGAGGAAATTAATAGTAACACAATAATAGTGGGAGACTTTAATACCCCACTCACAACTATGGATAGATCAACTAAACAGAAAATTAACAAGGAAACACAAACTTTAAATGAAACAATGGACCAGCTAGACCTAATTGATATCTATAGGACAGTTCACCCCAAAACAATCAATTTCACCTTTTTCTCAAGTGCACATGGAACCTTCTCCAGAATAGATCACATCCTGGGCCATAAATCTAGTCTTGGAAAATTCAAAAAAACTGAAATCATTCCAGTCATCTTTTCTGACCACAGTGCAGTTAGATTCGATCTCAATTACAGGAAAAAAAATTGTTAAAAATTCAAACATATGGAGACTAAATAACATGCTTCTGAATAACCAACAAATCATAGAAGAAATCAAAATATGCATAGAAATGAATGAAAGTGAAAACACAACAACCCAAAACCTATGGGACACTGTAAAAGCCGTGCTAAGGGGAAGGTTCATAGCATTATAGGCTTACCTCAAGAAACAAGAAAAAAGTCAAACAAATAACCTAACTCTACACCTAAAGCAACTAGAGAAGGAAGAAATGAAGAAGCCCAGGGTTAGTAGAAGGAAAGGAATCTTAAAAAATTAGGGCAGAAATAAATGCAAAAGAAACTAAAGAGACCATAGCAAAAATCAACAAAGCTAAAAGCTGGTTTTTTGAAAAAACAAACAAAATTGACAAACCATTAGCAAGGCTCATTAAGAAACAAAGGGAGAAGAACCAAATTAACAAAATTAGAAATGAAAATGGAGAGATCATGAAAGACAACACTGAAATACAAAGGATCATAAGAGACTACTACTAGCAGCTCTATGCCAATAAATTGGACAACTTGGAAGAAATGAACAAGCTCTTAGAGAAGTATAACTTTCCAAAACTGAACCAGGAAGAAGTAGAAGATCTTAACAGACCCATCACAAGCAAGGAAATTGAAACTGTAATCAGAAATCTTCCAGCAAACAAAAGCCCAGGACCAGATGGCTTCACAGCTGAAGCCAAAATTTAGAGAAGAGCTAACACCTATCTTAGTCAAACTCTTCCAGAAAATTGCAGAAGAAGGTAAACTTCCAAACTGTTGGAAAATTTTGAATTTAGAGAAGAGCTAACACCTATCTTAATCAAATGCTTCCAGAAAATTACAGAAGAAGGTAAACTTCCAAACTGTTGGAAAATTTTGAATCACAATTTCAATTTCAATACTTATGATTGGTTTGCTTATATTTACTTTTTTTTTTTTTTCTGGTTCAGACTTGAGAGTTTGTGCCTAAAAGTTTGTCCTTTTCTTCTTGGTGGTCCCTTCTCATGGCATATAATTGCTTGTGGTCATCTCTTATGATCCTTTATATTTCCGTGGTGTTAGTTGTAACTTTTCACTTTTAATTTCTAATTTTATTGATTTAAGCCTTCTCCCTTTTTCTTGATGAATATGGATAAAGATTTATAAATTTTGATTATCTTTTTAAAGATCCATCTTTTAGTTTTGTTGGTCTTTTCTCTTGTTTTCCTCATTTACATTTCACTTACTTCTGCTCTGACATTTATGATTTCTCTCCTCCTACTGATTTTGGATCTTCATTGTTCTCTTTTCTCTGTTTGGTTTATGTGTAAGGTTAAGTTATATACCTGGGATTTTTTTGTTTGTTTGTTTATTTGTTTCCTGGGGTAACATCATATTGTAATAATCTTTCCTCGTATAACTGCTTTGCTGCCTCCCATGGGTTTTGGATTGTCATGTTTTCATTGTCATTTTTCTCTAGGTATTTTTTGAGTTCCTCTTTCATTTCTTCAGTGATATGTTGGTTGTATAATAATATTTTGTTTAGCCTTCATGTGTTTATGCTTTTTATAGATTTTTTAAAAGGTAATATATTTCTAATCTCATAGAGTTGTGTTCAGGACAGATACTGCATATGATTTCAATTTCCTTATATTTACCAAGGCTCAATTTGTGGCCCAATATATGATCAATACTGGAGAATAGTTCATGTGCATGTGGGAAGAAAATGTATTCTGTTGCTTGTGGATGGAATGTTCTGTAAGTATCAGTTAAGTGCATCTGATCTAATATGTCATTTAAAGCCTGTGTTTCCTTATTGATTTTCTGTCTGGATGCCCTGTCCAGTGAAGTCAAGTCCCAGAATTGCAGTAATTGTGCACTGGACCCTCTGTGGGATCTATGGGGGAGCTCAGAATTCTTGCCTTGTCCAGTCCCCCCATGTATGTGCCCACAAAGCCCACTGCTGCTAAAGCTAGACCTATCTCTACTGCAGGAGAGAACTCATCTGTTTGAATGTTCCACAGGCACTGAGTTTATGAAGCCAGTAGTGGGGTTTGTAAATCTGTGGTTCCTGCATCTGGGAGGACAGATTTCAACTCCTTTTCTTTAGTTGCATAGCTCCTAGGGCTCACCTGTGGTTTCAGCCTCACTTCTCTGTTTAGAATTCCCTCTGGTGTCTGTTCCCAAGGCTGTCCAGGAGCACACACACACTTTTTGCTGGCTGGTGGCAGAGCTGTGGCACGTGGGGCCTGTGGGCCCACTGGGGGCTGGTGTAAGTAATACATGGTTTTTCAATACAATCCCAAATTTCTCAGTTATGAAGTTCCAAGGGCAAAATTGATATTCAACAGAGATCTAATTTTTTTCCCTAGGCAGTCATATTTTATAAATTATAATAAGGAATATTTTATAGTTTAAAGTACTGACCTCATTTTAATGTATAATTCATTTAAAAGCTATTAGGTAATTAAGACTAACTCTTCAGTTTTGAAAATATGGCAGATATTTCTGAACCCCTAAAAATAAAAGATTAAAAGTATAAAGTGGTCATCTAATATCTTCAAATTAATCATAAAGTGTTATTGATGGATGGCATTTGAAAATTTTCCAAGCAAAACTTCTACAAAATTCATGGATCCTAGTGATAAGTCAGAAAATATTTCATGGTCACATATCACCGCTTCTAAATAACATTATTCAGTGATACTCATTCTACTTATCTTCATGAAGTGAAGTTCAAAATCTGTTATATAACTTGATAAATAAGAGAATACTGCCATATATTTCTTCAGTTGTAACTGCACTGAAAACATTTCCAAAAACTATGCCACTGAGCTTTATACTAGAGCTGCCCAATTCTATGACTAAAGTTATATTTACTATTTTTAAAATTTGGAATGGTTACAAATGTACAGGATTGTAAAACTATTAAAGTAACAATATAGGTGCACTGGGAAAACCTAGAGGGAACGGGTGGAGAGGGAGGTGGGAGGGGGGATTGGGATGGGGAACACATGTAAACCCATGGCTGTTTCATTTCAATGTATGACAAAATCCACCACAAATAAAAAAAAAATTAAAAAATGAAAAAAAATAATAAAGTAACAATATAAAGAAGACTAGATCCAGGATTTTTATTTTTCAGTTAGAGGAAAATTCCTTTACAATGTTGTGTTGGTTTTTGATGTATATAGCAAACCAGCCACAATTATACATGTCATGCCTCCTTTTTGAGCCTCCCTTCTTGCTCCCTTCCTTCCAGGTTGTCACAGAGCACCCAGCTGGACACCCTGTGTTATATAGCAGCTTACCACTGGCTATATGTTTGAGTCCTCATAGTGTATATCACACAGAATGATCAACTAGCAATTTGCTACATTTGGATTAGCATTCTATTTCTCTCCTTGTATACACATGTATGTATAAATAGTATAGGAATGTGTGTGTTTGTACAGAAATTTGTTGAATTATTTTACACTGGATTGAAAACATGATGCTCCTTTACCTATAAATATTTGTGTTTTTTAATATTTCAGTGTTTTCCACCTCAAAAGAAGAATATTCCCTTACTTAACTGTATCAAATTATCAACATTTAACTTTGATGCAATTCTATTATCTATATTCCATATTCAAATCTCATCAACAGTCTCAATGTCAAATAGTTTAATTTGTGGGGCAAGTAACTTAAAGCTTTTCCTGGTTTAACCAGATGTCTAAACTGGCATCTCTTCTTTGCACCATTTCAAGCACATCATTTCCTCTTTGACATTTACATTGCAATACAACTGTTAAATCTCTCAGTGCTGTAGAACATATCTTGAATTTTTGAATGAATATGTGAGCTTACCTTGAAGGAAATTCTTTGTTGGTCAACTAGCTTCTTTGGAAGTTCATAGAGAATAATGCTTGTGATATATAATAACATCTCTGCACATTGAATTATTATAGCCAATTGCTCCCCATGTACACTTCCCACTGCTTCATGTTGCATTTGCATAATGAAAATGTCAGTAATACCAAGACACAATTTGAAGGTTTTTCATATCCAAAGGACAAAAAAACTTCTCAGTCACAATGGAAAAGCAGAGAACTATTTGGAACGGATAACAAATCCAAGCTGCCAGGATAGATTCTGTTTTAGAGTGGCAGTATATTTTCCTTTCATGTTCCTTCCTTTCATGTGTTGATAAAGAGAATGAGATCTACTACATGAAGAACTGAGGAATATTTTGCCCATGTGGGGCTTTTAGGTTAACCTGAGTGGTGAACTGTACTGCAGTATTTACTCTAGAGATATTTTCTTTACCACATAACTAATTAATTAAAATGAGCTAAATACTTAATTAGCTATCTTGAAAAGGTAGTCTTAGCAGTCCTAAGGGTAAACTATATTACTGTGAGTGAATGTAACCAAACTATTTGTATTAATTTGCCTTCAAATTAACTCCTTGTCTATATATTTATTGCATTTAAATGGCCCACCATTAATATTATGTCTCTATCTAGAAATAATATTATGTTGACTTATAATTCTTTTTCATTTAGGGAATGCTGTTTATAGAAAGAACAGAACATTTTTTACTTGTAAGTAACCTAACAAGCATATGTATATCTCTCCCTTCCCATTGCCACTTCTATAAATCAAACATTCTATATTCCTAACAGATAAATTCCTACTTCCCGTACTACATATACTTCCAGTCATTTCTCCCGAATAATCCCAGAGTGATCTTTGAAAAATTCTTCCTCAGCTTTGTTTATATTCCCTGATTTAAATAATTCAAAAACTTCCCATAGTTGAGGGAAATAAAGTACTCAACATGGCTGTTAAAATCTGCTTATTAAAATGATATTTTTCTCTTGGCACCTTCTGAACACTCCTCAGATGCAAATGACTATATTAAAGCTTTTAGATAATTGTTTCTATATTTGTTTGTTTTGATTTTTCCATAGGAATTTCTTTTAGCCATACTGTGTACTATTCATTCAAAGCAATAGAAAAACAATAGCTTTTAAAGCCAAAGAGACTAATGTCTAAATTTAGCTAATGACTATATTTCACACACTACATATTTATTAATAATACCCATGACTAATTTTTCAGCTGGAAGTTTGCACCTCTTCAGTTCAGTTAAATCACTCAGTTGTGTCCGACTCTTTGCGACGATATGGAATGAGGCACGCCAGGTTTCCCTGTCCATCACCAAATCTTGCAACTTACTCAAACTAATGTTCATCGTGTTGGTGATGCCATCTCATACTCTTTCATCCCCTTCTCCTGCCTTCAATCTTTCCTCGCATCAGGTTCTTTTCCAATAAGTCAGTTCTTTGCATCAGGTGGCCCAAGTATTGGAGCTACAGCTTCAGCATCAGTCCATCCAATGAACACTCAGGACTGATTTGCTTTAGGATGGACTGGTTGGATCACCTTGCAGTCCAAGGGACTCTCAAGAGTCTTCTCTAATACCATAGTTCAAGAGCATCAGTTCTTTGGCACACAGTTTTCTTTATGGTTCAAATTTCACATCCATACATGACTACCAGAAAAAACATAGCTTTGGCTAGATAGACCTTTGTTGACAAAGTAATGCCTCTGCTTTTTAATATGCTGTCTAGGTTAGTCTTAGATTTTCTCCGAGGAGCAATCACCTTTTAATTTTTTGGCTGCAGTCACCATCTGCAGTTATTTTGGAGCCCCCCAAAAAAACCATTTCCATTGATTCCCCCATCAATTTGCCATGAAGTGAAGGGACCGGATGCCATGATCTTAGTTTTATGAATGTTTAGTTTTAAGTCAGTTTTTTAAACTCTCCTCTTTCACTTTCATCAAGAACCTCTTTAGTTCTTCATTTTCTGCCATAAGGGTGGTGTCATCTGCATATCTGAGGTTATTGATATTTCTCCTGGCAATCTTGATTCCAGCTAAGGCTTCATCCAGCCCAGGATTTTGCATGCTGTACTCTTTATATAAGTTAAATAAGTAGGGTGACAATATAGAGACTTGATGTATTCCTTTCCTGATTTGGAACTAGTCTGTCATTCCATGTCCAATTCTAACTGAAGATTCTTGACCTGCATGCAGATTTCTCAAGAGGCAGGTAAAAAGGCCTGGTATTCCCATCTCTTTAACAGTCTTCCACAGTTTATTGTGATCCACACAGTCGAAGGCTTTGGTGAGCCAATACACCAGGAATAGGTGCTTTTCTGGAACTCTCTTGCTTTTTTGATAATCCAGTGGATGTAGGCAATTGTTTATCTGGTTTTTCTCCCTTTTCTAAATCCAGCTCGAACATCTGGAAGTTCATGGTTTACAAACTGTTGGAGCCTGGCTTGGAGAATTTTAAGCATTACTTTGCTAGTGTGTGAGATGTGTGCAATTTTGTGGTAATTGAGCATTCTTTGGCATTGCCTTTCTTTGGGATTGGAAAGAAAACTGACCTTTTCAAGTCCTGTGGCCACTGTTCAGTTGTCCAAATTTGTTGCCATATTGAGTGCAGCACTTTCACAGCATCATCTTTTAAGATTTGAAATATCTCAACTGGGATTCCATCACCTCCACTAGCTTTGTCCATAGTAATGGTTCCTAATGCCTGCTTGACTTCACATTCCAGGATATCTGGCTCTACATGAGTGATCACACCATTGTGATTATCTGGGTCATGACAATCCTTTTTGTACAGTTCTTCTGTGTATTCTTGCCACCTCTTCTTAATATCTTCTGCTTCTGTCAGGTCCATACCATTTCTATCCTTTATTGAGCCCATTTTTGTATGAAATATTCCCTTGGTATCTCTAATTTTCTTGAAGAGATCTTTAGTCTTTCCCATTCTGTTGTTTTCCTCTATTTCTTTGCACTGATCCCTGAGAAAGGCTTTCTTATCTCCCCTTGCTCTTCTTTGGAACTCTGCATTCAGATGGGTACATCTTCCCTTTTCTCCTTTGCTTTTTGCTTCTCTTCTCTTCTCAGCTGTTTGTAAGGCCTTCTCAAACAACCATTTTGCCTTTTTGCACTCCTTTTTCTTGGGCATGGTCTGGATTACTGCTTCTAGTAGAATGTTAGGAACTCCGTCCATATTTCTCCAGGCACTCTATCAGAGCTAATCCTTTGAATCTATTTCTCACTTCCACTCTATAACCGTAAGGGATTTGATTTAGGTCATGCCTGAATGATCCAATGATTTTTCCTGCTTTCTTCATTTTCAGTCTGAATTTGTCAATAAAGAGTTCATGATCTGAGCCACAGTCAGCTCCTGGTCTTGTTTTTGCTGACTGTATCAAGGATCTCCCTCTTTGGCTGCAAAGAATATAATCAGTCTGATTTCTCTGCTGACCATCTGGTGATGTCCATGTGTAGAGTCTTCTCTTGTGTTGTTGGAGGAGGGTGTTTGCTATGACCAGTGCATTCTCTTGGCAGAACTCTATTCACCCTTTGCCCTGCTTCTTTCCATACTCCAAGGTCAAATTCACCTGTTACTCCAGGCAAATTTGTATCTATTTCTTTCCTCCTCTTTCTAACCTTCCATCTGGAAAACACCTGTTTGTTCTGTGTCTATGGCCCTTTTTATGTTTTTTATGTCTGCCCATTTGTTTTCTTTTTCATACTCCAAGTATGCATATGTGCATACTAAGTTGCTTCAGTTGTGTCCAACTCTGTTACCCTATGGACCTAGCCCACCAAATTCCTCTGGCTGGGATTCTCCAGGCAAGGGTTGCTGTGCCCTTCTCTTCAGATATTTTGGACCTAGTGATCGAACCTGCATCTCTTATCCCTGCTACATTGGCAGGCATGTTCTTTACCACTAGCACCACCTGGGAAGCCCATTCAAAATATAGGTGAAATGAAAAAGCATTTGTCTTTCTCTATCTGAGGTATTTCACTTTGCGTGATACCCTTTCAGTCCACCAATGTTGTTGCAGATGGCAAGATTTTATTCATTTTTATGGCTGAGTAATATTCAATCATGTACTTATATACTACAATTTTTTAATCCACTCATCTGTTGACGGACATGTAGGCTTCTTCCATATCTTGGCTATTATAAATAATGCTATTTTAATAATGTAGCATTATATTGCTAATAATCATTATTAATGTAATAATACTGGCTATTGTAACTATGAACATTGGGGCACATAGATAATTTCTAACTAGTGTTTTGTTTAATTTGGATAAACACCTAAAAGGGAAACTTCTGGATCATTTGGTATTTCTATTTTTAATTTTTGAGGAATCTGTGTACTGTTTTCCATCATTGCTGTACCAATTTATATTCCCACACAGAGTGAATAAAACTATACCTTTTTCCACATCCTTGCCAACACTTCTTGTTGGTTGTCTTTTTATGATATCCATTCTGATAAGTGTGAATTGATATCTCATTATTGACTTGCCAATTTGCAAATTAAATCTCACATTGATTTTCATTTCCCTGATTGGTAATGTTGAGCATTTTTTCATGTGCTTTTTGGCCATCTGTATGTCTTACTTAGTAAATGTCTATTATGATCTTTTTGCCCACTTTTAATCATGTTTTTTTAATATATATATTGTGTTGTGTGAGTTTGTTGTATATTTTTGACCCTAACCCCTTATTATATATATAGTTTCCAAATCATCTCCTGTTCAGTAGGTGGCCTTTTCATTTTCTTGGTAGTTTCCTTCAGTGTAAAAGAACTTAATAGTTTGATATAGTTTCATTTGTTTACTTTTGTTTCTGTTGCCTACAAAGACATATCTAAAATAATATTACAAAGACCAATGTCAAAGCACATACTGCTTGTGTTTTTTCTAAAAGTTGTATGCTTAGAGGTTTTCCACTCATGTTTTTTACCTATTTAGAATTTATTTTTGTGTATTCTGTGATAAAATAGTTCAGTTTTCCTAACACCATTTATTGAAGAGGCTGTCATTTTCCAATGCTATATTTTTGCTTCTGTTGTCATAGATAATTGCCCATATGAGACTGAGTTCATTTCTGAGCTCTCTGTCTCTGGTTTCATTGATATATATGTCTGTTTTTGTGCCTTTACCACACAATTTTTTGAAACTACTGTAGCTTTGTACTACAGGCTGAAGTCAGGGAGGTTGATACCTTCAGTTCTGTTCTTCTTTCTCAAGGTTGTTTTGTCTATTCAGGGTCTTTTGTTTCTAAAGATTTTAGAATTGCTCGTATTAGTTCCTTGAAAAAATGCCATTAGTATTTGATAGGGTTTACATTACATCTGTAGATTACCTTGGGTAGCATGGTCATTTTCACATTATGAATTCTTCCAATCTGTGAACAAAGTACACCTTTCCATATGCATTGTCTTCAGTTTCTCTCATCAGTGTCAATGTTTATTGAGTACAGGTATTTGCCTCCTTTGTAGGCTTATTCCTAAGTAGTATATTCTTTTTGATGTAAAGATAAATGATTATTTTCTTAATTTCTCTTTCTGATAGCTCAGTGTTAGTGTTTAGAAAGACAACAGATTTCTGTGTATTAATTTTATATCCTGCAAATTTACTGAATTTGTTGATGAGCTGAGTAGTTTCCTGAGAGCATATTTAGGATTTTCTATGTATAATACATCATCCAAAAACAATGACAGGTTTGCTCCTTCCTTGTCCACATAAATTCCTTTTATTTCTTTTTCATGTCTGATAGCTGTGTCTAGGATTTCCAATACTATATTGAACAAGTGGAAGAGAGGCCTTCCTTGTCTTGTTCTTAAACTCAGAGGTAATAGTTTCAGTTTTTTTGCCATTGAGTATGATATTAGCTGTGTGCTTGTCATGTATGGCCCTTACTATGTTAAGGTCAGTGCAGTTCAGTTACTCTGTTGTGTCTCACTATTTGTGACCCCATGGACTGCAGCACGCCAGCCTCCTCTGTTCATCACCAACTCTCAGAGCTTACCCAAACTCATATCTATCAAGTCGGTGATGCCATTCAACCATCTCATCCTCTGTCATCCCCTTCTCCTCCTGCCTTCAATCTTTCCTGGTATCAGAGTATTTTCCAATAAGTCAGTTCTTTGCATCAGGTGGCCAGACAATACTGGAGTTTCAGCTTAAGCATCAGTCCTTCCAGTGAATATTCAGGAGTGATTTCCTTTAGGATTGACTGGTTGTATCTCCTTGCAGTCCAGGGGATTCACAAGAGTCTTCTCCAACACCGCAATTAAGGTATGTTCCCTCTATACTCACTTTCTGGAGAGTTTTTATCCAAAATCAATGCTGATTTTTGTAAAAAGCTTTTTTATAAATCTATTGATGTAGTAAAATAATTTTTAATAAATTTGTTAATGTGGCATATCACATTGATATGTGAATAGTGAAACATTTTTGGATCCCTGGAATACATCCTACTACAGGCTTGGAGAGTCTCAGTGGACCAGTTCCTTTTGCTGGCTGCTCTTGAAGTGTCTCAAACAGAGTAACAGGGTGATTGAGGTGGTAGCTGGTGCTAAATGTCTGGCACCTCACTGCCTCTTTTCTCTCCACATACATATGGAGTATATGTGTAGTGTCTCATTCTCCAGGGCTTTCCACACGGCTTTCCCTATCTCCAGAAGGAAGCCTGGACTTCGTGAAGGGTGGTTCAGGGCTACAAGAGAGCATTCCTAGACAGAATATTGCTTTAAAAAAAATTAGGGGGAGGAAGGAGTTTCCAAGACAATTAAAGGTTGGTTACAAAATGAGTTGAGAATAGCTTCTACTTTATTATTTTGGCAAAACAGACTAGAATCAACTAGAATGAATGTGGTAGGGGACCACATAAATGTATGAACACTGGAAAGCTAACTGACCATAAATTAACAGCCTACTCTACTTGCTGTTATTATTATCAGTTACTTTGTTCTTACCAAGGTTCAGTTAGAGTTTGAAGATGATTTTACAAGTTGGATATCTCAAGTTGTAGTTTTGAGGCATTTTGAGAAGGTGAAAAACTAGGAGAGGAGGAGAATATGGAAAAGGTGGGGGGGGGAGAGAAAGGAAAGTGAAAGGTCAAAAATCATTTTTTGTAGATGCTGCTGCCAGGTGTCAATAAAGGAAAAAGATGGAAGGTCAAATTTCCTTGAGATTTATTAGCATCTAGAAAAAAGTTCAGCAGCAAATTTGTATTGCCAAAATTTGACAGAATAGGCAAATATTCAGTAGGAACAGGGTGCTTGATGAAACCACAAGGATATGAAAAGAGTAACATTATTGGGAACTTATCAAAATGCTGTTTAGAATATAAATGCTTTAGGAAAGCAAAGTAATACATCATTACCACAAAAATGTGATAGACATTATTTCAGGGTAGTGTTTTTATAACCACAACTAGAAAAACATGCATGAAAAAATGAAGGGCTCCTGCATGGATAATGTAAGCTCTTTTAAATAGTAGTTCAAACTAGTTGCAATATTTGAATTGGTTTATTTGACTGTAGTAGCATTCAGATTTTGCACATCCATAATTGTTAAAACATGTCAAAACATATCTCAAAACACTTTCACTCTAAAAATAATTTTGTTGTGGTTAAAAAAGTTATAGAAAGTCTTATTGTTCCATCCAGGAAAGAAGGATCTTTTTTATAATGCTACACTTAGAACACTTTTGACAAGTCTATTGATTTCAGTCTCATAGAACAATTCCCTAATGCTACACTTGAAGAAGCTTGTGTGTTCAAGTATTTTAGTTAAAACTAAGTTAAGGATAAATGCAATATTTTCTGCTGCCATTCTGAGGCTGCTTTAAGTGTTAAAATAAGAAGAATTATTTAAAATAACTCAATTTTAAGATAACCCCACTAAATGTATAGGCTATAATAAAGTATAATATTTTAGGTATTTGAGACAGAAAAATAGCATGAAAAAAATTTAAAGTATTTTAAGTTCAATTAAGTTGCTCAGTATGTCCAACTCTGTGAACCCATGGACTGTGGCACACCAGGCCTTACTGTTCACCAACTCCTGGAGCTCGCTCAAACTCATGTCCATCGAGTCACTGATGCCATCCAACCCTCTCATCCTCTGTCATCCTCTTCTTCCACTGCCTTTCCCAGCATCACAGCATTTTCCAATGAGTTAGTTCTTCACATCAGCTGGCCAAAATATTGGAGCTTCAACTTCAGCATAAGTATTTTCAATGAATATTCAGGACTGATTTCCTTTAGGTTGGACTGATTGGATCTCTTTTCAGTCCAAAGGAATCTCAAGTCTTCTCCAACACCACAATTCAAAAGCATCAATTCTTCAGCACTCAGCTTTCTTTATGGTCCAACTCTCACATCCATACATGACTACTGGAAAATCCATAGCTTTGACTCGACAGAACTTTTTTGGCAAAGTAATATCTCTGCTTTTTATATGCTCTTTAAGTTGGTCACATCTTTTCTTCCAAGGAGAAAATGTCTTTTAATTTCATGGCTTCAATCACCATCTGCAGTGATTTGGAGCCCAAGAAAATAAACTCTGTTATTCTTTCCCCAACTCTTTGTCATGAAGTGATGGGACCAGATGCCATGATCTTAGTTTTCTTAATGTTGAGTTTTAAGCCAGCTTTTTTGCTGTCCTCTTTCACTTTCATCAAAAGGCTCTTTAGTTCTTGTTTGCTTTCTGCTATAATTGTGGTGTCATCTGCATATCTGAGGTTATTGATATTTATCCTGGGAATCTTGATTCCAGCTTTTACTTCATCCAATCCAGCATTTCTCATTATGTACTCTGCATATAAGTTAAATAAGCAGGGTGACAATATACAGCCTTGATGTACTCCTTTCCTAATTTGGAAACAGTCTGTTGTTCCATGTCCAGTTCTAAATGCTGCTTCTTGACCTGGATACAGATTTCTCAGGAAGCAGGTCAGGTGGTCTGGTATTTCCATCTCTTGAAGAATTGTCCACAGTTTGTTGTGATCCACACAGTCAAAGGCTTTGGCATAGTCAATAAAGCAAAAATAGATATTTTTCTGGAAATCACTTGCTTTTTCAATAATCCAATGGTTGTTGGCAATTTGATCTCTGGTTCTTCTACCTTTCCTAAATCCAACTTGAACATATGGGAGTTCATGGTTCATGTACTGTTGAAGCCTGGCTTGGAGAATTTTGAGCATTATGTTGCTAGTGTGTGAGATGAGTGCAATTTTGTGGTAGTTTGAGAATTCTTTGGCATTACCTTTCTTTGGGATTGGAATAAAAACTGACCTTTTCCAGTCCTGTGGCCACTGCTGAGTTGACCAAATTTGCTGGCATATTGAGTGCAGCATTTAACACCATCATCTTTTAGGATTTGAAATAGCTCAACTGGAATTCCTTCACTTTAACTAGCTTTGTTCATAGTGATGCTTCCTAAGGCCCACTTGACTTTGCATTCCAGGATGTCTGACTCTAGGTGAGTGATAACACCATTGTGATTATCTGGGTCGTGAAGCTCTTTTTTGTATAATTTAGTGTATTCTTGCCACCTCTCCTTAATATCTTCTGCCATACCATTTCTGTCCTTTATTGTGCCCATCTATTTTGTTTTTTCTTATTTGACAAGTATTCAAAAAAAATTAGTCTTTTTACTTAGTCTCCAATCTCAGATGTAGAGAAAAAGAATGGAAGAAATTAAACATTTTATTGTTATTTTTATTTGAAATAATTCTAATAATTTACAGCTCTAAAAATACTTGTAAAAATAAAATCAAATGATAAAATTTTAAAACTTTAAATTTTCATGCATGATTACTATATAAAGTTATTATACATATAATGTCTATAATCTACTATATAAAGATATTTTCATAAATACTTAAATTTATCTGTATTTAATATACTTATAAGCATTTGCTTTCATTGGTCATATTGTGAAATATGCAAAATGACTTAAAGCTAGAGACAACATGTAGAATAAATAACTATGATCAAATAAAACATAAATAACACTGTAAAAGAATTTTAATCTAAAATAGAACCAGAGAATACAAATGGAGAAACACATACATAAGCTTTACAGAAGACAAATTTTAAGGATTAAGAGACTGCTTTACTGCAAGTGCCTTACGTACAACAAACTGATAGGATTCATTCAATTTTCATGGATTACCTAGAAAGGGGGGAAGGTAATCAGAGGTTGTCTTATATCAACCTCAGAGAGTTTTGACAGAGGCTTCAGCAAGAGATGACCCAGCTGTTATTTTGGTCTCACTCAGTGAGCTGCACTGAACTTTGTTTGTGTGACTGGACTAATTTTGCATATTCAGGACATTTTCAAGGCTGTCATCATTGGTGTTTGATTTTCACTGATTCCAACTGAACTCTCCCCTCTTTACATTTCCTGCTCATAAATACTATCTAACCCAAACCCTAATGAATGCACTTGTAGTTTGCTATAGTTTGCTTGCAATTCCTCTGCTGTTCCCAAATAAACTCATCTTTTTGATCTTGCCTTATTTTACCTCTTTATTTTGGTGAACAACAACATAACTTATTCAGTGTTTATTTATAAGATTTTATTTCTCTAGGATTTTTTTAGGTTTACAACAGAAATTTAGAGCAAGGTACAGAGAATTCCCATATATCAGATGACCTATACATATGTAGCCTCCCTAGTTATCAATATCAGTATAAATCACCAGAGGGTACTTTCTTTTTAAACCAAGAATGAGCTTAAATTGACACATCAAAATCACCCAAAGTCCATAGTTTACATATGGGCTCACCCTTGGTATTCATGGGTTTGGACAAATGTGTGATGACATATACCCATTATTACAAGATCATATGGAGTATTTTCACTGTTCCTAACATCTGTACTCAAGCTAGTCATCATTCATACCACTAGCAACCACTCATTTTGTTTTCCCCATAGTTTTGTCTTTTCCTGGGTGTCATATATTTGGGACCATATAGTACATATCCTTTTAGGATTGGCTTTATCACTTAGAAATATGCATTTAATTTCTTCATGTCTTTTCATGCTGGTAGCTCTTTTTTTTGTAAATGTTGAATATTATTCCATTATCAAGATGTACCAACATTTGTTTATACATGTACCTACTGAAGGCTAATAGAGTTTTGCCAAGAGAATGCAGCAGTCATAGCAAACACCCTCTTCAACAACACAAGAGAAGACTCTACACATGGACATCACCAGATGGCCAACACCAAAATCAAATTGATTATATTCTTTGCAGCCAAAGATGGAGAAACTATACAGTCAGCAAAAACAAGATCAAGAGATGACTCTGGGTCAGATCATGAACTCCTTATTGTCAAATTCAAACTTAAACTGAAGAAAGTAGGGAAAACCACTAGACCATTCAGGTATGACCTAAATAAAATCCCTATGATTATACAGTGGAAATAAGAAATAGATTTAAGGGACTAGATCTTAGAGATAGAGTGCCTGATGAACTATGCACAAAGGTTTGTGACATTGTACAGGAGACAGGGATCAAAACCACCCCCATGAAAAGAAATGCAAAAAAAGCAAAATGGCTGTCTGAGGAGGCCTTACAAATAGCTGTGAAAAGAAGAGAAGCAAAAAGCAAAGGAGAAAAGGAAAGATATTTCCATTTGAATACAGAGTTCCAAAGAATAGCAAGGGGAGGGAGATAAGAAAGTCTTCCTCAGCAATCAATGCAAAGAAATAAAGGAAAACATCAGAATGGGAAAGACTAGAGACCTCTTCAAGAAAATTAGAGATACCAAGGGAACATTTCATGCAAAGATGGGCTCAATAAAGGACAGAAATAGTAGCAACCTAGCAGAAGGAGAAGATATTAAGAAGAGGTGGCAAGAATACACAGAAGAACTGTACAAAAAAGATTTTCATGATCCACATAATCTTGATGGTATGATCACTCACCTAGGGCCAGACATCTTAGAATGTAAAGTCAAGTGGGCCTTAGAAAGCATCACTACGAACAAAGCTAGTGGAGGTGATGAAATTCCAGTTGAGCTATTTCAAATCCTGAAATATGATGCTGTGAAAGTGCTGCACTCAATATGTCAGCAAATTTGGAAAACTCAGCAGTAGCCACAGGATTGGAAGAGGTCAGTTTTCATTCCAATCCCAAAGAAAGGCAATGCCAAAGAATGTTCAAACTACCACACAATTGCACACATCTCACATGCTAGTAAAGTAATGCTTAAAATTCTCCAAGCCAGGCTTCAGCAATACATCAACCATGAACTTCCAGATGTTCAAGCTGGTTTTAGAAAAAGCAGAAGAACTAGAGATCAACTTGCCAACATCCAGCAGATCATCAAAAAAGCAGGAGAGTTCCAGAAAAACATCTATTTCTGCTTTATTGACTATTTCAAAGCCTTTGATTGTGTGAATCACAATAAACTGAAAAATTCTGAAAGAGATGGTAATACCAGACCATCTTCCCTCTCTCTTGAGAAATTTGTATGCAGATCAGGAAGCAACAGTTAGAACTGGTCATGGAACAACAGACGGTTTCCAAATCAGAAAAGGAGTACCTCAAGGCTGAATATTGTCACCCTGCTTATTTAACTTCTATGCAGAGTACATCATGAGAAACACTGGGCTGGATGAAGCACAAGCTGGGATCAAGATTGCCGCGAGACATATCAATAACCTCAGATATGCAGATGACACCACCCTTATGGCAGAAAGTGAAGAAGAACTAAAGAGTCTCTTGATGAAAGTGATAGAGGAGATTGAAAAAGTTGGGTTAAAGCTCAACATTCAGAAAACTAAGATCATGGCATCTGGTCCCATCACTTCATGGCAAATAGATGGGGAAACAGTGGAAACAGTGTCAGAGTTTACTGTTTGGGGCTCCAAAATCACTGCAGATGGTGATTGCAACCATGAAATTAAAAGATGTTTGTTCCTTGGAAGGAAAGTTATGACAAACCTAGACAGCATATTAAAAAGCAGAGACATTACTTTGCCAACAAATATCTGTCTAGTCAAGGCTATGTTTTTTCCAGTAGTCATGTATGGATATGAGTGTTGAACTATAAAGAAAACTGAGTGCCGAAGAATGGATGCTTTTGAACTGTGCTGTTGGAGAAGACTTTTGAGAGTCCCTTGGACTGCAAAGAGATTCAACCAGTCCATCCTGAAGGAAATCAGTCCTGGGTGTTCATTGGAAGGACTGATGCTGAAGCTAAAGCTGAAATACTTTGGCCACCTCATGCCAAGTACTGACTCATTGGAAAAAAACCCTGAGCTTGGAGGAATTGGGGGCAGGAGGAGAAGGGGATGACAGCGGATGAGACGGCTGGATGGCATCACCAACTCGATGGACATTGTTTTGGGAGGACTCTGGGTGTTGGTGATGGATAGGGAGGCTTGGCATGCTGCGATTCATGGGATCGCAAAGAGTCAGACACGGCAGAGCAACTGAACTGAACAGAATTGAACTGACCATAAGGGTATGGATTTACCTCTGGGCTCTCTATTTTCATGCCAGTACCATACTGTTTTGATCACTGTAGTTTCATAGTATAGTCTGAAGTCTGATTCCACTAGCTCTGTTTTTCTCCTCAAGTTCATTTTGGCAATTCAAGATCTTTTGTGCCTCCATACAAGTTTTAAATTTTTTTGTTCTATTTCTGTGGAAATGCCATTGATAATTTGGCAGGGGTTGCATTGATTGCCTTCGGAAGAATACTAATTTTGAGACTATTGATTCTTCTAACCCAGTAACATTGCATATCTTCCATCTGTTTGTGTTATTTTCAATTTTTTAAATTCACATCTTATGGTTTTAGGAGTACAGGCATTTTGCCTTTTAAGTACAGTCATTACTAGGTATTTTATTCTTTTTGTTGCGATCGTAAATTAGATTGTTTCCTTATTTTCCTTTTCTAATCTTTCATTTTTAGCATTAGAAATGCAACAGACTTATATGTATTTTCTATCATACAATTCTATGGATTTCACTGGGCTCTAGTAGTTTTCTGGTACATTTCAAAGATTTTCTATGTATAGTAACATGTATTTGTAAATAGTGACAGCTTTACATCTTCTTTTCTGGTTTATATTAGTTTTATTTCTTCTCTGAATGCTATGGCAAGTACTTGCAAAACTGTGTTGAATAGGAGTGCTGAAAGTAGACATCCTTGTCTTGTTCCTGATCTTAAGGTAAATGATTTCAGTTTCTCAGTATTAGAAATGATGTTTGCTGTGGGTTTGTCAATATATGGCCTTTATTATACTGAGAGTGTCACCCTGCTTATTTAACTTCTATCCAGAGTACGTCATTCAAAATGCTGAGCTGGATGAAGCACAAGCTGGAATCAAGATTGCCAGGAGAAATATCAGTAACCTCAGATATACAGATGACACTACACTTGCAGCAGAAAAGAAAGAACTAAAGAGCCTCTTGATGAAACTGAAAGAGGAGAGTGAAAAAGTTGGCTTAAAACTCAACATTCAGAAAACTAAGGTCGTGGAATCTGGTCCCATCACTTCATGGCAAGTAGACGGGGAAACAATGGAAACAGTGACAGATTTCATTTTCTTGGGCTCCAAAATCACTGGAGATGGCAACTTCAGCCATAAAATTGAAAGACACTTGTTCTTTGAACAAAAAGCTATGACCAACCTAAATAGCACATTAAAAAGCAGAGACATTACTTTGCCAAAAAAGGTCCATCTAGTCAAAGCCATGGTTTTTCCAGTAGTCATGTACAGACGTGAGAGTTGGACTATAACCAAAGATGAGCACTGAAGAATTGATGCTTTTGAACTGTGGTGTTGGAGAAGACTCTTGAGAGTCACTTGGACTGCAAAGAGATCCAACCAGCCATCCTAAAGGAAATCAGCCCTGAATATTCATTGGAAGGACTGATGTTGAAGCTGAAACTCCAA
>CM035287.1:1070139-1102279 GCA_020226075.1 Hydropotes inermis | reverse complement strand
ATCACCAGATGGCCAACACCAAAATCAAATTGATTATATTCTTTGCAGCCAAAGATGGAGAAACTATACAATCAGCAAAAACAAGATCAAGAGATGACTCTGGTTCAGATCATGAACTCCTTATTGTCAAATTCAAACTTAAACTGAAGAAAGTAGGGAAAACCACTAGACCATTCAGGTATGACCTAAATAAAATCCCTATGATTATACAGTGGAAGTAAGAAATAGATTTAAGGGACTAGATCTTATAGATAGAGTGCCTGATGAACTATGCACAAAGGTTCGTGACATTGTACAGGAGACAGGGATCAAAACCACCCCCATGAAAAGAAATGCAAAAAAGCAAAATGGCTGTCTGAGGAGGCGTTACAAATAGCTGTGAAAAGAAGAGAAGCAAAAAGCAAAGGAGAAAAGGAAAGATATTTCCAATTGAATACATAGTTCCAAAGAATAGCAAGGGGAGGGAGATAAGAAAGTCTTCCTCAGCAATCAATGCAAAGAAATAAAGGAAAACATCAGAATGGGAAAGACTAGAGATCTCTTCAAGAAAATTAGAGATACCAAGGGAACATTTCATGCAAAGATGGGCTCAATAAAGGACAGAAATAGTAGCGACCTAGCAGAAGGAGAAGATATTAAGAAGAGGCGGCAAGAATACACAGAAGAACTGTACAAAAAAGATTTTCATGATCCACATAATCTTGATGGTATGATCACTCACCTAGGGCCAGACATCTTAGAATGTAAAGTCAAGTGGGCCTTAGAAAGCATCACTATGAACAAAGCTGGTGGAGGTGATGAAATTCCAGTTGAGCTATTTCAAATCCTGAAATATGATGCTGTGAAAGTGCTGCACTCAATATGTCAGCAAATTTGGAAAACTCAGCAGTAGCCACAGGATTGGAAAAGGTCAGTTTTCATTCCAATCCCAAAGAAAGGCAATGCCAAAGAATGTTCAAACTACCGCACAATTGCACACATCTCACATGCTAGTAAAGTAATGCTTAAAATTCTCCAAGCCAGGCTTCAGCAATACGTCAACCATGAACTTCCAGATGTTCAAGCTGGTTTTATAAAAAGCAGAAGAACCAGAGACCAACTTGCCAACATCCAGCAGATCATCAGAAAAGCAGGAGAGTTCCAGAAAAACATCTATTTCTGCTTTATTGACTATTTCAAAGCCTTTGATTGTGTGAATCACAATAAACTGAAAAATTCTGAAAGAGATGGGAATACCAGACCATCTTCTCTCTCACTTGAGAAATTTGTATGCAGATCAGGAAGCAACAGTTAGAACTGGTCATGGAACAACAGACAGTTTCCAAATCAGAAAAGGAGTAAGTCAAGGCTGAATATTGTCACCCTGCTTATTTAACTTCTATGCAGAGTACATCATGAGAAACACTGGGCTGGATGAAGCACAAGCTGGGATCAAGATTACCGGGAGAAATATCAATAACCTCAGATATGCAGATGACACCACCCTTATGGCAGAAAGTGAAGAAGAACTAAAGAGCCTCTTGATGAAAGTGATAGAGGAGATTGAAAAAGTTGGGCTAAAGCTCAACATTCAGAAAACTAAGATCATGGCATCTGTTCCCATCACTTCATGGCAAATAGATGGGGAAACAGTGGAAACAGTGTCAGACTTTTTATTGTTTGGGGCTCCAAAATCACTGCAGATGGTGATTGCAACCATGAAATTAAAAGATGCTTGTTCCTTGGAAGGAAAATTATGACAAACCTAGACAGCATATTAAAAAGCAGAGACATTACTTTGCCAACAAAGATCTATCTAGTCAAGGCTATGTTTTTTCCAGTAGTCATGTATGGATATGAGTGTTGAACTATAAAGAAAACTGAGTGCTGAAGAATGGATGCTTTTAACTGTGCTGTTGGGGAAGACTTTTGAGAGTCCCTTGGACTGAAAAGAGATTCAACCAGTCCATCCTGAAGGAAATCAGTCCTGGGTGTTCATTGGAAGGACTGATGCTGAAGCTAAAACTCAAATACTTTGGCCACCTCATGCCAAGTGCTGACTCATTGGAAAAAACCCTGAGCTTGGAGGAATTGGGGGCAGGAGGAGAAGGGGATGACAGAGGATGAGATGGCTGGATGGCATCACCAACTCGATGGACATTGTTTTGGGAGGACTCTGGGTGTTGGTGATAGATAGGGAGGCCTGGCATGCTGCGATTCATGGGATCGCAAAGAGTCGGACATGGCTGAGCAACTGAACTGAACAGAATTGAACTGACCATAAGGGTATGGATTTACTTCTGGGCTCTCTATTTTCATGCCAGTACCATACTATTTTGATCACTGTAGTTTCATAGTATAGTCTGAAGTCTGATTCCACTAGCTCTGTTTTTCTCCTCAAGTTCATTTTGGCAATTCAAGATCTTTTGTGCCTCCATACAAGTTTTAAATTTTTTTGTTCTATTTCTGTGGAAAATGCCATTGATAATTTGGCAGGGGTTGAATTGATTGCCTTGGAAAGAATACTAATTTTGAGACTATTGATTCTTCTAACCCAGTAACATGGCATATCTTCCATCTGTTTGTGTTATTTTCAATTTTTTAAATTCGCATCTTATAGTTTTAGGAGTACAGGCATTTTGCCTTTTAAGTACAGTCATTACTAGGTATTTTATTCTTTTTGTTGCAATCGTAAATTAGATTGTTTCCTTATTTTCCTTTTCTAATCTTTCATTTTTAGTATTAGAAATGCAACGACCTATATGTATTTTCTATCCTACAACTCTACGGATTTCACTAGGCTCTAGTAGTTTTCTGGTACATTTCAAAAATTTTCTATGCATAGTAACATGTATTTGTAAATAGTGACAGCTTTACATCTTCTTTTCTGATTTATATTAGTTTTATTTCTTCTCTGAATGCTATGGCAAGTACTTGCAAAACTGTGTTGGATAGGAGTGCTGAAAGTAGACATCCTTGTCTTGTTCCTGATCTTAAAGTAAATGATTTCAGTTTCTCAGTATTAGAAATGATGTTTGCTGTGGGTTTGTCAATATATGGCCTTTATTATACTGAGGATGCAACCCTGCTTATTTAACTTCTATCCAGAGTATGTCATTCGAAATGCTGAGCTGGATGAAGTACAAGCTGGAATCAAGATTGCCAGGAGAAATATCAGTAATCTCAGATATGCAGATGACACTACACTTGCAGCAGAAAAGAAAGAACTAAAGAGCCTCTTGATGAAACTGAAAGAGGAGAGTGAAAAAGTTGGCTTAAAACTCAACATTCAGAAAACTAAGGTCATGGAATCTGGTCCCATCACTTCATGGCAAATAGACGGGGAAACAATGGAAACAGTGACAGACTTCATTTTCTTGGGCTCCAAAATCACTGGAGATGGTGACTGCAGCCATAAAATTAAAAGACACTTGTTCTTTGAAAAAAAAGCTATGACCAACCTAGATAGCACATTAAAAAGCAGAGACATTACTTTGCCAAAAAAGGTCCATCTAGTCAAAGCCATGGTTTTTCCAGTAGTCATGTACAGATGTGAGAGTTGGACTATAACCAAAGCTGAGCACTGAAGAATTGATGCTTTTGAACTGTGGTGTTGGAGAAGACTCTTGAGAGTCACTTGGACTACAAGGAGATCCAACCAGCCCATCCTAAAGGAATTCAGTCCTGAATATTCACTGGAAGGACTGATGTTGAAGCTGAAACTCCAATACTTCGGTCACCTGATGTGAAGAAGTGACTCATTGGAAAAGACAGTGATGCTGGGAAAGATTGAAGGAGGGAGGAGAAGGGGACGACAGAGGATGAGATGGTTGGATGACATCACCAACTCGATGGACATGAGTGTGAGTAAGCTCTGAAAGTTGGTGATGGACCAGGAAGCCTTGTGTGCTGCAGTCCATGGGGTCACAGAATCCAACACAACTGAGTGACTGACCTGAACTGCTATTGAGGTAGGTTCCCTCTATGTGCAATTTCTAGAGAGTTTTTTTATCATAAATGGTTGTTGAATTTTGTCAAAATTTTTCTGCATCCATTGAGAAGATTGTATGTTATTTATTCTTTAACTTTTAATTTAGTGCATCACTTTGATTGACTTGTGTATACTGAAGAATCCTTGCATTCCTGGGATAAAACCCACATGATCACAGTGTATGGCTCTTTCAATGTGTTGTTGGATTCTGTATGCTTACTATTTTGTTAAGGATTTTTGCATCTATGTTCATTAGTGATATTGGTTTATAAATTTCTTTTTTGAGATATTTTTGTCAGGTTTTGGTAGTAGCATGATGGTGGCCTTGTAGAACAGATTTGGGTGTGTTCCTTCCTCTGCAATTTTTTTTTAAAAGTGTTAGAAGAATAGGTGTTAGTTTATGTTCCCCTATGAAGTCATCTGATCCTGGAGATTTGTTTATTGACTTCATTACTTGTGATTGGCTTGTATATATTTTCTAATTCTTCTCGGTTCTGTCTTGGAAGGTTTTATCTTTCCAAGAATACATACGTTTTTCCAGGTTGTCCATTTTATTGGCATATACTTCGTGGTAATAATCTCTTATGTCAGTTGTGACTTATCTCTTTTTATTTCTAACTTTATTAATTTGAGTCCTCTCCATTTTTTTCCCTTGAGAAGTCCAGCTAAAAGTTTATCAATTTTGTTTATCTTCTTAAGGAACCATTTTACTTTTATTGATATTTGCTATTGATTTCTTCATTTCAGTTTTGTTTATTTCTGCTCTGATCTTTATGATTCTTTCCTTCTACTGACCAGATTTCTTTGTTCTTCTTCCTCTAGCTGCCTTAGATTAGATTTTTTACTTGAGATTTTGCTTTGTTTTGTTTTCTGAGGTGAGATTGAATGCTATAAGCTTCCTCTTACAACTGCCTTTGCTATGTCTCATAGGTGTTGGGTGATCATGTTTTCATTATCATTTTTTTTTTGAAATGTCTTTTTATTTCCTCTTTAATATCCATAGTGATGACTTGGTTATTTAGCAGTGCACTGTTTAGCCTCAGTATGTTTGTGTGTGTGTGTGTGTGTGTGTGTGTTAACATTTTTTTCCCCTGTGATTGATTTCAAGTCTTATAGCATTTGGGTCAGAAAAGATGCTTTGATACAATTTGAATTTTCTTAAGATTTCCAAAGCTTGGTTTGTGGTCCAAGGTGTAGTATATCCTAGAGAATGTTCCTTGTGCACTTGTGAAAAAAAAGTATATTCTGCTTTAAATTTAATTGATATTTATTGGACATTAATCAAGTTAAATGAATCTGATCTATTGTGCTATTTAAAACGTGTATTTGTTGTTGTCCAGTTGCTAAATTGTGTCCGACTCTTTGTGACCCCATGGATTGCAGCACTCCAGGCTCCCCTCTCTTTCACTATCTCCTGGGGTTTGCACAGATTCGTGTCCATTGAGTCAGTGATGCTGTCTAATCACTTCATCCTCTGCTGCCCCTTCTCCTTTTTCTTTCAATCTTTCCCAACATCAGGGTCTTTTCCAGTGAGTTTGCTCTTTACATCGGGTAGCCAAACTAGGAATATCCTTTAGGATTGACTGGTTGGATCTCCTTGCTGTCCAAGGGACTTTCAAGAGTATTCTCCAACATCACAATTCAATGTATCAATTCTTTGTGCTCAGCCTTCTTTATCACCCAACTCTTATATCTGTATATGACTACTGGAAAAATCATAACTTTGATTATATGGACCTTTGTTTTCAAACTGATATCTTAGCTTTTTTAATACACTGTCCAGATTTGTCATAGTGTTCCTTCCAAGGAGAAAGCATATTTTAATTTCCTGGCTGCAGTCACTGTCTGCAGTGATTTGGGAGCCCAAGAAAATAAAATATGTCACTGCTTCCACTTTTCACCTTCTATTTCCCATGAAGTGATGAGACCAGGTTCCATGATCTTAGTTTTTTAATGTTGAAATTCAAACCAGTTTTTTTTATTCTTTTTTTTTCTCCATTTATTTTTATTAGTTGGAGGCTAATTACTGTTAATGTGTGTGTGTGTGTGTGTGTGTGTGTGTGTGTGTGTGTATATAATTAATTGTCAGTGTATGGTAAAAGCCACTACAATATTGTCAAACCAGTTTTTTGACCCTCCTCTTTCACCCTCATGAAGAGGCTCTTTAGTTCCTCTTCACTTTCTGCCATTAGAGTGGTAGTATCTTCACACCTGAGGTTGTTGATATTTTTCCTGGAAATCTTTTTTTTTTAATTAACATATCTTTATTTTGGATTAGATATAAAAATTCATATACAGTCAATATGGAAATATTTTTTGTTTTTTAAATTAATTTATTTATTTTAATTGGAGGCTAATTACTTTACAATATTGTTGTGACTTTTGCCATACATTGACATGGATCAGCCATGAGTGTACATGTGTCCCCCAACCTAAACCCCCCTCCCACCTCCCTCCCCATCCCATTCCTCAGGGTGGTCCCAGTGCACCAGCCCTAAGTACCCTTCTCAGGCATCAAACCTGGACTGGTAATCTATTTCACACATGGTAATATACATGTTTCAGTGCTATTCTCTAAAATCATCCCACCTTCACCTTCTCCCACAGAATCCAAAAGTCTGTTCTTTAGCTTCCTGGCAATCTTGATTCTAACTTGTGATTCATTCAACTTGGCATTTCCCATGATGTACTCTGTATACAAGTTAAATAAGCAGGGTGACAATATAAGACATCCTTGTTGGATTTCTTTCCCAATTTAGAACCAGTCAGTTGTTCCATGTCTGGTTCTAATCCCTTATGATTATATCATACAGTGGAGGTGATGAGTAAGTTCAGGGGATTAGGTATGGTAGACAGAATACCTGAAGTACTATGACCAGAGGTTTGTAACATTATATAGGAGTCAGTCACCAAAACCATTCCAAAGAAAAAGGAATACAGGAATGCAAAGTGGTTGCTTGAGGAGGCTTTACAAATAACCAAAGAAAGAAGATTTTCCCTTGTAGCTCAGTGGGTGAAGAGTCTGCCTGAAAGGCAGGAGACTTGGGTTCAATTCCTGGGTCAGGAAGATCCCCTGGAGAAGGAAATGGCAACCCACTCAAGTATTCTTGCCTGGAGAATCCTAAGGATAGAGGAGCCTGGCAGGATACAGTACATGGAGTTGCAAGAGTTGAACATGACTTAGCAACTAAACCACCACGAAACAAAGAAGAGAAATGAAGGGCAAGGGAGATACACCCAACTGAATTCTGAGTTTCAGAGAATAGCAAGGAGAGACGAGAAATCGTTCTCAAATAAGCAGTGGAAAGAAATGGAGGAAAACAACAGAATGGGAAAGAATATAGATTTCTTTAAGAAGATTGGAGATACCTAGG
Organism: Hydropotes inermis; assembly: GCA_020226075.1. Classification (NCBI taxonomy): domain Eukaryota; kingdom Metazoa; phylum Chordata; class Mammalia; order Artiodactyla; family Cervidae; genus Hydropotes; species Hydropotes inermis. Next base: position 1,094,935 of record CM035287.1, on the reverse strand, counting down.
GAAAATTTCATACAAGGGCAGACATGTTAAAGGACAGAAATGGCAAGGACCTAACTGAAGCAGAAGACATTAAGATGAGATGGCAAGAATCCATAGACGAACTTTACCCACCCCCAACCCCAAATGTCTTAATGACCTGGATAACCATGATGGTGTGGTCACTTGTCTAGAGTCAGACATCCTGGAGTATGAAGTCAAATGGACCTTAGAAAGCATTTCTATAAATAAAGCTAGTGGAGGTGATATAATTCCAGCTGAGCTATTTCAAATCCTCAAAGATGAAGCTGTTAAAGTGCTCCATTCAATATGTCAACAAATTTGGAAAACTCAGCAATGGCCACGGGACTGGAAAAGGTTAATTTTCATTCTAGTCCCAAAGAAGGGCAATACCCAAGAATGTTCAAACAGCACATAGATGGAGGACTTCCAGAAGTACAAGCTGGATTTAGAAAAGGCAAAGGAACCAGAGATTAAATTGCCAGCATTTGCTGGTTCGTAGAGAAAGCAGGAGGATTCCAAGAAAACATCTACTCCTGTTTCATTGACTACACAAAAATCTTTGACTGTGTGGATCACAACAAACTGTGGAACACTATTCAAGAGATGGGAATACCAGATCACCTTACCTGATTCTTGAGAAACCAAACCTGTATGTAGGTCAAGAAACAACAGTTAAGACTGAATATGGAACAACTCACTCATGGAGTTCAAAATTGAGAAAGCTTGTGTTTACTTATTTCTTTTCTGCCTGGATGATCTGTCCGTTTTAAGTTAAATTCTCCTACTACTATTGTGTAATTTGGAGTCATTTATCTATTTTTATCCTCTGATTGCCATGGCTTTCAGAGTTTCAGACTTTCAAAACTGCAATGAAATTGGTGACAGTGGACATTCTGGTCTTGTACCGGCACTTAGAGGAAATGCTTTCAGCTTTTCACTGTTACGTATGATGTAAACTATGGGTTTGTCATTTATGACCTTTATTATGTTGAGGTATGTTTCTTCTATACCAATTTTCTGGAGAATGTTTGTCATAAATGGGTTTTCAATTTTGTCAAAAGCTTTTTCAGCATCTGTTGAGATGATTATATCATTTTTATTATTCAGTTTGTTAATGTGTATCACAGTGATTGATTTCCAAACACTGAAAAAAATCCCTGAGTTAAGTTCCACTTGATCTTGATGTATGATCCTTTTAATGTATTGTTGAATTCAGTTTGCTAGTGTTTTGTTGAGGAATTTTATGTCTATATTCATCAGAGATATTATCCTGTAGCTTTTTTTTTTCTTTGTGGTGTGGTTTTGGCATCAGGGTGATGGTGGCCTCATAAAATGAGTTTAAGAGAGTTTCTTCCTCTGCAATATTTTGGAATAGTCTCAGAAGGGTGGGTGTTAATTCTTCATTAAATGTTTGATAGAATTCCTGTGAAGCCTTCTGGTCCTGGACTTTTGTTTGTTGAGAATTTTTTAATCATATGTGGTTTTTTTTTGTTTGTTTTTGGTTTTTTTTCAATACTTGTGAATATTTTTGTTTTTGTTTTTGTTTTCAGTACTTGTGATTTGTCTGTTTATATTTTCTATTTCTTCCTTGTTTAGAGTTGGCAAATTATACCTTTCGAAGCATTTATACATTTCCTCTTGGTGGCCCATTTTATTGACATATAGTTGCTTGTAGTAATATCATGATCATTTGTAGATCTGTGGTGCCTATTTTAATGTCTCCTTTTTCATTTCTAATTCTATTCATTTGAGCCCTCTCCCTTTTTTTTTCCTTGATAAGTCTGGCTAAAGGTTTATTGAGTTTTTTTTAATCTTTTCAAAGAACCAGATTTTAGTTTCCTTAATATTTGCTACTGTTTTGTTTCACTTATTTATGATCTAAACTGTATGATTTCTTTCCTTCTACTAGATTTGTGTGTGCTTTTTTGTTGTTCTTCTTCTTTTTCTAATTCTTTTAGGTGTAAGGTTAGGTTTTCTGAGATTTTTTTTTCATGAGGTAAGATTTTACGGCTATAAACTTCCTTCTTAGAAGTGCCTTTGCTGCATCCTATTGGTTTTGAATCATCTTGCTTTTATTTTCATTTGTCCCTAGGTATCTTTCACTTTCCTTTTTGATTTCTTGGGACATCCTGTTGGCTGTTTAGCAACATATTGTTTAGCCTCCACATGTTTTTGTGTTTTACAATTTGTCCCCCTTGTAATTTATTTCTTATCTCATAGCATTGTGGTCACCAATGATGCTTGATATTATTTCACTTTTCTTAAATTTAACCAAGGCTACCTTTGTGGCCCAGCGTGTGATCAATCCCAGCAAGTGTTTTGCGTCTTCTCTGCTACTTTTAGGTGGAGCGGTCTATAAATATCAATTAGGTCTGTCTGGTCTAATGTGCCATTTAAGGCTTGTGTTTTTCTGCCAGTTTTCTGTCTGAATGATCTGCCCATTGATAGAGATGGAGTGTTAAAGTTCTCCACTGTTATTGTAAGCATTGCTGTCGGTTTCTCCTTTTATAGCTGTTAACATTCGTCTTGATATTGAGGAGCTCTTATGTTGAGTGCATATATATTTACAATTATATCCTCTTCTTGGATTGATCTTTGATCATTAGGAAGTGTTCTTCTTTGTATCTTTTAACAATCTTCGAAGTCTTTTCTCTGATATGAGTATTGCCTCTCCAGCTTTCTTTTTTATTTTCGTTTGTATGCAGTACCTTTTTCCATACCCTCACTTTCATTCTGCAGTGTCCCTAATTCTGAAGTGGGTCTCCGGTAGATAACATCTATGCAGGTCTTAATTTTGTGTCCATTCAGCCAGTCTCTGTCTTTGGTAACTATCAGTATGTTTGTTCCTATTGTCATTTTCTCAATTGTTTTAGATTTGTTTTCCTATGTCTTTTCTCTTTGACTTCTGCTTTCTTCTCTTAAGACTTGATGACAAACTTAATTTTGTGCTCAGGTTTCTTTACTAATTTTGTGTGTATCTATTGTATATTTTTGGTTTGTGGTTCCATGATGTTTAGACACAGTAATCAGCAAATAATCAAAAGATTTAAAATGTCCTGGTCTTTCAATTTCAAATGCATTTCAAATATCCTGCATTTGTACTCTCCTCTTTCATGATTCCTGGTTTTGATATCATATTTATATGCAAATGATTACCCACCCTTAACATACATATTTGCCTTTACTGGTGAGTTTTTCTCTTCATAATTCTCTTTTTTTCTAGCTGCCTTTTCTTTTCCTCCTAGAAATGTTCCTTTAGCATTTGATGCAAAGTTGGTCTGGTGGTGCTGAATTCTCTTAGATTTTGTTTGTCTGTAAAGTTTTTGCTTTCTCCATTGAATCTGAATAAGAATGCTGCTGTATTTTTGGTTGTGGGTTCTCTTCATTAGTCACTTTAAATATATCATGTGGCTCTCTTATAGCCTGCAGTTTCTGCTGAGAAATCAGCTGATAACCTTATGGTAATTCCCTTGTGTGTTATATGTTGCTCTTAATATTTTTTCTTTGTCTTTATTTTTTGTTAATTTGATTACTATGTTTCTTGGGGTGTTCCTCGTTCAATTTATCCTGCCTGAGACTCTCTGCACTTCCTGAACTTGGATGACTATTTCCTTTTCATGTTAGGAAAGTTTTCAGCTGTTACCTCTCCAAGTATTTCCCCAGGCCCTTCCTCTCTGTCTTTTCCTGGAATCCCTGAAGTGTGAGTATTGGTGTATTTAATGTTGACCCAGAGGTCTCTTAGCTTGTCCTCATTTCTTATCATTCTTGTTCTTTATTCTGTTCCATGGTAGTGATTTTCATCATTCTGTCTTCCAGATCACTTATCCATTTTTCTGCCTCATTTATTATGCTATTGTTTGCTTCTAGTGCATTTTTAATTTCAGTTATTATTTGTCTCTGTTTGTTCTGAGATCTCCTAGCTCTTTGTTAAGCAGTTCTTTTATCTTCTTTATCTGTGCCTCCATTCTTTTGCTGAGTTCTGGGATCATCTTCACTATAATTACTCTGAATTCTTTTTTGATTATACCGTCTATTTCTACTTCATTTAGTTGTTCTTCTGGGGGTTTATCTTGTTTCTTTATCTGAAATATATTCCTCTGTCTTATTTTTTCTCTTTTTCTGCATATAATCTCCATTCCAGAGGCTCCAGGATTGAGGTCCTCTTCCTTCTGGTCTCTGCTTCCTGTTGGCTGAGGCTTGTCCAAGAGGCTGTGTAGGCTTCCTTGTGTGTGGGACTGGTGCCTTAACACTGGTGAGTGGAGCTGGGTTTTGTCCCTCTGGTGGGCAAGACCATGTCAAGGAGTGTGTTTAGAGGTGACTCTGAGGTCAGAAAGACTTTAGCAGTCTGTTGATAGGTGGAGCTGTATTTTTGCCTTGTTGGTTGTTTGGTCTCAGGCCTTCCAGCCCTGGAGCCAATAGTCTGTTGGATGGGGACAGACATTGTTGTCAAAATCGCAGCCTCTGTGAGAGCTCACACCAATGAGTACTCCCCAGTATCTCAGCCACCAGGTCCTTATCCCCACAATGAACCACAGCCACCCCTTTGCCTTTCCAGGAGACCCTTCAAGACGAGCAGGTAGGTCTGGCTCAGGCACCTATGAAGTCAATAATTTTTCCTGGGTGCCAGTGTGCATGAGACCTTGTGTGTGCCCTCCAAGTGTTTTGTTTCTGTTTCCCCCTGTCCTGTGGAGCTCCTGCATTCAAGCCCCACAGGCATTCTAAGCCAAATGCTCTGGGAACTTCTCCTCCCAGTGACAGTCCCCTATAATGGGGAGCCTGATGTGAGATTCAGAACTCTCAATCCTGTGAGAGACCCTCTGTAACAAGTATTTTTCACTTTTTTCATTGCCCACCTGGTGGCTATTGGATCGGACTGAAAATTGAATGGGCCCCTCCTACTATCCTGTGGCTTCCTCTTGGTCTTTGTAGGTAGAATATCATTTTTTGCAGGTTCCAGTCTTATTTAGTAGCTGGTTGTTTAGCAGTTACTTTTGATTTTTTTGTTTGTTTTTGTGAAAGGAGCTGAGTTCATGTGCTTCTACTTGATAATCTTGTCTCTAATACCTTTGACTCTTTTTCGAAAATTAAGAAGTAAGTTTGTTACTTACAGGCTTAAAATTCTGCAATATTGTCTACTGCCATAGAACAATCTATATTTAATATCCCTCCCTTATAAATAAAGTCCTTCTCTCCTTCTCAGTCAAAATTACCCTTTGCTTTTTCTATTCATTGTTTCTATGTTCTTGAGCATTTAAGGTTTTCAAAAATTTTATGTATCATTTTCCCTTCTACCTGTAAACAATTTTCACTTTTTGATGGTTTCTCAGTGGCTAAGTGCATCCAAGGCTAATGTGAAGCATCAACCATAATTTAAATTATTTCTATCACCCTCATACTTGTTTAAGTGACTTTTCTCTGTCTTTTGAAAATGAACACATTTAATTCTAGTATAGCATGCTTAATTAAGTTTTTAATTAAAATCTCTATGGACTTTGAATTCTATACAAAATAATAGTTTTATTTTAAAATTTTTAATCTACTGTATTGGGAAACTACTCAATATTTAACATATGTCTGATAACACAAAACTATGTTCTTCACAACAAAAATGGAATCTGTATTTTGCCCAAAATTGTGTGGTGTTTATATAATTATACCTCTGAAACTCCAAGCAAGAATATGGATTTGTAATATTTGATGAGTTAAATATTAAATAAATGAACTTACATATGTCAGTATAGAGAAAGTTTATCTTTTGTTATTTCTGGTTTTGTTATGTATCAGTTGGCTAGACTGATAAATTCTGAACAAATTTTTTTTCCTAGCAAGTTTTCAGTGGATTACAGGAGTTATTCACTCCTTTATGTTAGAAAGTGGAAAGGAGGCAGCAGCCATTTTGTGGCACACACACACTTTGTTCCAGGAGTTCAGTCACACACGAGTGTAGGTGCTGCTGTGAAGAGATTTTATAGATGTAATTAAAGTTCCAAAAAGACTAATTCATAGGTAATGAAAATGGAAGCCACAGGGACCTGGCTTTATCAGGTGAGTGCCCTTTAGAGAGGGGCAAGGCCTTTTCTAAACTTCAAAGGCTTAAATGCTTTGAAATGTGAAAAAGAGTTAAATACTGTGAAAGTGTTGCACTAAATATGTCAGCAAATTTGGAAAACTCAGCAGTGGCCACAGGACTGGAGAAGGTCAGATTTCATTCAAACCCCAAAGAAAGGCAATGCCAAAGAAGGCTCAAACTATCACACAATTGCACTCATTTCACATGCTAGTAAAGTAATGCTCAAAATTCTCCAAGCCAGGCTTCAGCAATATGTCAACCATGCACTTCCAGATGTTCAAGCTGGTTTTAGAAAAGGCAGAGGAACCATAGATCAAATCGCCAACATCTGCTGGATCACCGAAAAAGCAAGAGTTCCAGAAAAACATCTATTTCTGCTTTATTGACAATGCCAAAGCCTTTGACTGTGTGGATCACAATAAACTGTGGAAAATTCTGAAAGAGACGGGGATACAAGACCATCTGCCCTCTCTCTTGAGAAACATGTATGCAGATCAGGAAGCAAAAGTTAGAACTGGTCATGGAACAACAGACAGGTTCCAAATCAGAAAAAGAGTACATCAAGGCTGAATATTGTCACCCTGCTTATTTAACTTCTATGCAGAGTACATCATGAGAAAGCCTGGGCTGGATGAAGCACAAAGTGGAGTCAAGATTTCTGGGAGAAATATCAATAACCTCAGATATGCAGATGACATCAACTTTATGGCAGAAAGTGAAGAAGAACTAAAGAGCCTCTTGATGAAAGTGAAAGAGGAGAGTGAAAAAGTTGGCTTAAAGCTCAACATCCAGAAAACTAAGGTCATGGCATCTGGTCCCATCAGTTCATGGCAAATAGATGGGAAACAGTGGCAGACTATTACGGGGTGGGGGTGGGGGGGCTCCAAAATCACTGCAGATGGTGATGCAGCCATGAAACTAAAAGACGCTTACTCCTTGGAAGGAAAGTTATGACCAACCTAAGCAGCATATTAAAAAGCAGAGACATTACTTTGCCAACAAAGGTCCTACTAGTCAAGGCTAGGGTTTTTCCTGTAGTCATGTATGGTTGTGAAACTTGGACTATAAAGAAAGATGAGTGCCAAAAAATTGACACTTTTGAACTGTGGTGTTGGAGAAGACTCTTGAGAGTCCCTTGGACTGCAAGGAGATCCAACCAGTCCATCCGAAAGGAGATCAGTCCTGGGTGTTCATTGGAAGGACTGATGCTGAAGCTGAAACTCCAGTACTTTGGCCACCTGATGAAAAGTGCTGACTCTTTTGAAAAGACCCTAATGCTGGGAAAGATTGAAGGCAGGAGGAGAAAGGGACAACAGAGGATGAGACGGTTGGATGGCATCACCAACTCAATGGACATGAGTTTGGGTGGACTCCGGGAGTTTGTGATGGACAGGGAGGCCTGGCGTGCTGTGGTTCATGGGATCGCAAAGAGTTGGGCATAACTGAGTACCCAAACTGAACTGAACTGAAAGACTCAAAACAGCAACTTAATCTGTGGTCACCCTCACTTCTCCATGGCTCTTCCCTTCTCAGCTACTCACTGGACTTTGGAGTGGTTTAGTCAGTTCCCACAATTATATAAAACATGTCTTATAGTAAATTATATGTGTGTGCATGTATGTATTTTTATACTCTCTGTTCCTTGGTCAACCTTGACTGATAAAAATTTTAACTGTCTCTATATAATAATATACTTGTAATTTATTTGGTAATTTATCTATTTGACATTTGGGTAGATGTACTAAATTACACATTTTATAGAAGGAAAATATTTCTTACTGCTGAAATCTCAATCATAGGTGCCTTCAGAGACCAGAAACAATGGATGAGGTGAGGCCTCTGGCCAGTTTGGGAAATACATTGACATTCAGATAACATTTAATAAGTGATATCAGGACATTCAAAAAGAGTTTGGTAATGTGCTATTCAAATGAACTATATCTGCACAACATAACTCAGTCCCTTTGCTTCTAGTTATAAACCATAGATTGACATCCTTCATTCTCTTTCCACAGCTCACTTGATACCCTGCCGCATTCACTGTTGTCCAAAGTTGCCTGAAACGGAGCTCTGACCTTTAGTTGTAACTATGAAAAATATTTTCATACTTGGAAAGAACAAGAGGAAAAGGAAAGAGTGAAAATTTCAAAAAGAAAGCTGCAAATTCCCTACCTGAGAACTTTGTGAGGATACATCTGTTATGATACCATGTCCAGTATTTTGATGGATGACTAGTAGAGGCTTCCTTTTTGCTGACATGCATCCACCTCTCACTGAGAGAAGAGCGATGCTTTGTTATAAAATTGAGGATAACAAAAGAGAATGTGTTAGATTGAGGATAACAAAAGAGAATGTGTTAGATATCACTATAATATTATGTGTCTTTATTCCATTTATGTTTTGTGGTTTCACACCCCACAAATATGTTTGTTAAGCACGGAGATACTCCATTTCAGGAAATATATATTTTTAGAGTTTAATATTTATGAAACTTTCATACAAGGGGGAAAGTTTTAATAATTGATTTTATTTCAAATCTGTTTAATTCCCCTGGGCAGATTTATCACACTGCCAGTTATCTCTTGGTTGCCACAGATCTGCCTTCAAATCCTCCTCAGATTTTAACAGAAAACTTGTGCTTTGTTTTTATATCATTACATGTTTGTGTATAAGGCATTTGGGATTTGATCTAGAAACTAATTCTATTTTAGCAACTCTGAAAATTCAGGATTTCCTTCCCATAATGCACACATTCACTCTATTGCAAAAGTGAGTAAATGATTAATATAAAGTTTTTTGGTCCCTTTGACTACATCACTAATGACCCCAATGTGTGTGTGATTCCATTTTATCAGAGAACACAGAAATTTAAAATAATGAAGATTTTTTTGTTAAATTTTGAGCAAAGTCCTAGTATCCTTTAACTGTATACAGAAACAAAGCAAATATGTTCTAAATGATATGGAGTATTGTTCTTTCCTGCTTTATGCCAAAGTTTAACCACTCTCTCATCTCTTCCATAGGGCTTTCCTCGTGGTTCAGTGGTAAAAATTCTGCCTGCTAATGCAGGAGATGCAGGTTTAATCCCTGGGTTGGGAAGATCCTCTGGAGAAGGAAACAGCAACCCACTCTAGTATTCTTGCCTTGGAAATCCCATGCACAGAGGAACTCGGTGGGGTACAGTCCTTAGGGTTGCAAAATAGACACAGCTAGGTGACTAAACAACATATCTTTCACAGAGAAGAATTGTATATTATTACGGGTGTATTAACTTGCTAGGGCTGACTTACTAAAGTACCACAGACTGGGTGACCTAAATATCAGAAATTTACTTTCTCACAATTCTGGAGCCTAGAAATCCAAGATCAAAGTGTTGGCAGGGTTAGAATTTTTCTGAGGTTCTCTGCTGGGCTTGAGATGGCTGTCCTCTCCCTGTCTTCACATGGTCTTCTCTGTGTGCATCTATGTTCTAATCTCCTCTTACTATAAGGGTACCAGTCACATGGGATCAAGGGCCACTGTATTCAGTGCATTTTAACTTAATCACCTCATTAATGACTCTATCTCCAAATATAGTTGCTTCAACAAATGTTTGGGGTTCTTTAAATTGTTGTTGGGGCAGGGGAAGACAAAATTCACCCCATAACAGTGGCATTTAACATTGAATTTTCAATTTATTTGAATAAGGGTATAAAGACATGAGCTTTATAATCAATGTTTGTGTTTTAATTAAGGCCTTGTTTCTCAAAAGCCATTTAAAGTTCACAGCAGATCCATATGACCCAGCAATCCCACTCCTGGGCATACACACCAAGGAAACCAGATCTGAAAGAGACATATGCACCCCAATGTTCATCGCAGCACTGTTTATCATAGCCAGGACATGGAAGCAACCTAGATGCCCATCAGCAGACGAATGGATAAGGAAGCTGTGGTACATATACACCATGGAATATTATGCAGCCATTAAAAAGAATTCATTTGAATCAATTCTAATGAGATGGATGAAACTGGAGCCCATTATACAGAGTGAAGTAAGCCAGAAAGATAAAGACCATTACAATATACTAACACATATATATGGAATTTAGAATGATGTTAATAATAATTCTATATGCAGAACAGAAAAAAAAAAGACACAGATTTATAGAACAGTCTTTTAGACTCTGTGGGAGAAGGAGAGGGTGGGATGTTTCAAGAGAACAGCATCGAAACATGTATAGTATCTAGGATGAAACAGATCACCAGCCCAGGTTGGATGCATGAGACAAGCTCTCAGACCTGGTGCATTGGGAAAACCTAGGGGGAGCGGGTGGAGAGGGAGGTGGGAGGGGGGATTGGGATGGGGGACACATGTAAACCCATGGCTGTTTTATTCCAATGTATGACAAAATTCACTACAAATTAAAAAAAAAAAAAAGACAAAAAAAAATAAAGTTCACGGCAGAATCAAAGGGAAGGTGCAGAAATTTCCCATATAACTCCTCCCTCCACATATGCATAGTCTATTATCAACATATCCCACTAGAGTATGGCATTATGGTTTAATCTTGGTGTTGTGTATTCTATAAATTTAGAAAAATGTACAGTAACACCTAAATGCCAATATACATTATGGTATCATACAGTCAGCCCTCTGTATCCATGGCTTCAGCATCCACAGATTCAACTAACTAGGTATTGTGTAATATTTTTACATATAGTATGTAGCCTTTTCAGATTGGCATCTTTTCCTTGTCATTGTTCAGTTATTCAGTCATGTCTCACTCTTTGTGATTCCGTGAACTGCAGCATGCCAGGCTTCCCTGTTCTTCACCTTCTCCTGGCGCTTGCTCAAACTCATATGTATTGAGTTGGCGATGCCATGCAGCCATCTTTTCCTCTGTCATTCCCTTCTCCTCCAGCCTTCAATCTTTCCCAGCATCAGGGTCTTTTCTAGTGAGTCAGTGCTTTGCATCAGGTGACCAAAGTATTGGTTCAGCATCAGTCTGTCCAGAGAATATTCAGTATTAATTTCCTTTAGGGTTGGCTGGTTTGATCTCCTTACAGTTCAAGGGACTCTCACTGATATGCATTTAAGGTTCCTTTATATCTTTTCATGGCTTAATGGCTCATTTCTATTTAGTGTTGAATAATATTTCATTATCTGGATGCATAACAGCTTATCCATTTACCTACTGAAGGACATCTTCATTGCTTACAAGTTTCATCAGTCATGAATAAATCTGCTACAAATATCCTTGTGCAGATTTTTGCATAATGTAATTTTTCAACTCTGTTAAGTCAATATCAAGGAATGTGATTGGTGGATTATACAGTGAGAATAAGAAGAAAAGCTATGACCAACTTAGTTCAATTAAGTTTAGTCACTCAGTCGTGTTCAACTCTTTGCGACCCCATGGATCGCAACACACCAGGCCTCCCTGTCCGTCACCAACTCCTGGAGTTTACCCAAATTCATGTCCATTGAGTTGGTGATGTCATCTAACCACCTCATCCTCTGTTGTCCCCTTCTCCTCCTACCTTCAATCGTCCCCAACATCAGGGTCTTTCCAAATGAGTCAGTTCTTCACATCAGATAGCCAAAGTATTGGAGTTTCAGCTTCAACATCAGTCCTTGCAATGAACACCCAGAACTGATCTCCTTTAGGATGGACTGGTTGGAACCCCTTGCAGTCCAAGAGACTCTCAAGAGTCTTCTTGAACACCACAGTTCAAGAGCATCAATTCTTTGGCTCTCAACTTTCTTTAAAGTCCAACTCTCACATCCACACATGACCACTGGAAGGGTATACGGCCCGTTATTTAATCAGGTTTTTTTGTTTTCTCATTGTTGATAGTTAAATCAAAATTTCTCTGTATATTTTGGATGACAGTCCTTTATCAGATGTGACCTTTGAAAATATTTTCTCCCAGTGTAGTTTGTATTCACATCCTCTTCCCCCCTTTTCTTACAGAGAAATTTTTATTTTAATGAAGTTCAGATTTATACACTTTTCTCCCTGGGTCTTGCCTTTAGCATTATATCTAAAATATCATCACCATATCCCAGGATATGTAGGTTTTTCTACTTCTAGGATTTCTAGTCTTACATTTTACATTTAGGTCTATGACCCATTTCGGTGTTTTTTGTTTGTTTGTTTGTTTGTTTGTTGTATTTTATTTATTAGCTGTGCCATGTCTTTGTGGCTGTGTGGGCTTTTCTCTAGCTCTGCTGAGTGGAGGTTACTCCCTAGTCGTGATGCGCAGGCTTCTCATTCTGCTTCTCTTGTTGTGAAGTACAGGCCTTAGGGCTCATGGGTTTCAGTAGTTGTGACGTGTGGGCTCAGTGGTTGCAGCTTCCAGGCTCTAGACTACAAAGCCTATAGTTGTGCCTCTTGGCTTTAGCTGCTGTGCAGAATGTGAGGTCTGGGATATTCAAATCAGGGATCGAATCCATGTCTCCTGCATTGGCAGGTGGATGCTTTGCCACTGAGCCACCAGGGAAGCCCTGAGTTAGTTTTTTGAAGGGTATAAGTTCTCAGCTAGATTCATCTTTGCAGGTGGATGTCTAGTTGTTCCAACACCATTTGTTGAAGAGACTCTTTGCTCCATTAGATTACCTTCCCTCCTTTGTCAGAGATGGGTTGACTGTGTCTACATGGGTATGTTTCTGTACCCTCCATTCTGTTCCATTGATGTGTCTATTGATTTACCAATACCACACTCTGTTTATTAGTGTAGCTTTATAGTAAATCTAAAGTCAGTAACCTCAGTCCTCCAGCTTGGTTCTTCTTCTTCAGTTATGTTGACTATCCACAGTCTTTTGCCCCTCCAGATATACTTGCTGAGATTTTTGTCGAAGTCCCTTGAGTCTATAAATAAAATTGGGAAGAACTGATAGTATTGAATATTTCTATTTATGAACATCCAATATCTCTCTATAGTTCTTTGATTTTATTCATCAAAGTTTATTTTAGTTTTTCTTATGTACATTTAGATGTATTTTATTAGATTTATAACTATGTATTTCATTTTTTTTGTTAATGTAAATGGTATTGTTTTTTTTAATTTCATCCCACCTGTTCATTGCTAGTATATAGGAGTGTTAATGATATTTTCAGGAGTCTTAAGCATTGTGAAGAACTTTGCATGAAATCTTACCCTAGAAATGATAGATTCATCATGACTTCCAAAATCTTAAGTCAAATATTAACACTAAATGTTAATATGCAATTAGCTTATAATTATTTATTTATTAAAATATGCTGAATTAACTACATCTTATCTTTTGTATCTGTGCTATATTTTAAAAACATCCCCAATATCAATTGTATGTAATAAGATAATCTCAGAATAATTTTGAAAATATTTAAATCTTACAAGCAAATAAATTACCAGAAATAACTTTAAGCTGATTTTACTTTGAAGTGTATTTTGATTGAAACATATACAAATTAGATATTCTCAGCCTACCATATGCAGCTTGCATGAATACAAATCAATTTTTATATCAGCAGGTACCAAGGTTGTTATGCAATTAAGTGGAGATAGAATGCATTTTTAGGTTAATTAAACTAATCTGCTAGTTTTGTTCTATTTTAAATACACAGCCTTAGAAGTATAGATTGTATTGTTCATTCTTCTAGGTTTATGGCATATTATTTCTGTTGCTGCTGGCTTCCCAGATGGCTCAGTGGTAAAGAATCTGCCTACCAAGCAGGAGACACGGGTTTGATCCCTGGGTCAGGAAGATCCCATGGGAGTAGGAAATGGCAACCTACTCCAGAAGAAAAGCCCATGGACACATGAGCATGGTGGGCTACAGTCTATCTGATTTCAAAGAGCTGGACATGACTTAGAAACTAAACAACTGCAGCAGTATCTCTGTCACCAGGTTTTGGGTTTTATATTTTATTTTTCCCTTAACTCCCTGCTTAATAATTTCAATAGTACACATTCTTATTTTAATGTATACTTTCCTCGTGGCTCAGTTGGTAAAGAATCTGCCTGCAATCAGGAGACCCAGGTTCAATCCCAGAGTCAGGAAGATCCCCTGGAGAAGGAAATGGCAACCCACTCCAGTACTCTTGCCTGGAGAATTCCATGGACAGAGGATCGGGACAGACTACAATCCATGGAATTGCAGAGTGAGACACGACTGTGTGACTTTCACTTTTTTTTCATATGTATATTTATTTAAATATTTACATCAGTGAAAATCACACTCATTTAGTTTTAAATTTACCCAAATGGTATACATAATAAATCTTAGTGTTATTTTATTATTGTTGTTTAACCATATTTTTCCAATTTAACAATGCTCCTCTAATAGATCTAGTTACTCATTTGACTGCCACATGGCAAAGTCTATCTCCAACTGTTTATTAGCATAAAAAATGCTAAATCAAATTATCTTGTAAAGCTCTCTGATACATGTATAAGACTTAGAGCTATGGGGCAATTTACTTTTATCAAAAAGTGCCCATTTCCATTCCAGAACCACTGATAAATCTTACTATATCAGACTTACTATAAAGCTACAGTAATCAACACTGTGTGGTATTGGCAAAAGAATTCTTGTCTGTATTCGAGGTCATGTGATATTTTTAAATGTAATCTGATACTTATTTTCTGTCACCAAGGCTCCACCGATAGCCCATATTTTCTCAAAAACCTGTGAGAGAAGAGATTAAGAATATTCAGTAGCCTGAGCAGATGTTGCTGCCTACTTGTCTTCATCCCCATGCTGAGAACTTTGAGCTCTAATAGGGAAGTGCTGACTATTAGATCAAGAGGATACCTGCAAAACTTTAGGCAGTTTGCAACTTCAGGTAGAGTAGCAATAAACTCAAAAGTTGGGGAAGTCCTTCTACCCTGACCCATCTCCTTGGCTACAGGCTTTTCAGCAACACCATATTTTCTCTTTAATTTCTTTAGTCTTTCTATAGGCGCAGAGGACAGGTATGTTTTCCCAAGTCATCTGAGAGGAACGTTGTCACAGAGAACAGGATTTTCTGAGCCAGCATCCTCTACATCAGACCCAATGAGTGTATCTCCTTGTGGCTACATGTATGGCAGTGATCATATAATGCAGAAGAGAATGTGTTAAACAGAGACATGGTGATAAATCTACAATAAGATGTCTTGATTAGAGCTCAACCTTGGAATCTGTACTCAACAGATGATAGATCTCCCAGAAAGATGCCTGAATCTGCTTAGTAAAGACTCTGGGGATGAAGCATGAAACAGTAGGTGGGGATCAAGAAGCAGTTGTCAGCTTGAGTATGCATGCTGGCTGGTGCTGCTAGAGGATAGGACTCTGTCATAAGCTGAATTTTCAGAGGCCATAATGTCATGAGTCTCTAGTAGAAGTGTCTGCAGATGCCATCAGTTTTCTTTCAGAATGTATACTCTTTCCTCTGAAGTTCAGTTTTGGTGACATCTAGTTACTTGATTCCTTCTGCAGGTTTTCAAGGGCTCTAGATACTGAACATTTTTCTGAGGTTGTGGCAGGAACCAGTACACAATGCTTTATGAGCCATTTTCTGAAATACGGGGAAAGGATTATGAGAGTTTGTATTTTTTGTGCATTTAATAATTAGAATGTAGAATTTTACTTTGTGTGACTCAGATTAATTTTTATCTGAGCATTTATTCATTTTCTTTGATGTACCTTCTCATTTTTGTAATTGCCTATTCACTTAATTCCCCATTTCATAATTAGATTTCCTGATTTTTTTGTGTGCTTTGCAGTTCTTTTCATATTCAAGGCAATAAAATCTGTTGACTACATATATTCCAGATATATTCTTTTAGTGTGCCAACCTTTCTTTAATTATGTAATTTGAGTCCTTTACAAATCAGAAAGTCATCATTTTGCTATAGTCAAATACTTTCATTTGGCTCTCCTTTTTCTGTTTCTCAGTTTTTCTGTTTTGTTTTTTTTTTTTTTATCACTAGGTCATATCTCTTTTTGACCCCATGAACTGTAGTACAGCAGGCTTCTCTGTCCTTCACTATCTTTCTGACTTTGATCAGAGTCTTGTCCATTGAGTCAGTGATGCAACCCAACCATCTAATCCACTGTGGTCCCCCTTCTCCCTCTGCCCTCAATCTTTACCAGCATCAGTGTCTTTTCCAGTGAGTCAGTTCTTCAGAAGAGGTGACAAAGTACTGGAACTTCAGCATCAGTCCATGATTTACTGGTTTGATCTCCTTGCAATCTAAGGGACTGTCAAGAGTCTTCACCATCACCACAGTTTGAAAATATCAATTCTTCAGTGCTCAGTCTTCTTTATAGTCCAGTTCTCATATCCATACATAACTAATGGAAAAATCATAGATTGATTTGACTATATATAACTTTGTTGGCAAAGTGATGTCTCTGCTTTTTAATATGCTGTCTAGATTTGTCATAATTTTCCTTCCAAGAAGCAAGCATCTTTTAATTCCTTGGCTGCAGTCACTGTCAAGTGATTTTAGAGCCCAAGAAAATAAAATCTGTCACGGTTTCCACTTTTTCCCCTTTTATTTGTCATGAAGTGATGAGACTGGATGCCATGATCTCCATTTTTTGAATGTTGAACTTTAATCCAGCTTTTCCACTCTAATTTTTTACTCTCCTCAAGAAACTCTTTAGTTCCTCTTAGCTTTCTGCCATTAGGGTTGTGTAATCTGCATATCTGAGGTTGCTTATATTTTTCCTGGCAATTTTGATTCCAGCTTGTGAGTCATCCAGCCTGGCTTTTCTCATGATGTACTCTGCACAGAAGTTAAATAAGTAGGGTGACAATATACAGCCTTGATGTACTCCTTTCCCAGTTTGGAACCACTCTATTGTCCCATGTCTGGTTCTAACTGTTGCGTCTTGACCTGCATACAGGTTTATCCGACAGGAAAAGTAATCTGGTATTCCCATCTCTTTAAGAATTTTCCACAGTTTGTTGTGATCCTCTACACAGAGTCAAAGGCATTAGTCAATGAAGCAGAAGTAGATTTTTTTTAATTCCCTTACCTTTTCTATGATCCATCAGATGTTGGAAATTTGATCTATGTTTCCTCTTTCTTTACTAAACCCAGCTGCACATATGGAATTTCTTGGTTCATGTACTGCTGAAGCCTAACTTGAAGGATTTTGAATATAATCTTGCTAGCATGTGAAATGAGAGCAACTGTATGGTAATTTGAACATTCTTTGGCATTGCCTTTCTTTAGGATGGAATGAAAACTGACCTTTTCTAGTCCTGTGGCCACTGCTGCGTTTTTCAGATTTGCTGGCATATTGAGGCAGTACTTTAACAGTACTCCTTCAGGATGTTTAAAAGCTCAACTGGAATTCCATCACCTCCACTAGCTTTCTTAGTGAAAGTGAAGTCTCTCAGTTGTGTCTGACTCTTTGCAACCCCATGGACTGTAGCCTACCAGGCTCCTCCATCCATGGGATTTTCCAGACAAGAGTACTGGAGTGGGCTTTCCATCTTCAGGAGATCTTCACCACCCAGGGATTGGGCCCAGTTCTCCTGCATCGTAGACAGACGCTTTACCGTCTGAGTCACCAGGGAAGCTTTCTTAGTAGTAATGCTTTCTAAGGCCCACTTGACTTCACACTCTACGATGTCTGGTTCTCCATGGAGCAGCTTTTTTTCTGAGTCTTGTATAATTATTCCTTCCTGTATCAAATTCCATCTATTAGGAGTATGGGAAGGATGAGGGGAGATGGAGAGACAACTGAGTCACAGCAGTGTTAGGATCTGCTGTCACTACTAAGCTAAAGAGACAAAGGGAGGAGGTATTGCCACTTGAAGCCACAGAGGAAAAACAGGCTTCCAAGTGAAATCCTGGGTTAGGGTTAGTAGAGTAAAAACAAGACTCCCAGTTACATGCAAATTTCAGTTAACAACTGTTCCTCCCAAGAGATCATAACTGTTAGAAAGAAACAGGTCTCTCTCTCTCTTCCATCCTTCTCCTTTTCTTCTATCCTGAAGTATTCACTATTGGCTGAACTCAGCGAGGAACCAGTTGACAATGCATTCTAGAAAATACAACTGATAGCACCAAGGACCTGATCTGAGCAACAAATGGGATGAAAAGCCAGTATGGAATTATTTCCACTGGATTTTTAATCAGGGCAATCATCTGTGGCTATTCTACTGATTGGCCTGGCCAATAGCAATTGTTTCTGCCAATCATAACAGTCATTATGGAGTAGACCTAAAGTAAAAGTGTAAAATTGAAATCTAGAGTCTGTAGTAAGGTACACAGGAGCCATAAAGACCTACAGATTTACCTTGCAATTACCTATGTGTGGCAATAGGATTGTCTTGTTCTTTTAATTCAGTATCCTGAAGGTACTGCTAATTTCAAGTACTCACAACTTCTCACAATCAAGAAACGATGCAATTTTAATTGAAAGCAAAATGCTATGAATTACTGGCCATTTAAATGCTTTCCACATAATTCATCACCCATAAAATTAGTCCTATTTAGGATTAAACCCTATTGTATGATATTAAACCTACTTCACATCAAAATAAAACTGAAAGTAAACACCAAACTTTCCTCCATGTAAACTCGAAAGAATTTGCCTTTTAATTTCTGATATCTAGTTATTTGCTCACTATATTGAGGTTTCTGATCTATACTAGATAGTACACTTGAGGATTGGGGATAAGTTTAAAAAACTATAATTCCTGACTTTAGGGGATGTGCATATATGTGTGATGTTGTGTAAACAACCTACAGTAAAGTTGTTGATTTGATTTCTTAAATATTGCATCAAATATTTCCTTTATTTTCCTCTGGGACAATCAAAATATCTGAAATATTTTGCTGTGAAATTAGAAAATAAAAAGTTCTGAGTAATATGGCAAATGATCATCCCTTCTAGATTGCTGGATTCTATAATCTGTGGCCTCATTTTTGCCTTAGACAGTCACTTTTATCACTGATGTTTCATTATGGAGTTTGTGGCATTTTTATATGAATCAAATACATTTGAATCAAACACACAACCAAAACAACTTGCAAAGAAAGGTATATTACTTAATTCATTTTAGAGGTCATGCATTAAATCTAGCATTATTAAGTTCATTTGATATATTTTTCCCCATATTTCCTTGAACAGTGAGTGAGTAATTTGTGGAGGAAATTTCCACTAATAAACATGATTAGAAAGTGCTAAATATTGGAACAAAAAGTTACCATTGTAATTTTAAGAAATAATCTGACCTTTAGAGTATCTGAAAATTCCACTTTGGAAAGATAACTAAAATAAAATAATTTAATGTTCAAGATTGCTGTTTATCATTTAGCACAATCACTCTGTCTAATGCAACTTCATAGTCTACAGATAAAATATGATTATTCAACTGTATTACATACTTTTAAGTAAAACAGATTTTTGGTCATTTTTATGAAGTGTTATTTGCTGAGTCATGTCCAACTCTTTGCTACACCATAGATTGTAGCCTGCCAAGCTCCTCTGTCCATGGAATTCTCCAGGAAGGAATACTGGAGTGGGTTGCCATTCCCTTCTCCAGGGGATCTTCCCAACCCAGGGATCGAAGCCGGATCTCCTGCATTGCAGGTAGATTGTTTACCATCTGAGCCACCAGGGAAGCCCCATTTTTGTCAAAACTACGTCCAATAGTTACAGATTTTTAGAGCAAATGTGATGGCTTATTCACGTTAATTATAAAACTCCTAAGTGAGAACATTTTAGCAACCCTGTTTGTAGTTTTATTGTGGTGGAAGTCACATAATTATCAAACATACAGTTTTAACCATATTTAACTGTACTGTTCTGCGGCACTAATTCCATTCCCATTGGTATGCAACTCTCACCAGCATTTATCTCTCAAATTTTTCACCTTCCTAAACTGAAATTCTGTCCCTATTTAACACTAACACCCCATTCTCAATCCAACTCCTGGTTCCTGGCATCTACCAAAGTACTTTTTGACTCTATGAATTTGACTGTTCTATCTCATGTAAGTGGAATCAAACAGTACTTGCCTGCACCTAGTGTATCCATATATTGAAATACACTTTGAAGTTTAGCTTAATATATGTCTTACAGAGTTTACTTTCTGTTGCCCCTCCTGCCAACCCTGCCCTAGTGCTATAGAATAGCTTCTCATTAGTTATCTGTTTTATACATAGCAGTGTAAAGGTGTCAATCCCAATCTCCCAATTTATTGTCTGTATATTTGTTCTCTATGTCAGTGTTTCTACTTCTGCTTTGCCAAGTTGTTCATCTGTACTATTTTCCTATATTCTACATATATCCTTCAATATATGATATTTGTTTCTCTCCTTCTGACTTACCCATTCTGTATGGCAGGTCCATCCACATCTCTAGGCCCATCTGCATCTCTGCAAAGGACACAGTTTTGTTCCCTTTAATGGCTGAGTAGTATTCCATTGTATACATGTATCACGACTTCTTTATCCATTTCTCTGTTGATGAACATTTAGGTTGCTTCCATGTCCTAGGTATTGTAAATAGTACTGTAGTGAACAATTGGGATGCATGTATTTTTTTAAATTATGATTTTCTCTTGGTATATCCCCAAGAATGGGATTGTTGGGTTGTAGAGTGATTCTATTTTTAGTTCTTTGAAGAATCTCCATACTGTTCTCCATAGTAACCATATCAGTTAACATTCTCATCAACAGTATAAGAGGGTTCCATTTTCTCTACAGCCTCTCCAGCATCTATTTTTTATAGATTTTTTGATGATGGCCATTCTGACTGGTGTGAAGTGGTACCCCATTTTAGTTTTGATTAGCATTTTTCTAATAATTAGTAATACTGAGCATCTTTTCTTGGGTATCTGCATGTTGTATCTGGAGACATGGCCATTTAGGTCTTCCCCCCATTTATTGGATTGGGTTGTTTGGTTTTTGGTGTTGAGCTGCTTGATCTGTTTGTATATTTTGGAGATTAATCCCTTGTCAGTTGCATGGTTTGCAAATATTTACTCCCATACTGAGGATTGTCTTTTTGTTTGTTTATGATTTCCTTCACTGTGCAAAATCTTTTGAGTTTAATTAGGACCCATTTGTTTGTTTTTGTGTTTATTTTCACTACTCTAGAATGTGAGTTAATAAAGATCTTGCTATGTGTTCTGCTTCTTTTCCACTTAGCCTTTTATAGTATCTGGCCATATATTTAGGTCTTTAACCCATTTTATTTTTGTGTAAGGCATTAGGGAGTGTTCTTGTTGCTGTTCTTCAGTTACTAAGTCATGTCCAACTCCTTGCAGCCACATAGATTACAGCATGCCAGGCTTCCCTGTCCTTCACTATCTCCTAAAGTTTGCTCAAACTCAAGTCCATTGAGACGGTGATGCCATCCAATTATCTCATTCTTTGTACCCCTTCTCCTCCTGCCCTCACTTTTTGCCAGCATCAGGATCTTTTCCAATAACTCAGCTCTATCTTCACATTAGCTGGCCAGTGCATTGGAGCTTCAGCTTCAGCATCAGTCCATGCAATGAATACTCAGTGATAATTTCCTTTTCAGTTCAGTTCAGTCGTTCAGTCATATCCGATTCTTTGCAACCTCATGGACTGCAGCACACTAGGCCTCCCTGTCCATCACCAACTCCTTTAGCTTGCTCTAACTCATGTCCATTGAGTTGGTGATGCCTTCCAACCTCTATCATCCCCTTCTTCTCCCGCCTTCAATCTTTCCCAACATCAGGATCTTTTCCAATGAGCCAATTCTTCCCATCAGGTGGCCAGAGTATTGAAGTTTCAGCTTCAGCAGCAGTCCTTCCAATGAATATTCAGTACTGATGGTTGGATCTCCTTGCAGTCCAAGGAACTCTCAAGAGTCTTCTCCAGCCCCATGATTCAAAAGCATCAATTTTTTTTTCCCACTCAGCTTTCCTTAAGGCTAAACTCTCACATTTGTACATAGCTACTTGAAAAATCATAGCTTTTCCATAAAAATCATACAGACCTTTGTTGGCAAAGGTCTCTGCTTTTTGATATGTTGTCTAGTTTTGTCATAGTTTTTCTTCCAAGGAATAAGTGTCTTTTAATTTTGTGGCTTCAGTCATCATCCACAGTGATTTGGGAGCTCAAGAAAATAAAATCTATCCCTGTTTCCACTTATTTTTCATCTCTTTGTCTTAAAATGATGCAACTGGATGTCATGGTCTTAGTTTTTTATATGTAGAGTTTTAAGCCACCTTTTTCACTCTCCTCTTTCACCCTTGTAAAGAGACTTTTTGTTCCTCTTTGCTTTCTGTCATTACAGTGGTATCATCTGCATATTTGAGGTTGCTGATATTTCTTCTGGCAATTTTGATTCTAGCGTGTGATTAATCCTGTCTGGCATTTCTCATGATGTACTCTGCATATAAGTTAAATAAGCAGGGTGACAGCATACAGGCTTGTGTACTCATTTCCCAACTTGTAACCTTCCTGTTGTTCCATGTCCATTTCTAACTGTTGCTTCCTGACCTGGATGCTGGTTTCTCAGGAAGCAGGTAAGGTGGTCTGGTATTCCCATCTCTTGGAGAATTTTCCAGTTTGTTGTGATCCACACAGTCAAAGGTCTTCACAAAGTCAATGAAGCAGAAGTAGATGTTTTTTTCTGGAATTTGCTTGCTATTTCTAGGATTGATCAGATGTTAGCAATTTGATCTCTGGCTCCTCTGCCTTTTCTAAGTCTAGCTTGTACATCTGGAAGGTATTGGGTCAAGTATTGCTGAAGCCTAGCTTAAAAGGTTTTGAGCACTACCTTGTTAGTATGTGAAATGAGTGCAATTGTATGGTAGTTCAAAGATTCTTTGGCATTGCCTTTTCTTTTATATTGGAGTGAAAACTGAAATTTTTTAATCTGTGGCCCCTGTTGAGTTTTCCAAATTTCCTGGCATAATGAGTGGAACACTTTAACAGCATTATTTCTTAGGATTTTAAATAGTTCAGCTGGAATTCAAACACCTCCACTATCTTTATTCATCAAAATACTTCCTGAGGATCACTTAACTTCACATTCCAGGATGTCTGGCTCTAGGCAGTGACCACACCATTGTGGTTGTATTGGTCATTAAGACCTTTTTTTTGTGTGTTCTTCTGTGTATCCTTGCCACCTCTTTTTAATCTTTTCTGCTTTGGTTAGATCCTTGCTGTTTTTGTCCTTTATTGTGCCCACCTTTCTATGAAATGTTCCTTTGATATCTCCAATTTTCTTGAAGAAATCTCTATTCCTCCCCATTCTATTGTTTCCTCTATTTCTTTGCATCCATCACTTAAGAAGGCTTTCTTATCTCTCCTTGCTATTCTTTGGAACTCTGCATTCTGTTGGATATATCTTTCCCTTTCTTTAACTTCTGCTTCCTTCTCCTCTCAGCCCATTTGTAAGGCGTCCTCAGACAACCATTTTGCCTTCTTCCATTTTTTTATTTGGGATGGTTTTGGTCACTGCCTCCTGTACAGTGTGAAAACCTCCATCCATAGTTCTTTGGGTACTCTATCAGATCCAATCCCTTGAATTTATTTGTCACTTCCACTGTATTTGTCAAATAAAGTATTTCATTTAGGTCACACCTGAATGGTCTATTGGTTTTCCCAACTTTCTTCAATTTATGCCTGCATTTTACAATAAGGAACTCATGATCTGAGCCACAGTCAGCTACAGGTCTTGTTTTTACTGATTCTATAGAGTTTCTCCATCTTCAGCTGCAAAGAACATACTCAATTTGATTTCAGTTTTGACCATCTGGTGATGTCCTTGTGTAAAGTCACCTCTTGTGTTGTTGGAAGTGGGTGTTTGCTGTGACCAGTGTGTTCTCTTGGAACAAATCTGTTAGCCTTTACCTTGCTTCATTTGATACTCCAAGGCCAAACTTACCCTTTATTCCAGGTATCTCTTGACTTCCTAATTTTGCATTCCAATCCCATATAATGAAAAGGACATATTTTCTCTCTCTCTCTCTTTTTTTGTTGTTGTTAGTTCTAGAAGGTCTTGTGGGTCTTCATATAACTAGCCAACTTCAGCTTCTTCAGCATCAATGGTTGTGCATACACTTGGATTACTGTGATGTATAATGGTTTGCCTTGGAAATGAACGGAGATCATTCTTTCAATTCTGAAATTGCACCCAAGTACTATAAGTAATGTTCAAAATTCTCCAAGCCAGGCTTCAGCAATATGTGAACCAAGAAATTCCAGATGTTCAAGCTGGTTTTAGAAAAGGCAGAAGAACCAGAGTTCAAATTGCCAATATCTGCTGGATCATTGAAAAAGCAAGAGAGTTCCAAAAAAACATCTGTTTCTGCTTTATTGACTGCACCAAAGCCTTCAACTGTGTGGATCATGATAAACTGTGGAAAATTCTGAAAGAGATGGGAATACCAGACCACCTGACCTGTCTCTTGAGAAACCTGTATGCAGGTCAGGAAGCAACAGTTAGAACTGGACATGGAACAACAGACTGGTTCCCAATAGGAAAAGGAGTATGTCAAGGCTGTATATTGTCCCCCTGCTTATTTAACTTATATGCAGAGTACATCATGAGAAAGGCTGGGCTGGAAGAAGCACAAGCTGGAATTAAGATTTCTGGAAGAAATATAAATAACCTCAGATATGCAGATGACACCACCTTTATGTCAGAGAGTGAAGAGGAACTGAAAATCCTCTTGATGAAAGTGAAAGAGGAGAGTGAAAAAGTTGGCTTAAAGCTTAACATTCAGAAAACTAAGATCATGGCATCTGGTCCCATCACCTCAA
>CM035287.1:1032815-1054156 GCA_020226075.1 Hydropotes inermis | reverse complement strand
CCACCATCACCTTAATTCCAAAACCCGACAAAGATGCCACAAAAAAAAGAAAACTACAGGCCAATATCACTGATGAACATAGATGCAAAAATCCTTAACAAAATTCTAGTAAACAGAATCCAACAACATATTAAAAAGATCATACACCATGACCAAGTGGGCTTTATCCCAGGAATGCAAGGATTCTTTAATATCCACAAATCAATCAATGTAATACACCACATTAACAAATTGAAAGATGAAAACCATATGATTATCTCAATAGATGCCAAAAAAACCTTTGACAAAATTCAACATCTATTTATGATAAAAACTCTCCAGAAAGCAGGAATATAAGGAACATACATCAACATGATAAAAGCTATATATGACAAACCCACAGCAAGCATCACATTTAATGGTGAAAAATTGAAAGCATTTCTCCTAAAGTCGGGAACAAGGCAAGGGTGGCCACTCTCACCACTCCTATTCAACATAGTTTTATAAGTGTTGGCCACAGCAATCAGAACACAAAAAGAAATAAAAGGAATCCAGGTAGGAAAAGAAGAAGTGAAACTCTTGCTGTTGGCAAATGATATGATCCTCTACATAGAAAACCCTAAAGACTCTATCAGAAATTAACTAGAGCTAATCAATGAATATAGTAAAGTTGCAGGATATAAAATTAGCACACAGAAATCCCTTGCATTCCTATACACTAGCAATAAGAAAACAGAAAGAGAAATTAAGGAAAGAATACCATTCACCATTGCAACAAAAAGAATAAAATACTTAGGAATATATCTACCTAAAGAAACAAAAGACCTATATATAGAAAACAATAAACCACTGATGGAAGAAATCAAAGAGAACACAAATCGATGGAGAAATATACCATGTTCATGGATTGGAAGAATCAATATAGTAAAAATGAGTATACTACCCAAAGCAATCTATAGATTCAATGCAATCGCTATCAAGCTACCAATGGTATTTTTCACAGAACTAGAACAAATAATTTCACAATTTGTATGGAAATACAAAAAACCTTGAATAAACAAAGCAATCTTGAGAAAGAAGACTCGAATGGGAGGAATCAACCTGCCTGACTTCAGGCTCTACTACAAAGCCACAGTCATCAAGACAGTATGGTACTGGCACAAAGACAGAAATATAGATCAATGGATCAAAGTAGAAAGCTCAGAGATAAATCCACATACCTATGGACACATTATCTTTGACAAAGAAGGCAAGAATATACAATGGAAAAAAGACAATGTCTTTAACAAGTGGTGCTGGGAAAACTGGTCAACCACTTGTAAAAGAATGAAACTAGAACACTTTCTAACACCATACACAAAAATAAACTCAAGATGGATTAAAGATCTAAATGTAAGACCAGAAAATATAAAACTCCTAGAGGAGAACATAGGCAAAACACTCTCTGACATAAATCACAGCAAGATCCTCTATGACCCACCTCCCAGAATATTGGAAATAAAAGAAAAAATAAATAAATGGGACCTAATGAAACTTAAAAGCTTTTGCACAACAGAGGAAACTATAAGTAAGGTGAAAAACCAGCCTTCAGCATGGGAGAAAATAATAGCAAATGAAGCAACAGACAAAGGATTAATCTCAAAAATATACAAGCAACTCCTGCAGCTCAATTCCAGAAAAATAAACCACCCAATCAAAAAATGGGCCAAAGAACTAAACAGAAATTTCTCCAAAGAAGACATACAGATGTCTAACAAACACTTGAAAAGATGCTCAACATCACTCATTATCAGAGAAATGCAAATCAAAACCATAATGAGGTACCATTTCACTCCAGTCAGAATGGCTGCTATCCAAAACTCTACAAGCAATAAATGCTGGAGAGGGTGAGGAGAAAAGGGAACCCTCTTACACTTTTGGTGGGAATGCAAACTAGTACAGCCACTATGGAGAACAATGTGGAAATTCCTTAAAAAACTGGAAATAGAACTGCCATATGACCCAGCAATCCCACTCCTGAGCATACACACTGAGGAAACCAGAACTGAAAGAGACATGTTTACCCCAAAATTCATCACAGCACTGTTTATAATAGCCAGGACATGGAGGCAACCCAGATACCCATCAGCAGAAGAATGGATCAGAAAGCTGTGGTACATATACATGATGGAGTATTACTCAGCCATTAAAAAGAATCCATTTGAATCAATTCTAATGAGATGGATGAAACTGGAGCCCATAATACAGAGTGAAGTAAGCCAGAAAGAAAAACTCCAGTACAGTATACTAATGCATATATATGGAATTCAGAAAGATGGTAATGATAACCCTACATTCAAGACAGAAAAAGAGCCAAAGATGTATAGGACAGACTTTTGAACTCTGGGAGAAGGCAAGGGGTGGGGATGATCTGAGAGAATAGCATTGAAACATGTATATTGTCAAGTGTGAAACAGATTGCCAGCCCAGGTTTGAATCATGAGACAAGTGCTCAGGGCTGGTGCACTGGGAAGACCCAGGGGATGGGATGGGGAGGTAGGTAGGAGGGGGTTTCAGGATGCGGAACACATATAAATCCATGGCTAATTCATATCAACTTATGGCAAAAACCACTACAATATTGTAAAGTAATTAGACTCCAACTAATAAAAATAAAAGAAAAAAATTATATATATGTGTAAACTTAAATAAATTTTATTTCTAAAAAGATAATAAGTGCCCAAACCTCAAAAAAAAAAAAAAATGGATCACAAAAAAATTGAAGATGAGATTACTTTTATACTCTGAAATTCTACCTCTTAAAAATGAATCTCAGGAAAATATTTATGCCTATTTGTACATCAACATAACTATGTTTATTGAGTAGGAAGATGACTAATAGTTCAGAAGATTTATGTGATTACATTTTACTAGTTTCTTTAGAGAAAATATTCACATTGTTATTTTAAAATTAATAAAACAAATTAACAGAAAAAAATTAATAAAACAGGTTTTAAATGTTACATTTAAGATAACTTTAACAATAATAATGAAAACACTGAAACATAATGTTATGCAACACAAGTGGCCTGCCAACCTAAGTTTTAGTTATGGCAATAGCCAATCCAATAGCTGTCACTTTTCTCTAAGCCCTATCACGTCTCTTAATGCGTACGACACACTGGCATGATGGCTGCTGGAGTATCAGCAGATGAATATACATGGCATATAATAGTATATGAAGTGGAGTGTGAGTTTCTCAGTCATATCTGAGTCTCTGAGACCCCATGGACTGTAGCCCAATAGCCAACTGTAGCCTCTATCTATGATATTTTTCAGGCAAGAATACTGGAGTGGGTTGCCATTCCCTTCTCCAGATCTTCCCAACCTAGGGCTCAAACCCAAGTCTCCTGCATTGCAAGCATATACATAGCATAAAGTAGCATTACTGAGTTAACTATTTCAATGTAGACATTAATCAAAGTTAAATTTCTCATGTGCTCTAGGACATTGCTCTAGTAATTTCCAAGTTTTTCTTCCACAATATCACTTTCATGCCTCTATACTGAACTTTCATCCACTAAAGAGACAAAGATATGCAGGTAGAGAGAGGGAGAGAGAGAAATACTCTTGACCCTCAAGTGTTAAAACTCTTTCTTAGAAGGATTAATTTTATGTTCCTCTTGAATTACTTTTCTCTCATTCTTACTTGAAAATATCATGTTATTTAGTCAATGCACTTTTATTGCACTGGACCT
The DNA here is from genome assembly GCA_020226075.1 of Hydropotes inermis. Lineage (NCBI taxonomy): Eukaryota > Metazoa > Chordata > Mammalia > Artiodactyla > Cervidae > Hydropotes > Hydropotes inermis. The sequence goes on along the minus strand of CM035287.1, from coordinate 1,050,440 downwards.
GTCTGCCTCCTTTGATCCAGGTGATCAAGCTCTTGCCCTTTTAGTATTTACTTTGGTTGGCTTGCAAAGCACCAAAGTCACACTTTCTCTCCCCTCTCAGTCTCTCCTTTTTTTCACCATGATCTCTAAACATTGACACACCCCACAGCTATATCCTTGGATTTCTTTCTCTGCAATTACATTTCTATGACCTCAACCCTAGGATATCCCTCCATTTATTTAGATTATCTTTAATATTTCTCAATAAATTAAAATTTCTGTGTAGTATTTCTGTGTAACCATTGTTAGATTTATTCCTTCTCATTAAAAATTTTGGTATTAAAATATAGGTTTTTGCTTATTGTTTTATTTTCCAAGTGTTTCTTCCTGGTATACAAAATGCAATTAATTTTGAATATTAATTTCTTATTTGGGATCTTGGTTCAATCTGTTTATTGATTATAAACAGTACCTCATAATTTCTTTTGAATTTTATATATATTTGATTATCCAATCTATGTATATGTTGTTGTTCAGTCACCTAGTTTTGTCCAACTCTTTGTGACTCCATGGACTGCAGCACACCAGGCCTCCCTGTCCCTCACTATCTCCCAAACTTTGCCCAAGTTCATGTCCATTGTATCAGTGATGTCATCCAACTGTCTCATCCTCTGATAGCCTCTTCTCCTCCTTCCCTCAATCTTTCTCAGTATCATGGGCTTTTCCAATGAGTCGGCTCTTTGCATCAGGTAACCAAAATACTGGAACTTCAGCATTAGTCCTTCCAACGAGTATTCAGATTTAGTTTCCTTTAAGATTGACTTGTTTGATCTCCTTGCTTTCCAAAGGACTCTCCAGAGTCTTTTCCAGCCCCACAGTTTTAAGGCATCAATTCTTTTGTGCTCTGCCTTCTTTATGGTCCAGCTTTCACAATTGCATGTTAACTACTGGAAAGACCATATCCTTGACTATATGGACCTTTGTTGGCAGAGTGATGTCTCTGCTTTTCAACCCACTGTCTAAATTTGTCATAGCTTTCCTGCCAAGAAGCAATCATCTTCTGATTTCATGGCTGCAGTCACCATCCTCATTAATGTTAGAGTACAAGAAGAGGGAATCTGTCACTACTTACACACTTTCCCCCTCTATTTGCCATGAAAGAATAGAACCAGATGCCATGATCTTAGTCTTTATAATGTTTAGCTTTAAGTCAGCATTTTCACTCTCTTCCTTTACCCTCATCAAGAGGTTCTTTAGTTCCTCTTTGCTTTCTGCCTTTAGAATATCATCCACATATCTGAGATTATGATATTTCTCCCACCTATTTGATTCCAGTTTGTAACTCATCCAGCCGAGTAATTCTCTGATGTGCTCTGTGTATAGGTTAAATAAACAGGGTGACAACAGACAGCCCTATCATACTGTTTTCTCAATCTTTTCTCCATCTATGTGTAACAACCGCTTAAAAAAAAAATCACTTCTTTTGAACTATTGCACTTGCTCTGACTTCTACGAGTCAGAAATGTAACTAGAAATGGTGATAATAGGTATGTTCATTTCAATCCTGACCTCAAATTATAAACATTAACATTAATTAATAAAATATTTTTGGTTTGTTTTTCTTTATCTCTGATCACATTAGAAGCTCCACTCCCAGTTTAAGACATTTCATTTTGAACAGATATTAAATATTATATAACTATTTCTTCTGACTGATTAAGATAATATTTATTGTGATAGTCTTTTATTCTTTCATGGTGTTCAATTACATTGATTGATTTTAAAAATTTGAACCAAGCTTGCATTGTTTGAGAAAATTCAAATTGGTTTTGAGGTATTATCTTTATATAATTTTGCTGTATTCAAAGTGTTACTATTTTTCTTAGGATTTTTCTTTCTATTCCTATAACTGAAATTGAAATTCAATTATACATAATCTTAGTATCTTTTTCAGGATTTATTATCAAGATTATGCTTACCACGTAAAATGGGCAGCTAATACTTCATCTTTTTATTTTTCTAATAATTCATTGAAGGTTCTTATAACTACTTAATAGAATTCATGGGTGAAGCTATCTGGTCTTATAGATTTCTTTTCTGGGAAGTTAATAGTTTTTATTCACAGGTCAACTGAGATTTTTATTTTTTACTTTCTAAAACTTTTTCTAAATTTTTTAAATTAATGAAAAAATATTGACTAAAGTATTCTCTTTGCACTACCCTTTTTATGTCTTGTACAGGTTGTTGCAGGACTACTTTTTTATTTGTGGTATTGATTATATAACCCCTCTCTTCTAATTTGTAATTTATCAAATTCATTAGCCTTTTCTGAGAACTAAATTTTTACTTTTTTGATGCCCTCTATTGTTTTATTTTCTCCTGTATCATTAATTTTCTATCACCTTGTTATACTTTGTTTTAGTTCCCTGGGTTTAATTTAGTCTTGCTGTTGTTCAGTCACTAAATTTTGTCTGATTCTTCTGAACCCTGGAAGAAATGGCAGCAGTCTAGACTTCCCTGTCCTTCACTGTCTCCTGGAATTTGCTCAAACTCATGGCCATTCAGTTGGTGATGCTATCTGATCATCTCATCATCTTCTGCCCTCTTCTCCTTTTGTCCCCACTCTTTCCCAAACCAAGAACTTTTCCAATGAGTCAGCTCTTTGCATCAGGTAACTAAAATATTGGAGCTTCAACATCAGTCCTTCTAATGAAGGCTCAGGGTTCATTTCCTTTAGGATTAATTGGTTTGATCTCCTTGTCCAAGGGACTCTCAAGAGTCTTCTCCAGCACCACAATTTGAAATCATCAGCTCTTATGTTCTCAGCCTTCTTTATGGTCCACCTCTCATATCTGTATGTGAATACTGGATAAACCATAGTTTTGACTATATGGATTTTTGTCAGCAAAGTAATGTCCCTGCTTATTAACATGCAGTCTAGGTTTGTCATAGCGACTTGCACTTTCTAACACTTTCATTTTCACTTTATATCTTCTTTCTATTCTCTGGAATTTTGCATTCAGTTGGTTTTATCTTTCCATTTCTCCCTTGGTTTTCACATCTCTTCTTTCCTTAGGTATTTGTAAAACCTCTTCAGACAACCACTTTGCATTCTTGTATTTCTTTTTCTTCACTTTCTTTTTCATCTTTGGCTGCAAAGCATTTAACCAATTTGATTTTGATATTAACAATTTGATGATATCTATGTGTATAGTTGTCTCTTGTGTTGTTGGAAATGGATATTTGCTAAGAACACTGAAAAATCTATGATCTTAAAAAATCTATGTTAGCCTTTACCCTGCTTCATTTTGTTCTCCAGGGACAAATTTGCCTGTTACTCTAGGTATCTCTTGACTTCCTACTTTTGCATTCCCATCCCCTATGATGACAAGAACATCTTTTTTTTTTTTTTTTTTTGTACTAGTCCTAGAAGATGTTGTAGGTCTTCATAGAACCAGTCAAGTTCAGCTTCTTTGGCATCAATGGTTAGGGCATAGACGTGGATTCCTGTGATGCTGACTGGTTTGCCTTGGAAGCGAACTGAGATCATTCTGTCATTTTTTTAAAACTGCACCCAAGCACTGCATTTCAGTCTCTTGTTGACTACTCCACTTTTTCAAAGGGATTCTTATCTACAGTAGTAGTTATAATGGTCCTCAGAATTAAATTTGCCCATTCCCATCCATTTTAGTTCAGTGACTCCTAAGATGTTGATGTTCACTCTTGCCATTTCCTGCTTGACCATGTCCAATTAACCTTTATTCATAGACCTAACATTCCAGATTCCTGTGCAATATTGTTCTCTACAGCATCATACTTTACTTTCATCATCAGACACATCTGGGGCTTCCTTGGTGGTGCAGTGCTAAAGAATCTGCCTGCCAGTGCAGGAGACTTTAGAGACATGGGTTTTGATCCCTAGGTCAGGAAGATTCCCTGGAGAATGAAAGGGCAACCCACTCCAGTATTCTTGACTGGATGATCCCATGACCAAAGAAGTTTGGTGGGTCACAAAGAATAGGATATGACTGAGAACCTGAGCATACAGACACACCCACAACTGAGCATCCTTTCTGCTTTCACCCAGCTGCTTCATTTTTTCTGAAGCTGTTAGTAATTGCCCTCTACTCTTCCTCTATAGGACTTCCCTGGTGGCTCAGACCATAAAGTGTCTGCCTACAATGTAGAAGACCCAGGTTTCATCCCTGGGTTGGGAAGATCCTCTGGAGAAGGAAATGGCAACACACTACAGTACTCTTGCCTGGAAAATCTCACGGACTGAGAAGCCTGGTAGTCTACAGTCCATGGGGGTCGCAAAGAGTCAGACACGACTGAATGACTAACTTCAGTATAATATGGTAGACCTCATCACTCTGTTCTTATATATCCTCTATATTTTAAATCATATTGTATTCATGTACTTTTTTGTATATTCCTCTAACCTATATTTTTGTTTCTAACTAATATATTCTGTTGTAATTTCTTCTGTTTATTATATAATTTTTGGTTTGGGGTTTAAGTTATGGAATATTCATTTTATTTTTTATCATAATTCCCATTACATTGCATTTCTTTTTCAACATATTTTTCTTTATTTTCTTCCTCTATAGTATATTTCAGCCTCATCTGGGGTCTCATCTTCCAGTGTCATATCTTCTTGTATTTTCATACTGTTCATGGAGTTCTTGTGACAAGAATACTGGCATGGTTTGACATTCCCTCCTCCAGTGGACCATGTTTTGTAAGAAATCTCCACTATGACCCATCTGTATTGGGTGGCCCTGTATAGCATGACTCATAGCTTCATTGAGTTACAAAAGCCCCTTCACCGTGACAAGGCTGTAATCCATGAAGGGGCTAATTCATCTTATGTACATTTTAATGACATACATGATTAACTCACTGTTTTTTGTTGTTGCTGTTTCTACCTTTTCCTCATGGCTTATTGCTTGAATCTGATGCCAAATGCAGCTGTCCAACTTTTTTTTTTAATGTTAAAACAAATCTATTATTTCTCAGTAACTTAAACTTATCTGTTTACTTTGGGTTAAGTTTTTCATCTCATATGTTTCAACATGATCTTATTTGCATTTATGCCACTTGAGTTTCACACAGTTTCTTTAATTTTGACTTGGCGTAATTCATTAGTTTCAAAAAAGTGTTAGCCAATATCCTCCCAAATATTGATGTACTTCATTCTCTCTTACCTTCTTCTAAGATTTCAGTAAACTTCATCGCTTTGTTCATACATAGCCTCTATATTTTTAATCATGTTGTCTTCATGTACTTTTTTGTATATTCCTCTGACCTATATATTTGTTTCTAACTAATATATTCTGTTGTAATTTCCTATGTTTATTATATAATTTTTGGTTTGGGTTTTTTAAGTTATGGAATATTCATTTTATTTTTTATCATAATGCCCATTAGATTGCTTATCTTTTTCAATATATGAAACAGAGTCATGTTTTTAAATTTTAGTTGATTTACAATGTTAATGTCTACTGTACAGCAAAGTGATTCAGTTAAACATATATTTACATGTCTTTTCATATTCTTTTCTATTATGGTTTACCATAAGATATTGAATGTAGTTCCTTGTGCTATGCAGTAGGACCTTGTTGTTTTCCATTCCTATATGTAATAGTTTGCATTTGCTAACCCCAAACTCCAATACTTCCCTACTCACTGACATCCTTGGCAACCATAAGTCTCTTTGCTATATCTGTGAGTCTGAAGCAGAGTAATTTTAATGTATGTCTAATACTTTATATTTTATTGAACACTGGAAATTGTCCATGAAAAAATAAAGTTTAAAGATAATCTTAGTTCTAGGACTATGTGAACTTTTATTAAATAGAAGAATTAACTTTGTTTTGGTAAGTTGTACACCAATGGAAACCAGGTCTTTATTTTCTGTTTACTTTTCATCCTAGAGTTTACACTTTTTATTCCAAACACAGAGGGTGATGCTTTTACCAATGCCTTTTTCCCTCAGAAGCCTCTGGAATCTTCTTGGGGACTATGGTAGTATTCTATAATCTCCAAGAATGTCAGAAACTTTTTCACCTGTTTAGATGTGTCAAGTGTTTTTCTAAATATACAGATGCTCATAGAGGAAATGTAACCCCAAAGACCAAGATTTGTTTTTTCTTATTCTCATTTATTTTGGCACCATGATTCTTCCAAACTATTATACCTTTTTGATATACTTATGTAGATGTTTAAAAATATGCATTTTATCTAGCTCTTTTACCTGTCCTTGAAATGAGAAATGGCTTAAAATATCTAACTCATTATTAGTAATATCAGAGAATTTAGGATAATCCAATATTGTTTTAATGGCTTCCTAAGTTTCTTTGAACATGTATTAACAATATGGATTTAATTTTTTTTATATTATCATCATCTCTCAGATGACCAATCTATTATCTTCACATTTAATTATATCAATGTGTATGGACAGGGCAAGAGGGAAGAGAAATTAAACCACTGTGTATACAAACCACCTCAAGGTGTTCGGGGTGGATTAAGAGTGGAGAGGCAATGAAGGCAGCCAATGTAGACATTTACAACCAGAGCACAGAGGTAATTTGACAATTAGAAAAGACTTTGACTTTCAAGTTTAAAAGTTAACTAGAAAATAAGAAATTAAATTCAAATCAATTCATTCAAATCATTCTAAATAAAATCTCTGCCAAAGTATTACTACAAACATTTAAAAAATTGAGTCTCAAGGAATAACAGCATCATTTTTTTCTAAGTGTTAAGTTGCAATGACTCAACTAGTTTACTATAGACAATAGCCATTGTTATATCTTTCCTAAATGCATTACTATCTCTAATTTGCAGCCAACATTTATCATATTTAATATTTCTGTTTAGCAACTGTAAAGAGATTTAAAATTCAACATTTTAAAATTTGAAGACAGTCTTTCATGTATTTCTTATAATCATCTTTCTACTTGTTTTCCCATTTCATCAAATCCAAACAACTCTATACTTTCAGATATTCATTAACATTTTTCTCACATATACAGATATACCTCAGATATAGCACAGGTTCAATTCCAGACCATCACAATAAAGTGAATATTACAATAAAACAAGTCACATGAATTTTTCAGTCTCCCAGTGCAAATAAAAATTATGTTTTACTATATATTGTTTATTAAGTGCACAATGCAATTATATCTAGAAAAACACTGTTTGTAATTTAACTAAAAAACATTTTATTGGTAAAAATGCTAGTCATCATCTGAGCCTTCAGGTATTCATAATTCTTTTGCTGATGGAGTGTCTTACATCAGTGTTGATGGTTGCTATCTGATCAGAATAATGATTTCAGAATGTTGGGGTCGCTATGAAAATTTCTTAAAATCAGACACTGAAGTTTGCTATCTGAACAATCTTTCTTTCATGAACAATTTCTCTGTAGCATGCAATACCGTTTTGTAGCTATTTACCCATATACAGCTTCTTTCATCCCTCTCAATCCTTGCCACTACTTCAACAACTAGATTTATGTCATTTTCTAAATTCTTTGTTGTCATTTCAATAATCTTCAGAGTATCTTTACCAGACATAGTTTCCAGCTCAAAAAACCACTTTGTTTGCTCATCCATAAGAATTATTTATTCCTGCAAGTTTTATCATGCAATTGCAGTAATTCTGTCACATCTTTATGCTCCACTTCTAATTCTATTTATCTGTCTATTTCCACCACAGCTGTAGTTGCTTCCTTCATGGACATCTTGAGCTCCTCAAATCTATGAGGGTTGGAATCAACTTCTTCAAACTCCTATTAATGTTAATATTATGACCTCTTCTCATGAAGTATAAATGCTCTTATTGACAGCTAGAAATGTGAATCCTTCCCCTGAGGTTTTTCAATGGACTTTTCCAGATCTATCAAAGGAATCACTGTCTCTGGGAGCTATATATCACTGTGTGCAATTACATGCTTAGTCACTCAGTCTTGTCTAACTCTTTGTGAGCCCATAGACTGTAGCCTGCCAGGCTCCTCTGACCATGGGATCTTCCAGGCAAGAATATGGAATGTGTTGCCATTTCCTCCTACTCCAGAGGATCTTCCTGATCCAGGGAATGGGTATGCATCTCCTGTATCTCATTGCAGGCAGATTCTTTACCAACTGAGACATTGGGGAAGCCCGAATATTATCCTTATGAAACATATCTCTTAAGTAATAAGATTTGAATGTTGAAATTAGTCCTTGATCCACACACTACAGAAGGGCTACTGTATCAGCAGGCATCAAAACATTAATACCCTTGGACATTTCCATCAGAAATTATGGGTGACCTGGTATATTGTCAATGAGCAGTAATATTTTGAAATAAATATTTCTTTTCTTCTGAGCAGTAGGTCTCAACAGTGGAATTTAAATATTCATTAAATCATGCTGTAGACAGATGTGCTATCATCCAGGTTTTGTTGTTTGATTTATAGAGCACAGGCAGAATAGATTTAGCATAAGTTTTTAAGAGGCCTAGGATGTTCAGAATGATAAATAAACATTGGCTTCAACTTTAAAGTCACCAGCTGGACTTACCCCTAACAAATGAATCAGCCTGTCCTTTGAAGCCAGGCATTAACTCCCCCACTTTAGCTTTAAAAGTCCTAGACGACATTTTCTGTTTCATCTACATCCAAAATACATTTAGTGAAGCTACTTTCTTTAATTATATTAAATAGAATATTTTGATAACTTACTACAGATTCTACATCAACACTTGCTGCTTCACCTTGTGCTTTATGTTATAGAGATGAGTTCTTTCTTTAAACAACATCAAATTTCTCTCCTGAAGCTTCCTCACCTTTCTCAGCCTTCATAGAATATGAGTTGTTGTTTAGTCGTTATATTTTGTCCAGCTTTTTGCGGCCCCATGGACTGCAGTGCTCTATGCTTCCCTGTCCTTCACTAGCTCCAAGAGTTGACTAAAAAACTCATGTTTATTGAGTAGATGATGCTCTCCGACCATCTCATCCTCTGTCGCCCCTGTCTCTTCCTGCCCTCAATCTTTGCCAACATCAGAGTCTTTTTCCAACGAGTCAGATCTTCACATCAGGTGGCCAAAGTGTTAGAGCTTCAGCATCAGTCTTTCCAATGAATATTCTGGGTTGATCTCCTTTAGGATTGGCTGGTTTAATCTCCTTGCTGTTCAAGGGACTCTCAAGAGTCTTCTCCAGCACCACAATTTGGAAGCATCAATTCTTCAGTGTTCGCCCTTCTTTACAGTCCAATTCTCATATTCATACATGAGTACTAGAAAAACCATAGCTTTGACTATACAGACCTTTGTTGACAAAGTGATATCTCTGCTTTTTAACATAATGTCTGGATTTGTTATAGCTTTCCTTCCAAGTAGCAAGAGTCCTTTTATTTCATGGCTACAGTCACCATTCACAGTGATTTTGGAGCATAAGAAAGTAAAATCTGTCAGTTTCCACTTTTTCTTAACATCGTGCCTATTTTGATCTTCTACCCAGACCATTAAAGCTTTCTCCATATCAGCAATAAGGATCTTTTTCTTTCTTATTATTTGTGAGTTTACTGGAATAGCTTTTCAAATTTCTTTAAGAATTTTTCCTTTGAATTCCTGTGGCTAAATTTTTGGTACAAGAGATCCAGCTTTCAGCCTATCTTGTCTTTTAATATACCTCCCCCACTAAGCTTAATCATTTCTAGCTTCTCACTTAAAGTAAGAGATGCCACTCTTCCTTTTGCTTCAACACTTAGAGGATATTGTAGTGTTACTATGGTTCAATTCCAACATTGTTGTTTCTCAGGGACTAGGAAGGCCCAAGATAAGAATGAGAAATAAAGGTGAATGGCCAATTAGTGGAACAGTCAGAATACACATAACATGTATTAAGTCACATTTTATATGGGACTCAAAAACAATATAATATCAAACACAATAATAATATCAAAGCTCATTGATTATAGATCACCAGAATAAATATGATAAAATTTTGAAATATTTCAAGAATTATCAAAATGTGACACGGACACACACAGTGGACAAATATTGGAAAACTACTGCTGATAGACTTGTTTTGTATAGGATTGCCACAAATCTTTAACTCTTTAAAAGGACAATATCTACAAAGTCCAATAAAGTAACTTATTCATGTATCTCTTTTTTCTTTCTGCTGTTACTTCTGAAATCACTGCTTAGGTTAGCTGATTTAACTTTGTCTTGTCTAAAGTTTTTTCTTTATCCCACAATCTGGAATTTATAATCTTCTAAAAAATTCAGGTTCCACTTGTTTATTCCTACAATAGATATTAATAGTTCCTTACTTAATATCCATTTTCCTTAAAAAAAAATAAACTTATAAATATACCTAATTAAATATACTTAGCTCTCATTCTTTCTTGGATATAAAGATAGAAAGTGGCCCAATTCTGGCCAAAGCGAAATATATGAGAATTGGAGAATGCTTAGCAAAAGGTGTTTTTTTTTTTTTCCAATAGTAGAACAGATCATACTTATTTGACACATGGCTCCTACTAATTTTTGTTGTTCAGTTGTTAAGTCATGTCTAGCTCTTTGCAATCCCGTGGACTGCAGCATGCCAGGATTCATGGTTCTTCACTATCTCCCCAGAGTTTTCTCAACTTAATGTCCATTGATTTAATGATATTATCTAACCATCTCATCCTCTGCCATCCTCTTCTCCTTTTGGCTTCAGTCTTTCCCAACTTTGCTCTTTTCCAGTGAGTTGGCTCTTCACATCAGGTAGCCAAAGTATTGGAGCTTCATCTTCAGCATAAGTCTTTCCATTGAATATTCAGGGTTGATTTTCTTTATGATTGACTGGTTTGATCCCCTTGCAGACCAAGAAATTCTCAAGAATCTTCTCCAGCACCACAATTTAAAACCATCAGTTCTTCGAGGCTCAGCCTTCTTTTGGTCCAACTCTCACATCCATACATAACTAGTGGAAAAAACAGTTTTGACTATATGAACTTTGTCAGTAAAGATATATCTGCTTTTTAATATGCTGTCTAGGTTTGTCATAGCTTTTATTCCAAGGAGCAAACATTTTTTTTTTAACTCCATAGCTGTAGTCCCCATCCCCATTGATATTGGAGCCCAAGAAAATACAATCTGTCGCTGATTCTACTTTCCCACTTCTATTTGCCATGAAGTGATGAGATTGGATGCCATGTCCTTACTTTTTTTCAATGTTGAGTTTTAAGCCAGCTTTTTCACTCTCCTCTTTCACCTCACCAAGAGGCTCTTTAGTTTCACTTCACTTACTAATATTAGAGTGGCATCATCTGCATATCTGAGGTTGTTGATATTTCTCCAAGAAATTTTGATTCCAGCTTGTGATTCATCCAGCCTGACATTTTGCATGATATACTGCATACAAGTTAAGTAAACAGAGTGACAACATACAGCCTTGTCATACTCCTTTCCCAATTTGGAACCAGTCCTTTGTTCCATGTCTGGTTCTAACTGTTGCTTCTTGACCTACAAATATGTTTCTCAGGAGACAGGTAAGTGCTCTGGTATTCCCATCTCTAAAACTTTTCCAGTTTGTTGTGATCTACACAGTCAAAGGCTTTAGCATAGACAATGAAACACGAGTAGATGTTTCTGGAATTCTCTTGTTTTCTCTATAATCCAACGAATGTTGGCAATTTGATCTCTGGTTCCTTTGCCTTTTCTAAATCCAGTTTGTACACCTGGAAGTTCTCAGTTCACATACTGTTGAAGCCTCTCTTGAAAGATTTTGAACATAATCTTATTAGCAAGCAAAATGAGCACCATTTCCAGTAGTTTGAATATTCTTTTGCACTGCCTTTCTTTGGAAAACTGACCTTTTCCAGCTGTGTGGCCACTGCTGAGTTTTCCAATTTTGAGGACATATTGAGTGCAGTGCTTTGCAGCATTAACTTTTAGGGTTTTGAATAGCTCAACTGGAATTCCATCACCTCCACTAGTTTTGTTCATAGTGATGCTTCCTGAGGCTCAGTTGACTTCACAGTCCAGGTTATCTGGCTCTAGGTGAGTGACCACACCATCATAGTTATCCAAGCCATTAAACCCTCTTTTGTACAGTTCTTCTGTGTATTCTTGCCATCTCTTAATCTCTTTTTGCTGCATCAATTAATTGTACACCCTCTAATATTCCTTTAAAATTGCAAATAAATTGGTGAATTTCAACCTATATTTTGTGAATAACAGCTGAACTGTGTGAGTTGGCATTATGTATATAAATACATACTTATATTTCCCATGTGATTAAATAAAATTTTGAAATATTTATAGATGTTTTCCATTAATGATACATACCTTAATAACACCTAACTTAACGAGTTTGCCTTGCTGTTTTTTATTGCAGTATAGTTAACATATTTATAGTTGTACACATTTCCAAATGATTTGATATTTATATAATCTATAAATTGATCAGCATAAGTCTAGCTACCATTTATCACTGTACAAAGCTCTCACAATGTTTTTGACCGTGTTCCCTACACTGTTGCTTTACATCCTCATGACTTATTTTATAACTGTAGTTTGTACCTCTTAATCTCCTCACCTCCTACCCTTCCAATCACCGGTGGGTGTCTGAATCTGATTCTGTTTTGATGGTTGTTTAATTATTTAGACTCTATATACAAGGGAAATCAGAAGGTACTTGTTTCTTGCTGTCTGACTTATTTTACTTGGCATAATACTCTCTGGATCCACCAGTGTTGATGCACATACCAAGATTTCATTTTATTGCTGAGTAATATTACATTGTGTGTGTGTGTGTATCACATTATTCTTTAAAAAAAAAAAACTTCATTTTATGCTGTATAGCCAATTAACCATGCTGTGATAGTTTCAGGTGAAATTCCATCATTCTTATGCATTCTTCTATCAACAGATACACTGGTTGCTTCCCTATCCGGGCTATTGTAAATCTGCTGCCACCTGGTAGGACAGCTGTGGCTGGAGGGAGCATGTGCCGGGGGAGGGGCCTGTGGCATGCTATGTTGGAGATTCCAGGGCAGGACAGCTAGAGTTCAAGTGGGTGGGGGTCATGAGGTCTCAGGCCATCCAGTGCTAGGGCTACCTTGGAGGGATGGCTGGAGCTGAAGTGGGTATAGGCTAGGGTGTCCCAGATTCCTTACTCTTTTGACTAGGACTTTTAGGAATGATACCTTCTCATCATTAGTACAAGCTTAAGTAACTGTTAATTTTTAAATAGGAATGTTTAAACTGTTCTTTCTTCAATGTGAACAAAAGATATTATTGGAAGTAGTAACAGTATGAGGCAGGAAAATCTGCCTGATATTCTGGCAGGTTATTTAATTTGATTGATTTAATTAGATACAAGGGTTGGTCCTCAACTTTGCACAATTTAGGAACATACCAGACTCTAAAAGATAGAGACACATTTACAAATGTAAATTTTACTCACAGTGAAAAGTACCAGTATTTGCTATGCAGGTAAGCAGACATCAGCATGACCAGGACTTACACTCTGTATAGGTAAAATGCTAAAGCATTTACAGTAAAGTCAGACAAGAAACAGAAGGTATTGAATGCCAGTGTAGGATGTTTGATCCTAAATAAATACTTTTCCAATGAATGAGTCTATAGGCAAATATATGAAAATGGAATTTAAAAAAAGATTTATTATGATCTCTAATGAAGGCAAATTGACAAAAATTTTTATTAAAAGTATCTTCATAACTAGTATAAAGTTTGAGTCTAAATCTCAGGTAATAGCTAAATTTAATGAGCTAAATGCATTGAGTCCTAAATGCAAGGAAATATGCTATCATTTTATACACATTATTTTAATTCCCTCAGATATATGTTTCATTAGTTCTATTTTATTAATGAGGAAACTAAAGTTTACAGATACTAACATGCAGAAGGTGACAGAATTACTAAAAGAATGCTTAAGACCATCTACTTCTGCAGACAGTAATCAGTGCTTCCTCTTGCATTTAAATTTTCTGAATTATTGTAACAGTAGTCTCCAATTTCACATAAATTAATAAATGATAAATCAACTTGGTGAACATAACATGAGGCAGAAACTCTGACATATAAATGATACTATTTACTATCTGAGTAGAATAAGACTGGAGTACATTATGTTTATACTAAATTGATATTTTATTAGATCAAAATAAAATAAGAACAGTATAACAGTTCAGACAAACTCCTTAAGTTAGCCATAATTTACAAATATATCATAGCTATTCTCAAGTTATTTTCCCCGCTACAGGAAATAGTATTAATAAAAATATGTATTTTGCCTGCAGAATGCAAACTCAAACAATTCATCCATTATTCACATATTAAAGGCTAAAAGTCAATGTATTTGTAATTTCGCTGGGACACCTGCATGGCCACTTAGTCAGAAAGGTGAAGAAGAACTTCATTCAGAGATATATTAAAATGCCCAGCTCAGCAAAGTTGGGAATCACAAAGTAACACACACACCTCAGGTCGGAGCTGGATAAACCTCCCACTTTTGTTGCTGTCATTCTGTTGACAAGAGAGGCTTGTCGTTTTTGTTTTAAAAAAGCAAAAGTGCTTTCAAATGAATGCTTTTGTGACAAAGTGGACTGTTAAATTGTCTTCTGAGTCTTGTAGTTTGACCATTAATCATATAAATATAGAACAATAACATTGAAGATGCTTGTTTCTAGCTGTAGCTTGTCAAAAATGTCAGTTATATATTCAGCAAAAAAATATGAAGGTTACACAACATTATTTTAGCTCTGGGAAGGACTTAGGCTGTTCACTAGGAAATCTGCTTTAAACCATTTCTGTTGCAAGTTCTGGCACTTTACTTGTAGTATCCACCCCACACTACCATGGTCTTGGGAAGGGCCTGCACTACTGGCCAAAGTTCTCCTACCAAGGCATTTTTCCTGTCTGTCATCGTCCCTAGTGTTCCTTTTTTGTACCTGTAAAACGCAGAAATACTTCTTTTATTATACCTATAAAATACAGAAATATCCCTAATTCAAGCAAAACAAACAAGGACTCTTCAAATGGATTCAGCAATGTATGCACATGTTTTAGAAGACTACTAAATAATAGATCTGGAAAAAAATAGATTCAAGACCATAAAATAACTCAGATTTTAAAATCCACATTAACTAATTCTATAGCCAAAACTTAAAACCTATGAGAGTTCCACAAAGATTTGTACTTTTGCTCTATTGTTTTCTGATTACTGCAGCATTTGTTTATTCAAACTATTTTACTAGCTCAAAGAAACTAGTATATTTATATTGAGAAAACTTAAAAGTTTTGCTGCCAGTTTATTAATCCGACCAGTCTTTCTCTCTCCCATTGTACTCGGGTCGGTGGTGACTGAAGAGTTGTCCAGTTAAGGGCAGTGCCCCTCCATGCCTTTCTGCCCTCTTTGTTTCCATTTCCTCCATCTAGGACTTTAAATAGAAATGTTTCTAGAGTTTGACTGAATTACTAATGTGCTCTGTCCACATATTATCTGAAGACAGTATCTATGGACCCCATGGACCTTTTTAAATTGTTTATTGGAGTATAGCTGCTTTACAGTGCTGTGTTACTTTCTACTGGACAATGAAGTGACTCAACTGTAAGTACATATGTATCTCCTACCTCTTCAAGCCCCCCTCACCCTCCCTTCCCTCACATCTAGGTCATCACAGACCACAGAGCTGAGCTTTCTGTACTTTATAGCAGGTTCCCACTACCTATTTTTCACATGGTAATGTATATATGTATATATGTATATATATATATATGTATATATGTATATATGTATATATATATATATATATATCAGTGCTGCTCTCCGATTTCCTCCCATCCTCTCCTTCTCTCCCTGGGCCCACACATCCATACTTTACATCTGCATCTCTATTTCTGCCCTAGAAGTACATTCATCTCTACACTTTTTCTAGATTCCACATATATGTTAACATACTAGTTTTTCTCTTTCTGACACTTCACTCTGTATGACAGACTCTAGGTCCATCTGCATTTCTAAAAATAACCTAGTTTTATTCTTTATATGGTGAAGTAATATTCCATTGTATATGCATAGAATCTTCCTTATCCATTTATCTTTCATGGGACACTTAGGTTGTTTTTATGTCCTGGCTATTGTAAATAGTGTTTCAGTGAATGTTGGGGTCCCTGGGTCATTTTGAATTATGGTTTTCTCAGGGTATATGCCCAGTAGTAGGATTGCTGGATCATATAGTAGGACTATTTTTGTTTTTTTTTTTTAAGGAAACTTCATAGTGCTCTCCATAGTGGCTGTACCAAATTATATTCCCATCAACAGTGTAAGAGTTCCCTTCTCTCTACATTCCCTCTAGTACTTATTGCTTATAGATTTTTTGATGATGGCCCTTCTGACTTGTGTGAGGTAATAACTCAATATAGTTTTGATTTTCATTTCTCTAATAATTAGTGATGCTGAACATCCTTTCACAAGCCTCTTGGCCATATGTGCATCTTCTTTGGAGAAACGTCTATTCCTTAGAATTATTGTTTACATAAAGATGATGAAATAAATATCATTTCATTGTAGCTTGAATTACTACCTTGATACATGGATTCTTATAGAATCCACTAAAGCTTGATATTATATAGATAATAAATAAGCATAATTTTTCTTATATTAGGGTAGGCAGTAAATATATCAATGCCATATATAAGGAACATCTGACATATTAAACATTTTTCTTATTTCTCCTGATTTTTTTTTTTTATTCTTTACCTTGATTCTCTCAGGAAAAATTACTAAATCAAAGCCTTTTCTTGAATCTTTATCCCTTGGTTATTGTTTATTTGCTCAAGAATAATAGCTCTATAATCCCATGTGTACTTTCCTTCAAAGAAAGAAGCTTTGCTTATGAGGAAAACAAGAAGAAACATAAAATGTGTTCTGTGAAATAATGGTGGTGGGGAGAGTCAGATATACTAAAACATCTCATAGTATTGATAAATCTTGGTATGTATTCAGAAAAAGTAGAGTCATAAATGACTTCCTACTCTTTCTACTTCACTTTCCTACACATTCTACTCTTTCCTATCTAGACCCCTTTATAAGGAAATGTCTCTATTGCCAAGGTAGCAAATGTGATTATTTAAAAACATTTTTTTGAAAGTTCTGAAATACCTCTCCCCAAGTCTCTTTATCAAAGTTAATTGTATTTCAAAACAAATATTTAGACCATTATTACTACAAGAGCAATTAAAAATATAATACTTTTACTCAAGCAGTTATTAATTGAATTAATTTCTTTATTTTCTATTATATTCAAAAATTATGAAGTACATAAACATGCTATACAGTTAACCTCAATTCACTTATCATTGACTTTTATTAAGTCTCTCTTTAATCTGGAAAATATTTCTTTATTCTCTCTTTTCATATAACTGTCAGGATAATGTATATTCTCTTGCTTTCAGAAGAAAAGAAAAAAATATTTTTCAGTTTGCTTAAGCTTCCACATCTAGCTTGCACCAGAAATTTTTAAATAAAGAATAAGTTTATTTATATAAAATCTGGCTTTCCTTAATGGTTTCTCCACTAAGCTGAAAGGAAATGAAACAGTTAAATAAAGTCACATAAATTCCCTTGGTTACTTG
>CM035287.1:1016896-1032805 GCA_020226075.1 Hydropotes inermis | reverse complement strand
CTGAGACAAAATCTTCAAATATTCCAACAAGGTGTTCAAAGTTGTCAGTTTATGCATTATATACATTCCAATTGTTTGATAGTACAGGATGAGAATAATACAAATAGAGCCACATGGATTGTTTGTTTGTTTTACCTAAGGAAAAAGCAAAATAATCTGGATATAAAAATGAATTCAGGGTTTTATTTTTATCATTTTTCTCTAATCTATTAGTTCATTCCAGGACACGTACACAAGGTATGGAAGTCTTGATGTTGTTAAAGTACTGTCTTCCATGCTGCTGTTAGTTTTCTCTTATCTTTAATATTTCTTTTACCTGCTTTGTTTATAATTTATTTTCTAGCTTATCAAGCTGGATCTTTCATTACTGATGGCAAAATCACATACAACAACAGTAAACAACCCGCTGGGAGCAAGACCCAAGAGATTTGTGTTCAATCCCTGAGTTGGGAAGATCCCCTGGAGTAGGAAATGGCAACACACTCCCGTATTCTTGCCTGGGGAATCCCAAGGACAGAGGGGCCTGGTGGGCTACAGTCCATGGGGTCACAAATAGTCAGACACAACTGAATGACTAAGAACACACACACATTTAGCACTACTTCAGGGGGTTACCACGTGTGTTATTTTATTGAATTCGTGCTGTCATTTCATTCAAAAAATGCTAATTATCATTTTTATTGTAACCATCCACTTTTACAATGTGTTCTTAAATTTCTAAATATGTGGGGTGATTTATGTTTTTGTTGTTAATTTCCAACTTTAATTTTTAACTTTAATCTTGCCCAGAAATATGTACACTGTATGTTTTTTTTTTTCTTTTTAGTTTAATTGAGGCTTGTTTTTATAATCAGTAGTATGTTCTATGGGTTTCCCTGGTGGCTCAGAGGTAAAGGATATGCCTGCCAATGCAGGAAATGTGGGTTGGATCCCTGGGTTAGGAAGATTCCCTGTAGAAGGAAATGACAATCCACTCCAGTATTCTTGGCTGGGAAATCCCAAAATGGAGGAGCCTGGGGGGCTACAGTCCATGGACCACAAAGAATCAAACATGACTTAGTGACTAAACAACAATGACAACTATATGTTCTATGTGTACTTTAATTAGCATTCTGAAGTCCTTTGTGAAGCAATTTGATTAATAGTGTGGTTCATATATTACATATCATCTATTGAGCCAGAGGGGCTGAAATCACCTTGATTTCAGTAATTGTATATTTTTTCCTGTTTCTTCTTGTATTTGTGATAGTTTTGCTTTCACAGAATTTTAAGCTTTTGTCAGGTGTATGCATATAACTAGGATTACTTAGATTTCTTATTATATTACATGAAATATGTCTTGTTTTAGCATATGAAATATCTGATATTCTCTGTAGTCATGCACTCTTCCCTGGTCTTTTGTTATCTGCTTTTCCCTTAATCTAATAGAAAGGTTAATCTAATATATAAAGCAGAGATACTTTGCCAACAAAGGTCCATCTAGTCAAAGCTATGGTTTTTCCAGTGGTCATGTATGGATGTGAGAGTTGGACTATAAAGAAAGCTGAATGCTGAATAATTGATGCTTTTAAACTGTGGTGTTGGAGAACACTCTTGACAGTCCCTTGGACTGCAAGCAGATCCAACCAGTCCATCCTTAAGGAAACCAATCCTGAATGTTCATTGGAAGGACTGATGTTGAAGCTGAAACTCCAATACTTTGGCCACCTGATGCGAAGAACTGAATCATTGGAAAAGACCCTTATGCTGGGAAAGATTGAAGGCAGGAGAAGAGAACGACAGAGGATGAGGTGGTTGGATGGCATCACTGACTCAATACACATGAGTTTGAGTAGACTCAGGGAGTCAGTGATGGACCGGGAAGCCTGGCGGCATGCTGCAGTCCATTGGGTTGCAAAGAGTCAGACATGACTGAGTGACTGAACTGAACTGAAATGAATATAAAGGTTTACTAATGTACCAAGGTATTTACCTGATGTTAAGCACACCTGCTTGTTTTTCACCATCTTCATTTTATTTTTTTAATTATCCATATCAACTAAGTTATTGCTATTTTCTTATTATTCTCTTAATAAGTTTTTAATATTATCTATAAAGTCTATGGTGATAACCTCTCTCACCTTTCATTCTTGATACTGTCAACTTTTGTAATTTTCTTTTAAATTAGACTAGTGTTTTATTAATTATGCCTATATTTTCAAAGAATCAAGTATTATATTTGCTGTTGATTTATATAAATTAGTTTTTTCTATAAATTAAAGAAGTAATATCTAACTTAATTTGATATTATAATTACTTAAGATTTTCAATCTATGTTAGATATTGGCATATTAATTTAGGTACAATTCATGATTAAATTATCAGATATTAAATTTTCAAATTCAAACACAAATAAGTACAATTATTCATTTTAAAATATTTGAAAGTTGAAAATAGATATGGGCATCAATGAATCATTCTTTTCCAGAGACACTTTACCTTTAATCCCATCTCTCACTCTTATTGTCAGTTAAGCTCCTATTTTGTGTAAATATTTTGCCATAAGCACTAAGATAATGCTTTTAGAGTGCTAGGAAGCCACTTGACACATAAAGCTTTTAATAAACTTCCAATTTATCTTAACTTTATCTTTTTCTTCTTAGTTGTTCAATGCTTATGTACATGTAAGCTTAGGTTCTCCATACATTTGTTGATTAATTAATATTGGGTTTTTTTTCAATTTACTGCATTAGTAGCTATTCTGAGTTATAATTGATATATAGTGAGGCTGTACAAACTTGGAGTGTATAACTTGATACACATTTGGCATATGGACATAGCTGTGAAATCATCACCACAACCAAAATCATGAACATATTTAGCATCCTAACAGTGCCCTTTTACCCTCCTTTTCTCTCCCTTTCCAGAACTCCCCTCCCATTAGGAAAATACTGATGTGTTTTGACCCAGTGTAGATGAGTTTGGATTTTCTACAGTTTTGTATAAATAAATCCACGTAGCATATGTTCTTATCTAGCTTCTTTGATTTGGTGTAATTATCCTGTTAATCAACTGTGTAGTGAATATGAATAGCAGCTTATTGCTTTCCTTTTTGCTGAATAGTAGTTCTTGTCCTTCCTTTCTAAAGCAATTTGTAAGTTTCTCAGATCATATCTGTAACAACTTAGATAATGTTCCAAGAAAATGTTTTCTTCAATGTCATATATTTTGTTAAAAGACATTTCTATAATTTAGACAAATCAATGCACCCTTTGAAGTAAGGTAATCTTAGATTCTATTTAATAAAATAATTGGAATATTTATTCTTTGCTCATGTATGGCAAACACTATGTATTTAAAGAAATACACAATAAAGATGAATAATTTTTGAGAACATGGTTCCATGGAGAGCCTAAACAATAATGAATAATAAATAGCTGTTATAGGTGAAGTAATGATAAATAACCAATAACAAAGATAGCTTTATTTTTTGAGGAGCATATGAAGGAATCTCTACTTTTCAAGTAATTTATTTAGGATATATTTTACTTTTCCATTTAAACATTAAACATATTTTTGATAAATGAACTTTATTGCCTAAAGATCAATGTTATTTCAGTTTTCAAACATTTCATATAGCATTTTCTTTGTTACTTGTAAAGTCATAAAAAGTGACATTATTTAAATTGATAATTACTGAAGGGAACCAAAACCATTTTTAAAAATGTTCCACTTGGAGATGATTTTATGCCTGCTAGGCATCTAAATCGTGCCGCCAGCTGGCTTTAAATAATATTATGCCTCTCCAATGACTCCATGACCAAACCATAATTCAAACCACTCAAAATTAATTATAAAATCCCAAAACTCATAAAGCTTCTGCTCTTTTATATCACTGGCACAACCTAGAACCACTTAAAATATGGCAGATCCATTTTGAAGGTATGAAAAAACCTGCCTGCCAATGCAGGAGACATAAGAGATGTCGGTTCAGTCCCTGGGTTGGGAAGATCCTCTGGGGAAGGGTATGGCAGCCCAGTTAGTATTCTTGCCTAGAGAATCCCATAGATAGAGCAGCCTGGTGGGCTGCTATCATGTTGCAAAGAGTTGAACATGACTGAAGAGACCTAGCATGCAATAGCATGCAACAGTTAATTTAGAAGACGTTTAAAAAGGAAATGAAGAAGAGCAGCTTGCAATGGAGTATTCTATTGTGAAAATCATATATTTATAAAAGTTAAATTGAGCTATATGATATAAATATAGTGATAAATTGTACCTGTCAAACATTCTAAATATTCTTGAAAATAAGACACTTAAGGATTTGAAATGGTGTATGATGTATACATTATTAAGTAGGTCATGAAGTTTGTATCTTACTGGTTTGCCAACCAGTATTCATTCATTCACTCAAAAATACCTTAAATCCCCATTATGAAGAAACACCAAGTTAGATGCTGATTTACATTTCTAAGCAAAACAGAAATATAATCTATCTTGATTAGTTTACAATCTATATGTTTAGGAAATAAGCCATATAACCCATATCAGAAGAAATAACCCATATCAGAAGACAAGTAATCATAAAATTGACAACTGTGATGAAGTAAGGAAATAACAGGGGCGATTATACGGGACTGTTGAGAGCCTGGCTCAGAAGTTTAATTTTAGGTGAACTTTGAAAGCAAACAGAAGAACGATGGATGGAAGTTTGTGACACAGTATAGGAGGCAGGGATCAAGACCATCCCCAAGAAAAAGAAATGCAAAATGGTTGTTTGAGGAGGCCTTACAAATAGCTTAGAATAGAAGAAAAGTGAAAGGCAAAGGAGAAAAGGAAAGATATTCCCATTTGAATGCAGAGTTCCAAAGAATAGCAAGGAGAGATAAGAAAGCCTTTCTCAGTGATCAATGCAGAGAAATAGAGGAAAGCAATAAGATGGGGAAGGCTAGAGATCTCTCCAAGAAAATTAGAGCTATCAAAGGAATTTTTCATGCAAAGATGGGCACAATAAAGGACAGAAGTGGTATGGACCTAATGGAAGCAGAAGATATTAAGAAGAGGTGGCAAGAATACACAGAAGAACTACACAGAAAAGATCTTCACAACCCAGATAATCATGATAGTGTGGTCACTCACTTAGAGCCAGACATCCTGGAATGCAAAGTCAAGTTGGCCTTTAGGAAGCGTCATTACAAACAAAGCTAGTGGAGGTGACAGAATTCCAGTTAAGCTATTTCAAATCCTAAAAGATGATGGTGTGAAAGCGCTGCAGTCAATATGCCAGCAAATTTGGACAACTCAGCAGTGGCCACAGGACTGGGAAAGGTCAGTTTTCATTCCAATCCTAAAGAAAGGCAATGCCAAAAAATGCTCAAACTACTTCACAATTACACTCATCTCACACACTAGCAAACAATGCTCAAAATTCTCCAAGTCAGGCTTCAACAGTGTGTGAATTGTGAACTTCCATTTGTTCAAGCTGGTTTTAGAATAGGCAGAAGAAGCAGAGATCAAATTGCCAACATCTGCTGGATCACCAAAAAAAAAAAGAGAGAGTTCTAGAAAAACATCTATTTCTGCTTTATTGATTATGCCAAAGCCTTTGACTGTGTGGATCACAACAAACTGTGGAAAATTCTTCAAGAGATGGGAATACCAGCCACCTTA
This sequence comes from Hydropotes inermis, assembly GCA_020226075.1. NCBI lineage: Eukaryota > Metazoa > Chordata > Mammalia > Artiodactyla > Cervidae > Hydropotes > Hydropotes inermis. The sequence continues at coordinate 1,027,156 of CM035287.1, read as the reverse complement.
CCTGCCTCTGGAGAAATCTGTATATAGGTCAAGAAGCATCAGTTTGAACTGTACTTGGAACAGCAGACTGGTTGCATATCGAGAAAGGTGTACATCAAGGTTGTATATTGTCACCCTGCTGATTTAACTTATATGCAGAGGACATCATGAGAAACGCTGGGCTGGATGAAGCACAGGCTGGAATCAAGATTGCTGGGAGAAATATCAATAACCTCAGACATGCAGATCTGAGAAAATGAAGATATGCTTAAATTGAAGCTTTGTGGCAGAAAATGAAGAACTAAAGAGCCTCTTGTTGAAAGTGAAAGAGGAGAGTGACAAAGTTGGCTTAAAACTCAACATTTAGAAAACTAAGATCGTGGCATCTGATGCCATCACTTCATGGCAAATAGAAGGGGAAACAGGGACAGACTTTATCTCTTTGGGCTCCAAAGTACTGCAGATGGTGACTGAAGCCATGAAATTAAAAGAGACTTCTCCTTGGAAGAAAAGCTATGACCACCCTAGATGGCATATTACAAAGCAGAGACATTACTTTGCCAATAATGGTCCATCTAGTCAAAGCTATGGTTTTTGCAGTAATCATGTATGGATGTGAGATTTGGACTATAAAGAAAGTTGAGCACCAAAGAACTGATGCTTTACAACTGTTTTGTTGGAGAAGATTCTTGAGAGTCCCTTGTACTGCAAGGTGATCCAAGGAGTCCATCCTAAAGGAAGTCATTCCTGAATATTCATTGGAAGGACTGATGCTGAAGCTGAAATGCCAATACTTTGGCCACCTGATGCAAAGAATTGACTCACTTGAAAAGACCCTGTGGCTGAGAAAGATTGAAGGTCGGAGGAGAAGTGGATGAAAGAGGATGAGATAATTGGATGGCATCACCAACTCAATGGACGTGGGTTTGAAATTCATAATTTTTTGCAGTTTAATTTCAGGAATTAAGTAAATATCCAGAGAATTTTATTTAACATAAACCATTTACTATAATGTCAACTTGAAATGAGTATATGTTTTGGTGAACAGAGAATTGCTTAAATGACCTTTAAACAAGAACAGGCTTGTTAGTCAATTGTGATTTATTCCACATTTATTTTTAGGTCTCTCAGTATGTATGCTATATTAATCTAGATACTGATGATCATGGATCCTGCAATGAGCAGGAAAGAAAAGCTCTAACACTACGGGGAATTGCTGCAGAGAATCTTACAAGTGATAAGTTTTACACAGTCTTCCAATTGCTCTTTTCAACAACCCAAATTGGGAGTATATGTCAAGGACTTCATTTATCACAATATTACAGTCCTTCAAATATAAATATTTTTAAAATCTTGACTCAAATTTTTAATAGAATTTAAGAAATATGAACTTCCCATGTATTATATTTTATTACATTTAGTGTTTTCAATACTTTCAAGCTCTGTACAATGGTATACACATATACAGCATATTTATTCAGTAAATTTAGGATATTTTATTGCAATTTATTAAAAATTATATTTTTATTTTCACTCCAGTATCCATCACTCATACTTATCAATATATGTTCTTTAACTACCAATATCTTATAATATTCACAAGTATAAAATGAGTACCAGTTCTCTAAAACACTTGCAGTTAAATCACCCATTGTATAAGTATATCAATTTCTAAGAAAACACTCTGAACAGCATAAATTTTTGGAATATCATGTTAATTACTTTAGTGAATTAAATGGGCAATTAAAGAAATTCAAGAATGTAATAATATGCTAAGATTAAATTATTTTTATCTCATTAACAACCCCTCAATATAAAATATATAGCAAGATTTTCATTATTTTAATTAAATGATAATTCTAAGTGGGATTCTTTTTTTTATTTTAATTTGTTGGAGTCTAATTACTTTACAATATTGTAGTGGTTTTTGTCATACATTGACATGAATCAGCCTTGGATATACGTGTATTCCCCATCCCAATCCCCCCTCCCACCTCCCTCTCCACCAGATCCCTCTGGGTCTTCCCAGTGCACCAGGCCCGAGCACTTGTCTCATGCATCCCACCTGGGCTGATGGTCTGTTTCACCCTAGACAATATACATGTTTCGATGCTGTTCTCTTGAAACATCCCACCCTCGCCTTCTCCCACAGAGTCCAAAAGTCTGTTCTATACATCTGTGTCTCTCATATAGGGTTATCATTACCATCTTTCTAAATTCCATATATATGTGTTAGTATACTGTAATGGTCTTTATCTTTCTGACTTACTTCACTCTGTATAATGGGCTCCAAATTTTAAAATAGCCAAATAAAAATAATGACAAGAGAAGGTTATAACTTAGAACTATAAAGTGAAAGTGAAGTCTCTCAGTCGTGTCCAACTCTTTGCGACCCCATGGACTGCAGCCTACCAGGCTCCTCCAACCATGGGATTTTCCAGGCAAGAGCACCGGAGTGGGGTGCCATTGCCTTCTCCCTAGAACTATAAAGGAGAGCACAAAAACACAAATACCTAGAATTCTTTTGAATAACATGGTTTGTAACTATTTAAATTTTGAATCCTTGAGTGTCAAATGATTATTTTAAGAGTAGTTTATTTTTTAATTAATTTTTTACTGAAGTATAGCTGATTTACAATGTTGTGTTAATTTCTGCTCTACAAAGAGATCCAGTTATACACATATATATTCTTTTCTATATTCTTTTCCATTATAATTTATCATAGAATACTGAATGCAGTTCCTGGTGCTGTACAGTAGAACCTTGTTGGTTATTCATCCTATATATAATAACTTGCATCTGCTAATCTTAAACTTTCAATCCACCCTTCCCTCAACTCCTTCTCCCCTTGGCAACTACAAATCTGTGCTCTATGTCCAAAAGTCTGTTTCTGTTTTGTAGACAGATTTGTGTTATATTTTAGATCCCAAATATCAATGATATATGGTATATGTCTTTCTCCTTATGAATTACTTCACTTAGTATGATAATATTTACTTGTATCCATGTTGCTGCAAATGGCATTATTTTGTTCTTTCTTATGGCTGAGTAGTATTCCATTGTATATAGGTACATCATCTTTATCCAATCACTTGTCAATGAACACTTATTTCTACATCTTGGTTATTGTGAATAATGCTGTTATGAACATAGGGGAGCATGTATCTTTTTGAATTCCAGTTTTGTCTGGATATGTACTGAGTAGGATTACTGTATCATATAGTAATTTTATTTTTGGTTTCCCACTGGCTGCACCAACTTACATTCCTACCATGTGTAGGAAGGTTCCCTTTTCTCCAAACCTCTCTAACAGTTGTTGTTTGCAGGCTTTTTTTTTTTTATTAGTTGGAGGCTAATTACTTTACAATATTGTAGTGGTTTTTGTCATACATTGACAAGAATCAGCCATGGTTTTACATGTATTCCCCATCCCAATCCCCCCATCCCCACCCCCCCACCCCCACCTCCCCCCCCGCTTGATCCCTCTGGGTCTTCCCAGTGCACCAGGTCCAAGCTCTTGTCTCATGCATCCAACCTGGGCTGGTGATCTGTTTCACCCTAGATTATATACATGTTTCGATGCTGTTCTCTTGAAACATCCCACCCTCGCTTTCTCCTTCAGAGTCCAAAAGTCTGTTCTATACATCTGTGTCTCTTTTTCTGTTTTGCATATAGGGTTATCGTCACCATCTTTCTAAATTCCATATATATGTGTTAGTATACTGTAATGGTCTTTATCTTACTTCACTCTGTATAATGGGCTCCAGTTTCATCCATCTCATTAGAACTGATTCAAATGAATTCTTTTTAATGGCTGACTAATATTCCATGGTGTATATGTAACACAGCTTCCTTATCCATTCGTCTGCTGATAGGCATCTAGGTTGCTTCCATGTCCTGGCTATGATAAACAGTGCTGCGATGAACATTAGGGTGCAGGTGTCTCTTTCACATCTGGTTTCCTCAGTGTGTATGCCCAGAAGTGGGATTGCTGGGTCATATGGCAGTTCTGTTTCCAGTTTTTAAAGAAATCTCCACACTGTTCTCCATAGAAGCTGTACTAGTTTGCATTCCCACCAACAGTGTAAGAGGGTTCCCTTTTCTCCACACCCTCTCCAGCATTTATTGCTTGTAGACTTTTGGATAGCAGCCATCCTGACTGGCGTGTAATGGTACCTCATTGTGGTTTTGATTTGCATTTCTCTGATAATGAGTGATGTTGAACATCCTTTCATGTCTTTTTTAGCCATCTGTATGTCTTCCTTGGAGAAATGTCTGTTTAGTTCTTTGGCCCATTTTTTGATTGGGTCATTTATTTTTCTGGAGTTGAGCTTGAGGAGTTGCTTGTATATTTTTGAGATTAATCCTTTGTCTGTTGCTTCATTTGCTATTATTTTCTCCCAATCTGAGGGCTATCTTTTCACCTTGCTTATAGTTTCCTTTGTTGTACAAAAGCTCTTAAGTTTCATTAGGTCCCATTTGTTTATTTTTGCTTTTCTTTCTAATATTCTGGGATGTGGGTCATAGAGGATCTTGCTGTGATTTATGTTGGAGAGTGTTTTGCCTATGTTCTCCTCTAGGAGTTTTATAGTTTCTGGTCTTACATTTAGATCTTTAATCCATTTTGAGTTTATTTTTGTGTATGGTGTTAGAAAGTGTTCTAGTTTCATTCTTTTATAGGTGGTTGACCAGTTTTCCCAGCACCACTTGTTAAAGAGGTTGTCTTTTTTCCATTGTATATCCTTGCCTCCTTTGTCAAAGATAAGGTGTCCATAGGTTCATGGATTTATCTCTGGGCTTTCTATCTGTCCAATTGATCTATATTTCTGTCTTTATGCCAGTACCATACTGTCTTGATGACTGTGGCTTTGTAGTATAGTCTGAAGTCAGGCAGGTTGATTCCTCCAGTTCCATTCTTCTTTCTCAAGATTACTTTGGCTATTCGAGGTTTTTTGTGTTTCCATACAAATTGTGAAATTATTTGTTCTAGTTCTGTGAAAAATACCATTGGTAGCTTGATAGGGATTGCATTGAATCTGTAGATTGCTTTGGGGTAGTATAGCCATTTTGACAATATTGATTCTTCCAATCCATGAACATGGTATGTTTCTCCATCTGTTTGTGTCCTCTTTGATTTCTTTCATCAGTGTTTTATAGTTTTCTATGTATAAGTCTTTTGTTTCTTTAGGCAGATATATTCCTAAGTATTTTATTCTTTTTGTTGCAATGGTGAATGGTATTGTTTCCTTAATTTCTCTTTCTGTTTTCTCATTGTTAGTGTATAGGAATGCAAGAGATTTCTGTGTGTTAATTTTATATCCTGCAACTTTGCTATATTCGTTGATTAGCTCTAGTAATTTTCTGGTAGAGTCTTTAGGGTTTTCTATGTAGAAGATCATGTCATCTGTTTGCAGGCATTTTAATGATGGCCATTCTGACCAATATAAGATGGTATCTCATCATAGTTTTGATTTGCAACTGTAAATGTAGTATAAATCTTAAATTTTCTTTTCTTTTTATTCTTTACAAATAATTAAATCTTAGGACAATCCAGCAACAGTGCATTATTTTTTCAGTTATATAATTTCATTATCAACTTTATTATATTTACCTATTTTAAAATAAACATTAAGGGAACTACTCAGTAAATCTGGGGCTAGCCTGCATTAGCCTTACTTGTAAAAGACACATTTTAGGCACCACTTATTTAGTTATAAACATTGTAAAGAAGAAAAATGCTATTGCTAAAAATAATAGACCTAAGTATTAAAATAGTGGGGAAGAAGGAGAAGCTGCAGAAATAATTTTCCATAGTTTTTCAGACAGGTATATTTTTTAAAATGGTGATATCTCCTCTTTGCTATCTCAGCATCCTTGATTTCGTCATCTCTCCTTTTTGAATAGACACACATGATATATTTGAATAGTTACCAAAGAATATGCATCAACAGCCAGAGACCACATGAAAACATTCCCAGGTTTTAGTGCTCAAGGATATGTACCTTAATACTATTTGAAAAACATGTTAAGATACGTAGATTAACAAATTATGGGGACACCCAAAATTAGCTATGATGGAAAACAAGTAAAAGACTCACATTTCTGATGGAAGTGTTACAAGTTAATACCACTGTGGAAAACAGATGCAGCAATTTCATTTCAGATAAAAAATTGTATTTCCAGGATAAATAAAAATGTATCCACAAATAGCAGTTTTGTGTACAATAACCAAAAAGTAGAAACCACTCAAATGTTCAACAGATAGCTTGCTTTATATCCATAAAATAGAATAGTGCTCAGTAAAAAAACAAATTACTGATACAACATGAATAAATCTCAAAAGTGTTAAGGAAAAAAAGTAAGGCAAACAATTTCAGATGTAATTGATGTGGATTTTTATGTTTAATGAGACACTAGTTTGGTAACTCCACTGTGATTAATACATACACTTATCTTCTCTTAAGTGAAAATAATGATGAATTTGTTCAAACACACTAATGAGTTCACTTAGAAATATTTATTATTTCCTATTGTGTTCAAAGCACTACATTATTAGATTTTGCTTATATCATGCTTAATAGACTCATCCCCAGTTGTCATACTTCTTGTTTTTTTAGTCATTAAGTCAAGTTTCTTTGGCACCCAAGGACTGCAGACACCAGGCTTTCCTGTCCTTCACTATCTCACAGAGTTTGTTCAGACTCATGTTCATTGATTCAGTGATGCTATTCAATCATCTTTTCCTCTATCATCCCCTTCTCCTGCCCTCAATCTTTCCCAGTATCGGGGTCTTTCCCAATGAGTCAACTCGACTCTTTGTATCAGGTGGCCAAAGTATTGGATATTCAGCTTCAGCATCAGTACTTCCAATGAATATTCAGGGTTGATTTCCTTTAGGATTGACTGGTTTGATCTCCTTGCAGTCCGAAGGATTCTCAAGAGTCTTGGCCAGCACCACAATTGGAAAGCATCAATTCTTCAGCAATTAGCCTTCTTTATGATCTAACTCTCAAATCTGTACATGACTACTGGAAAAAAAACATAGTCTTGACTATATGGACCTTTTTGGCAAAGTGATCTCTTTGCTTCTTAGCATGCTGTGTAGTTTTGTCATAGCTTTCCTTTCAAGGAGTAAGTGTCTTCTAATTTTATGGCTGCAGTTGCCATCGGCAGTGCTTTTGGAGCCCAAGAAAATAAAACTGTTTCTACTTTTTCTCTATCTCTTTGCCATGAAGTAATGTGACCGGATGATCTTAGTTTTTCAAATGTTCAGTTTGAAGCCAGCTTTTATACTCCTTTTTTCACCCTCATCAAAAAGCTCTTAAGTTCCTTTTTGACTTCTGTCATTAGACTGGTATCATCTGCCTATCTGAGGTTGTTGATATTTTTCCTAGAAATCTTGATTCCAACTTGTGCTTCATCCAGCCTGGCATTTCACATGATGTACTTTGCATATAAGTTAAATAAACAGTGTGACAATATACAGCCTTAATGCATTGTTTTCCCAATTTTGAACCAGTTGTTCCATGTATGGTTCCAAATGTTGCTTTTTGACCTGCATACAGGTTTTTCAGGAGGCAGGTAAAGTGAGCTGGTATGCCCATCTCTTGAAGAATTTCCCCCAGTCTGTTGTAATCCACACAGTCAAAAGTTTTAGCATAGTCAATGAAGCAGAAGTAGATGTTTTTCTGGAATTCCTTTGCTTTATGATCCAATGAATGTTGGCAGTTTGATCTTTGATCCCTCTACCTTTTCTAAATCCAGCTTGAATATCTGGATTTCTCAGTTCACATACTGCTAAAGCCTAACTTGAAGAATTTTGAACACTACCTTGCTAGCATGTGAAATTAATGCAATTGTATGATAGTTTGAACATTCTTTGGCATTGCCCTTCTTTGGGAGTTGTCATATAGAAATGTGAAAAGTACAATAATTATAATCTCTAATTTGGCAGATTATGAAACTGAAGTATATAGTGTTAGCAAAGACTCAAAGAATGACTTAACAAAATTACCCATTTAATACTGAAACTGACACGCAGACTCTGTTCCATACCCTATACCTTTCGTCTCCACCCTAGAGTGCATTCTTAAATATTAAGATGAGGAATGTGAAAAATAGTGAGCTTGGGAGTGGCTAAACAGTTGTGGCATTGCATGGGGTGATCAGAAATAGGGGCATTACCACAAAATAACACAAATGATCAGCCTAGAGAGCATAAAGGTAAGGGGTCCCAGACATAACACAGTATAGTGTAGGTGTGTGTATGTGTCTATTAGTGTCTCAGTCATGTCCAACTCTTTGCAGCCACATGAACTGTAGCCTGCTAGGTTCCTCTGTCCATGGGATTCTCCACGCAAAAATACTGGAATGGGTTGCCAGTCTCTTCTCCAGGGACCATAGTATAGTAGTTTGTTTGATTTCCTCTCCTGTAATATAAGGAAATAGAACTTGATGAAATATATGAAATAACTGTTTACAGGTGTTGTGTAGCACACAGCACAGTCATGTCATCTTTGAGAAAAAGGGAACACTAGCTGGAACCTACTTCTCCCTGCCTTGGGTCAGTTTTCTAATGGAGATACAGGAGCAGAAGCCCAGGCAGAGGGAGAAGGAAATAAGCATTTGGAATTGGTGAGATGGCTAGAATTTATGATGAAACCTATTCCTTAAATGTCTGGTAAAATTCCCCAATGAATTCATTTGGATTTGAGACTGTTTCAGTAGTTGTTAGTTATTGATTCAATTTCTTTAATAGATATGGGCCTATACAGATTATTCTTTTCTTCAACAAGTTTTGGCAGATTGTGTCTTTCAAGGAATTGATTCATCTACATTTTAAAATTTGTGGGCTAAAGTTCAAAGTGTTCTTTTGTTATCTTTTAATGACCATGGAACGTATAGAGATATTTGCTTTTTCATTTCTGATATTAACTGTGTTCTCTTAATTTTTTTCATAGTTAGCCTTGCTAGAGGCTTATTGATTTTATTAATCTTTCCGAACAATCAGCTTTTTGGTTTTGCTGATTTTTTTTCTGTTGATTTTTTGTCTTCAATTTCATTGATATCTGCTCTAATAATTATTTACTCATTTTCTCCTGCTTACTCTGGATTAATTTGCCCTTCTCTTTCTACTTAGGCTAGATCTGAGTCTAATGAATTTTTATCTTTCTTCTTTATTCATTTTTAAGTTTTTACTTTATATTGGAGCATAGTTGATCAATAACAATGCATTAGTTTCACGTGTGGAGCAAAGTGGTTCAGTCATACATACACATGAATCTACTCTTGTTCAAATTAGTTTCCCACTTAGGTAACTACATAATATTGAGCAGAATTCTCTGTGCTATACAGTAGGTCCTTGCTGGTTACCTACTTTAAGTATTAGCGAGTATATATCAACCCCAAACTCCCGATTTATTCCCCAAAACCCAACCTTTCCCCTTTCATAACCACAAGTTTGTTTTCTAAATCTGTGAGTCTTTTTCTATTTTGTAAATAAGGTCATTTGTATCATGTAAGATTTTCATATAAGCAATATCATATATTATTTTCCTTTTTCTGATTGATTTATTTCACTCAGTTACAATGTCTAGGTCCAGCCATGTTGCTGCAGATGACATTATTTCATTCTTTTTTATGGTTGAAGAATATTCTTTTGCATATAGGTGAGAGATCTTCTTTATCCATCCCTCTGTTTATGGAAATTTAGGTTGCTTCCCTATCTTGGCGTTTATAAATAGTGCTGAAGTATGTATTTGGGTGCATGTATCCTTTCAAAACTATATTTTTTCTCTGGATATATGCCCAGGAATGGGATTGCTACCCATATGGTAGCTCTATCTTTAGTTTTTTTAAGCAACATCCATACTGTTCTCCAAACTAGACGTAACAAGTTACATTCCCACTGACAGTGTAATAGGGATCCCTTTCTCCACATCCTCTCTAGCATTTATTACTTGGTTTTTGTGGTTTTTTGCATTTATTACTTGTACTTTTTAAGGATGACCATTCTGACTGATGTGACGTGATGCTTCATTATAATTTTGATTTGCATTTCTCTATTAATTAGTGATACTGAACAACTTTTCATGTACTTATTGGCCATCTGTATATCTTCTTTGTAGAAATTTATATTTGGATCTTCTGCCCATTTCTTGATTGGGTAGTTTTTGGTTATAGCAAACACCCTCTTCCAACAACACAAGAGACTCTACACATGGACATCACCAGATGGTCAACACCAAAATCAGATTGATTATATTCTTTGCAGCCAAAGA
>CM035287.1:991822-1016796 GCA_020226075.1 Hydropotes inermis | reverse complement strand
ATGGTCAACACCAAAATCAGATTGATTATATTCTTTGCAGCCAAAGATGGAGAAACTCCATACAGTCAGCAAAAAAAAGACCAGGAGCTGACTGTGGCTCGGATTATGACTCCTTATTGCCAAATTCAGACTTAAATTGAAGAAAGTAGGGAAAACCACTAGACCATTCAGGTATGACCTAAATCAAATCCCTTATGATTACACAGTGGAAGTGAGAAATAGATTTAAGGGACTAGATCTGATAGACAGAGTGCCTGATGAACTATGGATGGAGGTTCATGACACTGTACAGGAGAGAGGGATCAAGACCATTCCCATGGAGAAGAAATGCAAAAGAGCAAAATGGATGTCTGAGGAGGCCTTACAAATAGCTGTGAAATGAAGAGAAGAGAAAAGCAAAGGAGAAGGAAAGATATTCCCATTTGAATGCAGAGTTCCAAAGAATAGCAAGGAGAGATAAGAAAGCCTTCCTCAGCGATCAATGCAAAGAAAAAGAGGAAAACAATAGAATAGGAAAGACTAGAGATCTCTTCAAGAAAATTAGGGAGACCAAGGGAACATTTCATGCAAAAATAGGTGCGATAAAGGACAGAAATGGTATGAACCTAACAGAAGCAGAAGATATTAGGAAGAGGTGGCAAGAATACACAGAACTATACAAAAAAGATCTTCATGACCCAGATAATCACGATGGTGTGATCACTCACCTAGAGCCAGACATCCTGCAATGTGAAGTCAAGTGGGCCTTAGAAAGCATTACTACAAACAAAGCTAGTGGAGGTTATGGAATTCCAGTTGAACTATTTCAAATCCTGAAAAAATGATGCTGTGAAAGTGCTGCACTCAATATGCCTGCAAATTTGGACAATGCAGCAGTGCCCACAGGACTGGAAAAGGTCAGTTTTCATTCCAATCCCAAAGAAAGGCAATCCCAAAGAATGTTCAAACTACCACACAATTGCACTCATCTCAAACACTAGTAAAATAATGCTCAAAATTCTCCAAGCCAGGCTTCAGCAATACATGACCACAAACTTTCATATGTTCAAGCTGGTTTTAGAAAAGGCAGAGGAACCAGAGATCAAATTGCCAACATCTGCTGGATCATCAAAAAAGCAAAGGAGTTCCAGAAAAACATCTATTTCTGCTTTATTGGCAATGCCAAAGCCTTCGACTGTGTGGATCACAATAAACTGCAGAAAATTCTGAAAGAGGTGGGAATATGAGACCACCTGACCTATCTCTTGAGAGACCTGTATGCAGGTCAGGAGGCAACAGTTAGAAGCCAACATGGTACAACTAGCTGGTTCCAACTAGGAAACGGAGTAGGTCAAGGCTGTATATTGTCACCCTGCTTATTTAACTTATATGCAGAGTACATCATGAGAAACGCTGGGCTGGATGAAGCACAAGCTGGAATCCAGATTGCCGGGAGAAATATCAATAACCTCAGATATGCAGATGACACCACCCTTATGGCAGAAAGTGAAGAGGAACAAAAAAGACTCTTGATGAAAGTGAAAGAGGAGAGTGAAAAAGTTGGCTTAAAGCTCAGTATTCAGAAAACTAAGATTATGGCATCTGGTCCCATCACTTCATGGGAAATAGATAGGGAAACAGTGGAAACAGTGTCAGATTTTATTTTTGGGGGATCCAAAATCACTGCAGATGGTGATTGCAACCATAAAATTAAAAGACACTTACTCCTTGGAGGGAAAGTTATGACGAACATACATAGCATATTAAAAAGCAGAGACATTACTTTGCCAACAAAGGTCCATCTAGTAAAGGCTGTGGTTTTTCCAGTGGTAATGTATGAATGTGAGAGTTGGACTATGCAGAAAGCTGAGCACTGAAGAATTGATTCTTTTGAACCATGGTGTTGGAGAAGGTTCTTGAGAGTCCCTTGGATTACAAGGAGATCCAACCAGTCCATCCTAAAGGCAATCAGTCCTGGGTGTTCATTGGAAGGACTGATGCCGAAGCTGAAACTCCAATACTTTGGCCACCTCGTGTGAAGAGTTGACTCGTTGGACAAAACCCTGACACTTGGAGGGATTGGGGGCAGGGAGAGAAGGGAATGACAGAGGATGAGATTGCTGGATGGCATCACCGACTCAATGGACATGAGTTTGAGTGAATTCTGTTAGTTGGTGATGGACGGGGAAGCCTGGCGTGCTCTGATTCATGGGGTCACAAAGAGTCGGACACAACTGAGCAACTGAACTGAACTGATTTTATATATATACATTGAGCTTCATAGGCTGTTTGTATATTTTGGAGATTAATCCCTTATCAGTTACATTGTTTCCAAATATTTCATCCCATTCTGAAGGTTATCTTTTCATTTAGTTTATGGTCTTCTTCAGGGTGAAAAAGGATTCCTTTGTGGCTCAGCTGGTAAAGAGTCTGCCTGCAGTGCGGGAGACGTGGGTTCAATTCCTGAGTTGGGAAGATCCCCTGGAGAAGGGAAAATATAGCCACTCCAGTATTCTGGCCTGGAGAATTCCATGGACTGTATGGAGTCGGACACAACTGAGTGACTTTCACATCACATTTTGGGGTGAATAATCTTTCGAGTTTAATTAGGTCCCATTTGTTTGGCTTTGTTATTTCCCATGCTCTAGGAGATGGATCAAAAATGATATTATTGTGATTTATGTCAGAAGAGTTTTCTGCCTGTTTTCATGTAAGAGCTTTATAGTATCCAGTCATTTAACTCTTCAATCTATTTTTAGTTTTTGTGTATGATGCTAAAGAATATTTTAGTTTCATTATTTTCATTATTAGTGTATAGAAATGGAACAGATTTCTGTATATTAATTTTTTCTCCTGCTTGGAGAAAGACCAATTTAATTGGTGAATGCTATTAGTTTTTTGGTGGTGGTGTTGGGATTTTCTAAATACACTATCATGTCATTTGTAAACTGATATATGTGAAATGAAATAATGAGAAGGAAAAATAGTAATTTAAAAATACATCATAGGAATAAAAAACTATTTTTCATGCCTAATCTTAATGGAAACTGGATTTGTAAACTATAAGATGTAGATTATAAAGCTAACAATGCCAAATTATCTTTCTTAGTGAATATAAAATAAAATCATCTAATATTCTTTTTATAATCATATCACATTCTGGACATAATAAATGTGCTTTTTGTCTTTTGATCCCATGGAAATGTGTATAACATATTTTATAATTTGATTTTTGAAAACTGCATCTTGATTTTTTGAGGTAGAAAAGATTCAAGACACGAATAAAAAGATATCAAAATGTAAACATACATACAAACATATTCACACTTACATGTATAAGTACCTTTTACTTTAAATCAAATTTAATTTGACTAACAAAGGCCAAATGCTAATTACACTTAAGAATTATAAATTCACTTCTGAGACCTTTGACAAAGAGCAAGTGAGCAGGTGTTAAGACAATTATGACAGGTCTATCAAACTAACAATTGGGATGAAATGTTAAAAACTCTCTTTAAATTTATCCTAGAATATATGCAAAATAAGACATGCTATTGATGTGACAACAGAAAACAACTGATAGTTGTTTTTTATTACCAAATGTCTCTTCAAGGTTTCCCTTAAATTTGTACTCTTCACTAGGAAAGCATAAGTCAAAAAATGTTTTAAAATGCTATTCTACCAAAGCCATGAGCATATTCTTCACAGTTTACTATATACAGTTAAATATAACCATGTTATTCAACTAAAAGAACCTTATCCTAAAGTAGATCTTTTAAAAATGAATGATTTGCATATTTTCAGTAAATTAATATTGAAATTAAGACGTTACAAGAGCATTATGCCTTAACAGTGCTGAATCAATAAATAAAACATAATTATAATGTGATTAAGGAACTTCCTTTCATAGTATACAACATATAACTTGAGGTTTATAAGCAACATTCTCTCTGAAGTAATTTTCTCCAGCTGACCTCAGAGAGTCCCCATTTGACAGATGGAAATAATAAGCAAAAGCAGCAAAGGAGAAAAGGTTTCTGTTGTGTATAATATTATTAATAAATACCCAGCATATGGCAAGAGAATAGATGTATTTTCATAAACTCTGGCCCTCTTCCTGAATATTTCTCTTGATGTCACAAAATCATCTAGCTGTAGTTAGTGCAACAGTCTATAAAAATGTAATAATATATAACACTTCCTACCCTAGAGAAATCATATACTTTCTTGTTTATTTCTAAGGTCCTAAGTTTCTCTCTTTTATTTTGTAAATGTATGTTTGTTAAATGTTCTATATAATGTGTTCATGGAAGCATTTTTTCAAAACTCTCACTCTCATTGCTTTGCCAGTGTTTGGAGTCACCAGAGCTAGCAGCCTTCCTGTGTATTTTCACCAAGGCCTGGCTTCCTCATTTAAGAACACTCACACATTGTATTCTGTCATGTCATAATGTTCTTAATATCACATGAATCCTTCTGTCAAATAGCTGAGGAGCTGATCTGAGGACAGTAAGAATTTGACGAAAAAGGGTAGAGTTTCAAAAACTATGTCCTTTCCAGGGTAGTTGTATTTTGGTAAAAGAGTATCATGTTGGCATTAGCAAATCTCTTGAAGATCTTTGAAGAGATCAAGAGCACTGACTCTGAAAATGGTAAGGCCAAAGGGTATTTGGTAGGAGCATTTTGGTCTGTATTTACACATCCATTTCAGGAAAAGAAAGTTGACTCAGAGAACATATGAAGACATGCCAATGATCAATATCAATCTGGAAAGGAGAAAACACTTAAAAGGACTTATTTTTTCACTAAATTTGTTCAACTATGCATATTTTGTCTGTTTATTTGTACTGTGCAAACTGGTATAAGTAGATTTTAAAGCCTAATATATAAGAAAATGTGTAGGTAGCTAGGTAGATAGATGCATCCATTACAAATATCATAATTAAAACTGTTTCATGCCTAAATTTTTTCAAAATCATGTGAAAAAATTGAGATTTTTGTCTTTAATTTTAATATACCTAGTTAAAGGTAGCAAGAATAATGTTTTAACATGATGTGAAATCCTTTCTTCATACTTAGAAACTGCAAACCCTAATTATCATGAGAGGTCATCATAGACAAAGAGCAGTTTCTGCGTATCATGTTTCAGTTTCACCAATTCCTTCTTTCTCTTCTTTCTTTGGTTTTCACTTTTAGAGTTAATTTTTGTTGCAGTTGTTGTTATCAAATGCAAGTCTATTTTCCTCCAGAAAAATCATGTCTCCTTTTATTATGGCTTTGACTCTTAAAGAGACAGATACGTTACCTTGATAATATTCCATATTGAGAATTTGTCTAAGTATGTGCCTGTTGTGCTACTTGTTCCTCTATCTATCTATTTATCTACCTATCTATATCTTTCTATAATATACATAATTTTAATTGAAAATTGCTTTACAATATTGTGTTGATTTCTGCCATACATCAGCATGAATCCGTCATAGGTATACATATGTCCCTGTCTGTTGAACTTCTCTCCCACCTCCCACCCCATCCAATCTCTGTAGGCTGTTACAGTGCCCTGGTTTGAGTTCCCTGAGTCATACGGCAACTTGTTGGCTATCTATTTTACATTTGGTAGTGTATATGTTCCCACGCTACTCTCTCCATTCTTCCTACCTTCTCTCTACCTGGACACCATGCCCTTTATCTATGTTTTTAAATAGAAAGTTAGATATCAAAGAGCTGATTAGATTCTGATTGAAGCTTCTAGGCAAGAACACATGCTAGATGCTGCCTTTTATCCTATCACTAATGGGAGCATCATTGGGGGGCATCACAGGGGAAGCTGTCTCCAGGGAGGGGGTAAGCAAGAAGGAGGCAGATATAAGCTGGCTTCTATGACAGGTTCCTAAAACAAATCTCAGCATGTGTTCCAGAGCAGAAAGCTCTTCCTTTAAAACTGGCAGCCTAAGAAGTGAATTCAGGCTTAGCGGTTCTAGAGTTAATTTTTATTAGGCACAGATAGTCTAGTATTTCTGTACTTAACAGCTCTAGGAAAATTCTCCCAAGTGTATAAGCCATTCAGAAAAATGCTTCAACTGTGTGGCCATGCTTTATAGTTTCTTCAGTATCACTGACAGATTTGTAAGTTTCAGTAAAAAAAATGTACAAAATTCCTACACAATAGATTTTAACTTAATCATTTCCAAGTCAGGAAGAAAGCATGCCAATTATAAACCATAGCTATAAGTAGACTTAGTTTGCAATTATAACTGCGGCACGCTATGCACAATGAGAATAAGAATCTAGTGAAGCAAGACATGAGCTTCCATCCCTAACAGTGAGGATTACATTTCCTGTATACTGTACTACATAATACAGGAAAAAAGGCAGAAAAGTATATTAATGCATATATGTGGAATCTGATAAAGTTGGTATAGACAGTCTTAGAGAACAAATATATAGACATGAAGGGGGAAAGGAGGGTGGGATGGACTGGCAGACTGAGATTGCCACAGATACAGTATTTACACTATGCATAAAATAGGTAATAAATGAAAACCTACTGTATACCACAGGGAATTCTATTAAATGCTCTGTGGTGACCTAAATGGGAAGGAAATCCAAAAAAAGGGAATATACATATGTGTATGGCCAATTCACTTTGCTGTTCAGTAGAAATTAACACAGTATTGTAAAGCAACTATATTCCAATAGAAATTTTATAAAGGCAGTAGAATGAAGTAAAGTGCAAATAAAATAAGCATAGTTATGTCCATGTAGTATGTTATTTTAATGTAGCATATTCTTTTTTAATTTAAAAATTAATTATTTTAATATAAAATCTGGACTTTCTAAAAGAAATTATCTTTGGATATGAAATAACTAGTGACATACATGAACAGTTCTACTTAAAGATTTTGAGTCATGTAAAATATTTTGCCCTTATTACATAGGGTTGTTGTTCAGTCGCTCAGTTGTGTTGTTGTTCAGTTGCTCAGTTGTGTTGGACTCTTTGCAACCCCATGGATGGCAGCATGCCAGACTTCCCTGTCCTTCACCAACCTGGAGCTTGCTTAAACTTGTGTCAACTGAATCAGTGATGCCATCCAACCATCTCATCCTCTCTCACCCTCTTCTTCTCCTGCCTTCAGTCTTTCCTGGTATCAGGGTCTTTTGCTAATGAGTTGGCTCTTTGCATCAAGTGGCCAAAGTATTGAAGCTTCAGCATCAGTCCTTCCAATAAATATTTAGGACTGATTTCCTTTAGGATGGACTAGTTTTATCTCCTTGCAGTCCAAGGGACTCACAAGAGTCTTCTCCAACAGCACAGTTCAAAGGCATCAGTTCTTCAGGGCTCAGTCTTCTTTATGGTCCAACTCTCACATGCATACATTTCTACTGAAAAATCATAGCTTTGACTATACTAAATGGTCAATACTAAACAGGATAACACTCACTAGGTGTTGTAATAAACTTCTCAACTGTTTCATTTGCCTAATACAATAAATTCTTTATCTCATACCAATTTCCAGGTCACAAGACTCTCCTGGATCCCCTCCTGGTGATGACTCTGGGGTTTGGCTTCCTTCTGTTGTGTGACTTCTTTATATCAAAGTTCTTTACTTTCAGCCACACAAGGGAGAAAGTGTAAACTATAGATTCCAAAGAAAAATATCCAAGAAGTATTGATACATTGATCAAAACTATTTACAAATCTCAAATCTATTTTAAGTGTTATTGTGTCATATATTCTTCCTCCAGTTCATGAAGAGATGAAGAATTTTAACATATTGAGCCAGTCAGTATTTTTATTTTTCTATATTAAAGCTGGTATTTATTGCTGTTGTTCAGTTGCTAACTTGTGTCCAATTCTTTCAACCCCATGGACTGCAGCAGCCAGGCTTCCCTGGCCTTCACTATCTCCCAGAGTCTGCTCAAACTCATGTCCATTGAGTCAGTGATGCCATCCAACCATCTCATCCTCTGTCACGCCCTTCTCCTTTGCCCTCATTCTTTCCCAGCATCAGGGTCTTTTCCAATGAGTTGGGTCTTCACATAAGGTGGCCAAAGTATTGGAGTTTTAGCTTCAGAGAAAAAAGTACATTTATTTTCAGCACCATTTCTTTAAGAGAGTTTATTTTAAACACCAAGAAAAGAAGAACAGCTTAATAATCTTTTCTACTGAATGTATTAAGATCTGCATAAAATAAGTTTTCTTCAAATTCTCCTAATCTACACCAATATGGATTAAGAGTAAACTTTGAAGGGATTAGAGTAAGACTCCTTTATAGGCTCTTGCATTTTCATCTTTAGGAGTCAAGACATCCACAGAAGTGTCCACAACCCCAGGAGGACCTAGACATCCACCTTCCTCACCATCTGACATTCACATCCTATCACCACTGTCCATCATGAATTGGTCAGGACCACATGCATGGTACATTTATTGGTCATTAATTGTAAAACTGATATTTATAAGACTTAATGGCTAAAACAAAACAATTAATTTAACTCACAGTTATGGGAATCTCCACATCAGTCCTTACGAAGTTGGGAGATCATTTTTGTCTCAAGGACCCCCTCAAATGTCTTGTCATATGGAGAATATCAAAAAGTCAACTTTGCTGATTGTAGCTGGGTTTTTTCATTTGTCTGGAGTGTCACCTGGGGCAACTGGGGCTGATATGGCTCTCTGCATGTTTGCATCCTGTTAGGTCACATGTGGAGACCTAGGTTTAACAATGTAATCATTTTCTTAAAATGCCATTAACCAGAACATTACAAGGCCATCTAAAAAGCAGCTCATAAGTAGATGGATTATTATTAATTGCAGTGGAATCCCAAGGTTATATTCAAACAAAAATGGATATAGGGAAGAAAATAACCACAGACAGTGTAGTAAATCATCTAACGTTTTGTCCACTAATGTTATTTATCATAAGAAACCAGAACTTCTAGAATTCTTTTGTGTCATATAGCCCTATTATCTCACATACTCTTTCTATTTCTCTGTCTGCACTTCCACTATTTTATTCTCATATTCTGTACCTATACAGTACCTAGAAATTTTCACTCTGTCCTTCAAATTTTGAATCTTTAATAAAATCCCCTATAACCTCAAATTCTCTGAACAAGTTTTTGACCATACTTGAGATACTCTTTGAGAATCTTCTATATTTTGATTTGAGCAACTGGATACATAGCTGAGATGTTTCCTTAAATAAGAAAAATACTGGTGGAGATCAAAGACAGAAGATAGAATCTAGTGGAAACTCAGGACAGAGATCAAGCATTCTGTTTTGACAAAGTTTGGTTTTGAATTTTATGTTAAACACTTAGGTGTAGAGGTCATGTAGACTGTATATGAATCTGGAGCTCCAATGGCAATTCAGTATTAGGGATATGAAAACTTACAAATTATTATTTATATTCTTGGGACAACGGTTAAAGATTGTTTATAAAAGTCCTAAAAAAAGAAAAGGTGACCCAAAACTTGATTCTAAGAATACTAGCATGTATACTAATGATTGTGGCATCCTAGAACCTGAGAAAATATATGCTCTAATTTTTAATTAATGAAATTTAAGTTTAGACCAAAAGTTTTCATGGAATAAGGTTAATATCTTAATAAATAGAAGACATAATCTAACCAAATTGCCAACATACACTGGATTATTGAAAAAGCAAAAGAGTTCCAGGAAAACATCTATTTCTGCTTTATTGACTATGCCAAAGCCTTTGACTGTGGAGATCACAATAAACTGTGGAAAATTCTGAAAAAGATGGGAATACCAGACCACCTGACCTGCCTCTTGAGAAACCTATATGCAGGTCAGGAAGCAGTAGTTAGAACCGGACATGGAACAACAAACTGGTTCTAAATAGGAAAAGGAGTACGTCAAGGCTGTATATTGTCACCCTGCTTGTTTAACTTATATGCACAGTACATCATGAGAAACACTGGGCTGGAAGAAGCACAAGCTGTAATCAAGGTTGCTGTGAGAAATATCAATAACCTCAGATATGCAGATGACACCACCCTTATGGCAGAAAGTGAAGAGGAACTAAAAAGCTTGTTGATGAAAGCGAAAGAGGAGAGTGAAAAAGTTGACTTTAAGCTCAATATTCAGAAAACTAAGATCATGGCATCTGGTCCCATCACTCCATGGCAAATAGATGGGAAAACACCAAAATCACTGCAGATAGTTATTGCAGCCATGAAATTAAAAGACACTTACTCCTTGGAAGGAAATTTATGACCAACCTAGATAGCATATTAAAAAACAGAGACATTACTTTGCCAACAAAGGTCCGTCTAGTCAAGGCTATGGTTTTTCCAGTGGTCATGTATGCATGTGAGAGTTGGACTGTGAAGAAAGCTGAGCTCCAAAGAATTGATGCCTTTGAACTGTGGTGTTGGAGTTTCTTTCTAGTTTGTGAGAAGTTGGAGTTTCTTTCTAGTTTGTGAGCTCCAAAGAATTGATGCTTTTGAACTGTGGTGTTGGAGTTTCTTTCTAGTTTGTGAGAAGAGTGCAATTGTTTGGTAGTTTGAGCATTCTTTCATTGCCTTTCTTTGGGATTGGATAGAAAACTGACTTTTTCCAGTCCTGTGGCCACTGCTGCATTTTTCAAATTTGCTGGCATATTGAGTACAGCACTTTCACAGCAGCATCTTTTAGGATTTGAAATAGCTCAATGAGAAACCATCACCTCCACTAGCTTTATTCATAGTGATGCTTCCTAAGGCTCACTTGACTTTGCATTCCAGGATGTCTGGCTCTAGGTGAGTGATCACATTGTCGTGGTTATCTGGGTCATGAAGAGCTTTTTTGTATAGTTCTTCTGCCACTTCTCTTTAATATATTCTGCTTTGGTTAGGTCCATATCAGTTCTGTCCTTTATTGTTGCATGAACTATTCCCTTGGTATCTCTAATTTTCTTGAAGAGATCTCTAGTCTTTCCCATTCTATTGTTTTCCTTTCTTTCTTTGCATTCATTGCTGAGGAAGACTTTTTTATCTCTCCTTGCTCTTCTTTGGAACTCTACATTCAAATGGGTACATTTTCCTTTTCTCCTTTGCCTTTCGCTTCTCTTTTCTCAGCTGTTTGTAAGGCCTCCTCGGACAACCATTTTGCCTTTTTGAATTTCTTTTTCTTGGTGATGGTCTTGATCACTGCCTCCTGTACAATGTCAGGAACCTCCATCCATAGTTCTTCAGGCACTCTGTCTATCAGATCTAATCTCTTGAATCATTTGTCACTTCCAGTGTATAATCATAAGGGAGTTGATTTAAGCCATATCTGAATGGTCTAGTGGTTTTCCCTACTTTCTTGAATTTAAGTCTGAATTTGGCAATAAGGAGTTCATGATCTGAGCCACAGTCAGGCCCCAGTCTTGTTTATGCTGACTGTATAGAGCTTCTCCATCTTTGGCTGCAAAGAATATAATCATTCTGATTTTGGAGTTGGCCAGCTAGTGATGTCCATGTGTAGAGTCTTCTCTTGTGTTTTCATTATAGGGTGTTTGCTATGACCAGTGCATTATCTTGCAAAACTCTGTTAGCCAGCTACCCACTTCAGTATTCTGGCCTGAAGAATTCCAGGGACTATACAGCCCATGGGGTAACAAAGAGTTGAACACAACTGAGAAAATTACATTTTCATTTCACTTTCATAGCCACTAATAATTTGGTTATTAAAATTATGAGCTTTAATAAACAGAAATTACTGTCACTAAATTAATTAAAAATGTATACACTAACAATAATGTGTTAGACAATAGCACACATCATATAATTGATTTCCAAAATACTCCTGCTAGGTAACTGTTATTATATCTACTTTATGGAGTAAGAAACATTTTCAAAGTTGATGTGTGACTTTTTGAAGGCAGAAAAGCCAATAGTACATATGGCATATATGTTCATTATTCAACCTACCATTCTAAAATCTGAATTATTTTTTAAAAATATAGTGTTATCTCTGACTATTTAAAAATGATTTCAGGTTTCATAATTTTACCAAAAATATACTTTGACATAAATATATGAGATATAATTTCTAAAATTTTTCCTGAATTCATGTAAATTGTAATTCTTGAGAGAAAATATAATTGAAATCAGTGAAGTCATTATAGTCTTTCTGCTCAATATCTTCACTATATATCACAGTATACAGTTCATATAAATTATATTTTCATGAAGATATTTGATAACTATATAGTGTGGAAAAAATTAGAACTGGTATTGCTTTAAAAGTCATATATCCTCCAATAGTGAGGAGTCCTTGTGAATACATATTAAATATATGCTTCTTGTGTAAATGTTCCACTTATTTCCCCTAAATCCTCAACCAGCAACCCGGAGTTTCTCAAGTGAAAAAGAAAAAGAATAAATAAATAAAGATTTTTGTGTAGATAGCACTTTACCAATCTGACATACTTGCCATGTAAACTAAATGAAACTAAAGTGAATTTTGATTGAACCATGAGAGTCCATAATATTAAAGACATAGGGGTTTTGGGAATGACATAAGCAAGATGGCAATAGAAGCGCTCCCCTGCCTGTATCCCCTTTCAACTAACCATAGTTTGACAGCCATCCACAGACTAAAGGGCTTCTGTGAGAGTGACGGTGTCCAGATAGGAGGCTGCCAAATCCAGGTGGAGCTCAAGACCAAGGAGGGTTGTTTTGAGAAGGTAGTTTCACATCCAGGTGGCAGGGTCAATGACCATGGTCCTGGCTACAGCTCCGTAAATACTTCTGTCCCCTCTGGACTCAGTTACAGCCCTGTTTGACCTGTCATCAGCATCATCTCCAACAGACTCAGGAGCAGTATTGCCTGCTCTTTCTTTAGGTAACAATCTCACTGATTTCAGCCCTACCTATCGACTTTGAAGCATCCTGTGACCCAGCTCCAACAACTCTCAGATATGATCTGGGAACTATCCTATTCACCCAAATATCCTGGGAGCCATACCTGTTCATGCCAATGGAGGCAGGCCTGCTGATCTGTCAGACAGCACATCTTGCAGTGACCCTATAGCCTGGCTCCAGCCATTCCTAGCAAATTCTGGAAGTGGTCCTGCCTGGTCCAGTGGGGGCCTTTCCAGGATCCAGCAGGAGCCATGCTATCCACAAACCTAGTAACAGTCTCAGTGTTTATAGACTCTGCCCCTCTGAAGAGGGGCCTGCAGTCAGCTCCACCTGCCACTGAACAAAGCATGATCCACACCTACCCAAGACCTGGGCAAGTGGCTGTCAACTGCAGGCCACGCTGCAGACCCAGCATTAGGTATATGATCAGCTCCAGCTCCATTTAACTATGATTCCAGAGGCAATCTCTTCAGCCTAGGAAACTGATAGGAGAATGTCTCTACACTCCGAAACTGGTTTGTAAAACACTCAGATATAGAAAACAGAGTTGCGGTTGCTAAGTAGGAAGATGGGTGGGGGAGTGAAGAATTGGGAACTTGGATTAACAAATGCAAACTATAATATATAAACAGTAGGTGCTACTACACATCACAGGATACATTCAATTACCTCTGAAAAACCATAATGGAAAAAAATATTAACAATATTGACCAAAAGTTCATTTGGTTTTTTTCTTTAAGATCTTATGAAAAACCTGAATGACCTTCTTGGATAACCCTATAGAAACACACACACATATATGTGTGTATACAGAGACATATGTACATATATATATGTGTGTATATATATATATATATATAACTGAATCACTATGCTATACAGCAGAAATTAACACAACATTGTAAATCAGCTATACATCAATAAAATTATATATATCAGAACCAGTTTGTAAAGACTGGAGGAAATTCTTGGTTCTTCAAATGCACAGACATCACTGCAAGCCTACACCAATCAGGCAAACATATCATCAAAAGAAACTAATGAAACCATGGTAACTGACCCCAGAGCAGTGGAGATATGTGAGTTACCTAATAAAATTCAAAATACTTGGCTTAAAAAAGCTCAAGGAGATGGAAGACAACACAGACAACTAAACTAAATGAGGAAAATAATGCACGAAAAAAATGAAAGGTATAATGACAAAATAGAAGCCATATGAAAGAAAAAATATAAATAATGGAACTGAAGTATACAATGCCAGAACTGAAAAATTAAGTAGAGAGCTTCAGGGATGAGTAAGAATCAGCAAACTTGAATACAGTTCATTTTATATTAAAATGAAAATAGAATTTACCATAGATGTGGTTTATTTGGTTTTATAATCCCCAGGTATTAGATTTATTTTCATTAATTTATATAATTTTATATTTAAATATGTCAGAACTATATCTATTGTAGATACTGCTCTGTTGTTAGATGGATTGTTTGTTTTTAAATACCAAACCTTGTTTCCCAGGTGGCATTAGTGGTAAAAAAAAAAAAAAGAAAGAAAGAAAGAAAAAGCCTCTTGCCAATGCAGGAGACTTAAAAGACATGGGTTTGATCCCTGAGGCAGGAAGATTCTCTGGAGAAGGAAAATGGCAACTCAATCCAGTATTCTCCCTGGAGAATTCCATGGACATAGGAGTCTGGTGGGCTAAAATCCACAGGGTCACAAAGAGTTGGACACAACTGAAGTGACTTAGTATGTATACACTATTCACAGTGGGACACATGTGTTATATAGCTTTATTAATGAATAATTTGAATATTAAATACAGTATTAGGGAAATAACATTTTTAAAGTAGCATGCTTATTTGGCTTTGTAAAATAGACTGGATTGAAGCTTACTTTTCAAAAGTAATCACATCTATGTTCACATATTATATAAAATCTTAGCCTACAAATTCACACATAAAATGTTGAAATTGTGACTGGATAATAAGTGAAGATATTAATTTTTGTCCTCCATGTAGCATGAAGTTATAAAGAAAAATGAAAATTTGTTTTTATTTTTTTCTATATCTTAGAAAGCATTGAAGCTTTTCTTTAAACCTCCCTAAGTTTAATTATTTTTACCTGTCTACTCTTTTTAGGTGGTGTTAATGATATTGTCCAACTCTCACATCCATACATGACTACCAAAAAAACCAAAGCTTTGACTAGACAGACCTTTGTTGGCAATGTAATATCTCTGCTTTTTAATATGCTTTCTAGGTTGGTCATAGCTTTTCTTCCAAGGAGCAAGCACCTTTTAATCTCACGGCTGCAGTCACCATCTGCAGTGATTTTAGAGCCTTAAAAGATAAAGCCTGTCACTGTTTCCATTATTTTCCCATCTATTTGCCATGAAGTGATGGGACCAGATGCCATGATCTTAGTTTTCTGAATGTTGAGTTTTAAGCCAACATTTTCACTCTCCTCTTTCACTTTCATCAAGAGGCCTTTCATTTTAACAGTCATTATTTTAACATTTTATTTGTTTGCACTTTCCCAAGTTTCCCAAGTGTAGAAACTCTCCTTCCTGTTGCCTTTGTACAGGTGCACGTTCATCCATCCAGGTTATCCGTTGTTCCCTAAGTAGATTGCCTGGTCATAATTCCTTTCCTAGCTATGTGGTATAGGAATGAGAAGAGACCCTGGGAGGTAGAATCTGGACTGAGTTGTAAAGAGGATTGAGGGCTAGGCCACGAGGTGCACAAACCTGCGTTCTCAAAAAGGAGACGTATCATTACCAGCTGAAGAAGCTCTGCCCTCACCCTCCTCTATAGGGAAACCTACTGATGAAGAGAACACTCTTGGAAAAGCTCAACCCTGATACTTCCCTGGAGTCAGTGTGAGGGAGGGAGTGATAAAGAGATGCAGGGGAAGCAGTGGGCACTGCAGAGAAAGGTGAAAAGTTCTGTGAAAGGGAATGTGCCTTTAACTCTTAGATTTCTTCTTTCATTTTTCTCCATCTTTTCTTCTAGCTATCCAAATAAGTTTTTGGGTTGTTGTTTTTTTTTCCCCCATAGAATGATTTTCATCCCTTAGAACCAGTCATTCATTTGCTTGAGATAATTCCTGTCTAAAAACCCCAGCAAATGTATTAATTTATCCAAATCATAGGAACAACACTTACGTATTAATAACTTGATTCTATTAATCCATTGCAAATATGACAGAGAGTCATTAGCTCTATCAGAGAAATATCTGCAGGCACCAGTTCTGGCTTCTCATATATTAACACTGTATGGAATTTTAGAGCCCATATTACCCATTATTATTCAATAGTAAGATCTTGAATTTAGAGAAGAGGGTCCATTTAGCTACTATTCCAAATAATGGAGAACTAAAGAGAGACTTTATTTAATTCATGATCTCTTTTCTGACTGTTTTGTGTATGATAAGCTGATCTAATCAATTCAATGTTTTCCAGACATCTAGTCCCCCATCACCAGAAATGTAAACAAAACCAAAATTTTCCCCTAACTCAGGAAAATTCCTGACAAACATAGACAAGAAAGATTTTTCTTTTTTATGCTATAAACATTAAACCAGAATGTGTTTCTTATCACAGGCAATCCACTAAGAGATAATAAAGGCAAAGAGAAATGTACCTTTCTATATAGCTAAGCAGATAAAACCCATTATATACATGATTTAAGTAGCAATGATAGCTATAATAGTTCTCAAGTAAAAAGACTTCACAGCATCATTTGTTACACATAGTTTATCCTAAATTCAGTTGGTTAAGGTGACTATCTGTGTTAGGTGATCAGTTTTATCCATAGAAAATAGATTTTTATATCTTTATGACACGAGTAGTTTGAAATTTGTATGGAAATACCCAAAGTTAGGCTCTTGTCCTCCTACAGAAATTAAAAATAGGAGCAGTATCTTCCCTAATAATTATATTTCTAAGAGATGGTCCTCTTAAGTCCTTGAGAAAAGATATTCCTGGGTTATAAAGCAGGCAGAGGCTTTGAAAATATTTACATATAAAAGGGGCAGAGAAAAATTATAATTAAAAGATATTTAAATAAATGCTCCAAGGAAAGAGAGGAAAGGGGTCTCTGCAGTTAAGTCATCTGGATTCTATAAGGGTCTTGGTCAGTGGGAGGTCATGGGCCTAGAGGTCAGAGGCAGCCTGTCTAAAGTTCAGTCAAGCTGAGAGGAGTATTGAAGCCCATTTGGTCATAGGCATCTTTGTACTTCAGCATCGTTTGTATGCAACCTACAGCATTTCTCAGTTTTTTCATATCTTAATCATTTTTTATGGAATTAAATTATTTTTATCATCATTGTCAAAGTTCTCTCAAAGTTATTGTAATGTTGCTGTAAGTCTAATCCTAACAGCATAATATCTTTATTTCCTTTTATTTTTGTTGATATTTCTTTCCTGGATAACACCTGCTATTAAGCAAAGGCAGAAATCAGAGTGAAATTGACCATATTATCTCTATACCAAAGCTTTATAACCAAGTCAGTAGCACAGTTTCAAAGCAGAAATCAAAAGCTAAAAATCAGAAATCACAAAAATCTATCTAGGGATGTTTCATAGACTAATTAAAGCTATCATTAAGACATCTTATTTCCCTAAAACTGGAAGGACTCTCTTCCTTTTCTCTACATACAACAAAATATATTTTTTCCTATGGTTGAAAACAATTCAAGTAAGATTCACTTTGAGTTTCAGTTCAGTTCAGTTCAGTCTCTCAGTCGTGTCTGACTCTTTGCTAC
The DNA here is from genome assembly GCA_020226075.1 of Hydropotes inermis. Classification (NCBI taxonomy): domain Eukaryota; kingdom Metazoa; phylum Chordata; class Mammalia; order Artiodactyla; family Cervidae; genus Hydropotes; species Hydropotes inermis. Next base: position 999,196 of record CM035287.1, on the reverse strand, counting down.
CCTATGAATCGCAGCCTGCCAGGCCTCCCTGTCCATCACCAACTCCTGGAGTTTATTCAAACTCATGTCCATCGAGTCAGTGATGCTACTTGGGTAATAAAGACACTCAGAGCCTAAATAAGATTTTCATTTCTGAAATCTGAAATATATATTTTAAGGAAAGACTTTTTATTTCATCGATCTAGTCATTCTTTTTAGAATGAATTCTAAGGCCTTCATTTTAAACTTAGTTTTTCTGTAAAATTCCTGACACTGAATTGACATTACCAAGATGCCAATACATACCAATTTTGACCTTTCTCCTGCTTCCAAGAACAGTTATCAACTGTCTATGATCAAGACACCACTGAGAGAATCCCAGAACCTGGGGTGAGGCTGACGTACCATGTGCACCACAGAGGCCAAGAGAGGCAGGCAGAAGTAGTTGCTACACACACATCACATCGCTCCTCGCCAGGTCCATGCAATGCTGAGCTGAAAGGTCTCCTCTGAGCCTAGCCTTTCTTCAGTGGGTGAAGAGAGCCCAGTGGGAACATCCACTTCCACCAGTGTTGTGGTTTCTTCTCAGGAGCCCTCACTCCAGTCTCCCTCCATAGGGATTACTGTGGAATCTGCAGGGCTAGAACACTGGAAATATGATTGTGATAGAGCAGAGGGAGAGACTTATAACAGCCATCACTTGGCTTTTGGCAGACCAAGTTCCTACCTACAGCACTCAAACAGTCCTAAACAGTGGCTTCGTTCATCCACAAGGTCAAGGTGACAGCATGCTCTAGCCAGGGAACTGGGCAGGGTTCAGGTCTGTTTTAAACAGAATGTCTTGTCAGCCTTGGACCCTGGTCTGTCCTCATCCAGGCAGGAGAGCTAATCATAGCCTGGCACACAGCTTAGTGTAGCTCCTGCTCTTGTCTGAACAGAAAGGCAGGTAACAACACCTGGAAGCTACTCTAGCATATCCCAGGAATGCTCTAGCAGAGTGGAACTTATAGAACTGATCACCCACAGAGCAAGGTAAGTTGCACTGTTTGGCCATGGACCTAGGGTGGTGGTCAGCTGAATTCAAGACCTCAGAGAGCTATAGGAAGGGCAGAGGATTCCACTACTCCATTAAGACAAGGGAGCTAATTCCTAACCCCACTCACAGCTAAGTATAGCTCTGAGTCCTGCCCAACCTGAACACCTGGCCACAATACCTGAAAATCCATGTAGCCAAACAACACTGGGGCAGAGAAGTCCTGCAAGCAGAGCTGATGGGCTTCACAGCACCATCAGTGGCCATGGGTGGGCAGGGACCTTCAGGCATAGGTTGTTGTTGTTCAGTCACTACGTTGTGTCCAACTCTTTGCAACCCCATGCACTAAAACATGCCAGGCTTCCCTGTCCTTCACGGGTTAGCTTGAGTCAAGACCACAAGCAAAGAGCCTTGCCTGGCTTGGAACTAGTTCTTCTGCCTTGCATAGGCAGAAAAATATATTCATAATCCTACAGACTCACCCAATAACCATTACCACAAATATCTGGTACTGGATAAATAGTATAAAAATGCATGAATACATGTCAGTACCTAAAATGTAAGGGGGAGGAGAAGTAGCAATGTGAAGTTAGAAGTGCTTTTGAAGTTTTTAGTTTAAAATAGGATGTAAAAATTTAGCACATTATTGAGCAGAGACATATTAATATGTCTTTTGTTCCTCAAATGTTATTTACTGGAGACATTTCAATATTCACCTACGAAACAAATCACCTACCACATGAGTTCATTTCTGCAAAACTCCTCCAGTCAATATGTTTTAAGAGGGAAGTTTATTGCAATCAATGCTTTGCTGTTGCTGTTGAGTCACTAAATTGCATCTGACTCTTTGTGACCACATGGATGGCAGCACACCAGGCTCCATGGCTTTATCCAGGCAAGAATTCTGGAATGGGTTGCCATTTCCTTCTCCAGCAATAAATGCTTACATTAAGAAATATGGAAAGTAAAAAAAGTAACCTAATTATATGGCTAAAAGTCTAGAAAATAGAAAAGAATGATTGAGAACAAAGTCAGCAGAAGGAAGGAAGTAATAAAGATTAGAACAAAAATAAATAGAAAACAGGAAAAGAGATGAACAAAATTAAGAGTTGGTTTCTTGAAGATATACAAATTTGACAAAACTTTAGCTAGACTTATCAAGGAAAAAGAGGTTATCCAAATCAGAAAAATTATAAATGAAAAAGATACTCCAAAATTACAAAGAATCACAAGAGGCTACTGAACAACTATATGACAACAGACTAGAATAGCAAGGATAAATGGAAAAATTATTTTAAAAGCATGCAACCTATTCACAATGTATCAGAAAAAAAGAAAAAGAAAACATGAATAGACTGATTAATAGTAAGGGGAGTGAATAAATAATCAGAAACCTCTCCACAAAGAAAAGCCAAAAACCACATGGTTCCCAAAACATTTAAGGAAGTACTAATGCCAATACTTCTCAAACTGTTCTAAAACTTTAAAAGGAGGGTACACTCCTAAACTCACTTAAAGGCCAGTAATATCCTATGCACAAGCTGGAATCAAGATTGCCCAAAGAAATATGAATAACCTCAGATATACAGATGACACCACCCTTATGGCAGAAAGTGAAGAGGAACTAAAAAGCCTCTTGATGAAAGTGAAAGAGGAGAGTAAAAAAGTTGGCTTAAAGCTCAACATTCTGAAAACTAAGATCATGGCATCCGATCCCATCACTTCATGGCAAATAGATGGGGAAACAGTGGAAACAGTGTCAGACTTTATTTCAGGGGGCTCCAAAATCACTGCAGATGGTGATTGCAGCCATGAAATTAAAAGACTCTTACTCCTTGGAAGGAAAGTTATGACCAACCTAGATAGCATATTACAAAGCAGAGGCATTACTTTGCCAACAAGGGTCCGTCCAGTCAAGGCTATGGTTTTTCCAGTGGTCATGTATGGATGTGAGAGCTCAACTGTGAAGAAAACTGAGTGCTGAAAAATTGATGCTTTTGAACTGTGGTGTTGGAGAATACTCTTGAAAGTCCCTTGGACAGCAAGGAGATCCAACCAGTCCATCCTGAAGGAGATCAGTCCTGGGTGTTCCTTGGAAGGACTGATGCTGAAGCTGAAACTCCAATACTTTGGCCACCTGATGTGAAGAGTTGACTCATTGGAAAAGACCCTGGTGCTGGGAGGGATTGGGGGCAGGAGGAGAAGGGGACGACAGAGGATGAGATAGCTGGATGACATCACCGACTCGATGGACCTGAGTTTGAGTAAACTCTGGGAGTTGGTGATGGACAAGGAGGCCTGGCGTGCTGCTGTTCATGGGGTCACAAAGAGTCAGACACAACTGAGTGACTGAACTGGCTGAATGGAATATACTGATAAACCAGAAAAGGACATAAAATGAAATATTAATATTAGAGATCACAAAAATTGATCTGTATATTTTTAAACATCTTTGTATCCCATGTATCTATCCACTTAATCTTGGTGAATGATCTCCTTAGTGTGTTGCTCAGTTGAGTTTGTTAGTATTTAATTGAGCATTTTTTGTATCTATAACCTGGGTTACGAAGGTGTTTCAAAATATATAAATCAGTTATTGTGACATATAATATTAATACAATGGAAGAAAATCATCAAATTGACACAGTAAAAGCATTTGAAAAAGTTTAATGTCTATTCAATAATAATCAGTTGAGTTCAGTTCAATCAGGGTCTTTTCCAATGAGTCAGTTCTTCCCAACAGGTGGCCAAAGTATTAGAGCTTCAGCTTCAACATCAGTCCTTCCAAGGAACACCCAGAACTGATTTCCTTTAGGATGGACTGGTTGGATCTCCGTGCTGTCCAAGGGACTTTCAAGAGTCTTCTCCAACACCACAGTTCAAAAGCATCAATTTTTTGGCACTCAGCTTTCTTCGCAGTCCAACGCTCACATCCATACATGACCACTAGAAAAACCATAGCCTTGACTAGATGGACCCTTGTTGGCAAAGTAATGTCTCTGCTTTGTAATATGCTTTCTAGGTAGGACATAACTTTCCTTCCAAGCAGTAAGTGTCTTAATTTCATGGCTGCAGTCACTATCTACAGTGATTTTGGAGCCCAGAAAAGTAAAGTCTGTCAATATATCCACTGTTTCCCCATCTATTTGCCATGAAGTGATGGGACCAGATGCCATGATCTTAGTTTTCTGGATGTTTAGTTTTAAGTCAGTTTTTTTTTTAAAGTCTCCTCTTTCACTTTACTCAAGAGGCTCTTTAGTTCTTTACTTTCTTCCATAAGGGTGGTGTCATCTGCATATCTGAGGTTATTTATATTTCTCCTGGTAATCTTGATTCCAGCTTGTGCTTCATCCAGCCCAGTGTTTCTCATGATGTACTCTGAATATAAGTTAAATAAGCAGGGTGACAATATATAGCCTTGACATACTCCTTTTCCTATTTGGAACCAGTCTGTTGTTCCATGTCCAGTCTTAACTGCTGCTTCCTGACCTGCATACAGATTTTTCAAGAGGCAGGTTCTTTGCAAATTATACATAGATGAAATTCATTTCAGTATAACAAAGGCCACATACAACAAGCCTACCACTAATGTTATACTCAATGGTGAAAGGCTGAAAGCTTTTCCTCTAAGATCAAGAACTACACAAACATGCCCACTCTCACAAAACCTATTTAATGTAGTAAACAAAGTCCTTGCAAGAGATATCAGTCAACAAAAAGAGGTACAAGGCATCAGAATTCATAAGGAAGAAATTGTAAAATTGTCTCTGCGGATGATGATTTTATATGCAGAAAATCCTATGCCTTCACCAAAAAAACCTGTTGATCTAATCAACAAATTTGATAAAGATGCAAGACACAAATTTAATATATGAATTCAGTAGTTTTTCTATAAGCCAATAAATTATCTCAAAAAATAGTAATGTTCCCATTTACAATAGCATAAATATAGTAAAATACTTAAGAAAAAATTTAAGATGAAATATCTCTATACTGAAAAATATAAGAAATTGATGAAAATAACTGAAAAAGACAGAAATATATGGAATGGTATCCTATGTTCAGTATTGGATGATTAACAAGATACTGATGAAAAAGTTCACACAAACAGATGGAAAGATATACCATGTTCTTGGACAGGAACAGTCATTCGTATCAAAATGACCACACTACCCAAAGCAATCTACAAATTCAGTGCAATCTCTATCAAATTGCAAATGGCATTTTCATGCATCTAGAACAAAAAGTGTTAAAGTTTATATGGAAATGCTGATGACTCCAAATAACCAAAGCAATCTTGAGAAAAAATATAGAGCAAGCTGGAGGATTCAGTCTCTCTGACTTCAAACTATACTATACAGCTACAGTCATCAAACAGTATGTGGATGTATGTATATTTATAATTTAATTACTTTATTGTTCATCTGAAACTAGTAAAACTGTAAGTTAACTATACTCCAATATAAATTTTTAGAAATTTCAGAGAAAAAATCACCCCCTAGGTATTTAAACAAAATGATACCATGACTTACAGGTGTAATAAAATTAAAGATTCTTCAGAACTTTTGACAGAAACTCTTTAACCTCAAAATAAATGGAGTAATATCTTTAAGATATCCAAGTAAATGAAATGTAAATCAATGAATTTTTGAGCAGCAGAAGTATTTTCAGGTAGAATGCAGAAGTAAATGGTTATCAAAGTGACAGTCTTCAGGGAATATTTTTACCATGATCTTATCAGGATCAAATTTAGGCAAACACAGTTGCTAACAAAACATCTACATAAGAATTGGTGGTGATCATTGCACAGTTTCTCATAGAACTGGAATTGTAAGAGGATTAAAATAATTTGTAATATGCAGTATCAATATAATTTGATAACAGTTATATTACAAATTTATAAAATGGGCATGTATTGGGAAAATAATGCAAAATTTGTTTTAACTGTTCAATAAGCATGTTTTATGGTGGTGGACCTATATTGCTATTCTGAGACTGTTATATGTATAAGGTGATATACAGCAAATGGATACAGACTATTCTAATTCTGTTGTACTTGTGAACCAGAACTCCTAGGATGGAAGACAGGAGATATTACTGTTATATAGAAGACATGAAGTAAAAGTGCTCTAGTTCTGAATCAGCAAAAAGAGAAAGAATCACAGTATTGCCAGAGATGGGACAAATGAGGTCCCAAAAGTCCTTTAAGACTCAGTACAGACTGGCTTTAAGTACATAAAGAATTGGGCTCGGGTTCATTGATAGCAAACATCAGGAATTTTTTTTTTACACCAGTGTACATTAAAGTGTTAATTAAATAGGTCTAGGGTATTTAAATCCTGTGCATCTCCCTCCAAAAACACTGGGGTTGGTACTCCTGGAAGATAACCTGTAAGCCCTTTGGACATCTGCATGATAATAATATGTGGGGGCCTTAAGCCATGGCCAGATGGTTTGTAATCAATGTGATTTGGTATGGACTTTCCCTTAAAAATAGAACTACTATATAATTCAGCAATTCCATTCCTGGTATACTCAGAAAAAATGAAAAGTCATTCAAGAAAGATACATGCATTCAAATGTTTATAACAGCATTATTTGCAATAGCCAAGACATGGAAGCAACCTAAGTGTCCATCAACAGATGAATGGATAAAGAAGATATGGTACATGTATACAATGGACTATAACTCAGCCATAAAAAGTAACAATATAATACCATTTGCAGCAACATGAATGGACCTAGAGGTTCAGTTCAGTTCAGTCACTCAGTCATGTATGACTTTTTGGGACCCCATGAACCATAGCACGCCAGGCCTCTCTCTCCATCACCAACTGCCATAGTCTACCCATACCCATTGGGTATGGTATCCATTGGGTATGTCCATTGGGTATGGTGATGCCATCCAACCATATCCTCCTCTGTTGTCCCCTTCTCCTCCCACCTTCAATCTTTCCCAGCATCAGGGTCTTTTCCAGTGAGTCAGTTCTTCCCAACAGGTGGCCAAAGTATTGGAGTTTCAGCTTCAACATCAGTCCTTCCAATGAACACCCAGGACTGATTTCCTTTAGGATGGACTGGTTGGACCTGCTTTCAGTCCAAGTGACTCTCAAGAGTCTTATGCAACATCACAGTTCAAAAATATCAGTTCTTCGACACTCAGCTTTCTTTATAGTCCAACTCTGACATCCATACACGACTATTAGACAAACCATAGCCTTGACTAGATGGACCTTTGTTGGCAAAGTAATGTCTCTGCTTTTTAATATGCTATCTAGGTTGGTCATAACTTTCCTTCCAAGGAGTAAGTGTCTTTTAATTTCATGACTGCAGATGGTGATTGCAGCCATGAAATTAAAAGA
>CM035287.1:958589-990231 GCA_020226075.1 Hydropotes inermis | reverse complement strand
CAAGATGTAATACCTATGATATTTTCTCCCTGCTCTCCTCTCCACTTCTGTCCAAATGCTTATTTAAAGATTAAGTAAAAATTAATTCATGTAGCTTTAAAATCAAGTGTTATTAATAGGGTGAAGTTGGATATTACCTCCTTGTCTCCTCCTTCCCACCACTCCATTTTCACTAAATGGTGATTTTTAATTGATCTTTATCTAATGGACCTTAGATATTCAAATTTAATAGTGAAGCATTTATTATTAGTGGATAGAAATTTTGCTTACTGTTTGGTCTTGTCTACTGGTAGAAATCAATCTATCATGATTTTTCCATGGTTTTCCTCTGGCATTGTGATATAATTACTGTTCCAGAGATCCTATCTATTTTTCTCTTAAGTTATTGAGTTTCTTCAGAGAAAACCTCTCTAATCACTTACTAGGGGCCCAACTGTGGCTACCAGTGTTCTGTGAACTGAGTGGAGAAAGGGGTTTGAACTCTTTTCAGTATTGTACCTCTTAGCCAACTTCCCACACTCTTTCCTCTGTAGATGTGAGGTCTAAATCAGCAGGTGAAAAATTTGTCTACAGCACTGAAAAACATTGGTATCATGCATGCTAACCCTTAGACTCACACAAGTAGGTGCATGGTATTTTTCAGGTTAAAAGCTATAGTTTCTTTTTAGATTCTGTATATAAAGGATGTCATAAAATGTTTCTGCTTCTCTATCTGATTGACCTCTACTCAGTATGACAATCTCTAAGTCCATCCATGTTGCTGCAAATGACATTATTTTATTCTTTTTGATGACTGAATAATATTCCATTGCAAAGATATGATACAAATTAACTTATTTACAAAACATAAACAGACTCATAGACTTAGAGAATGAATTTATGATTGCTGAGGGGAAAGTTGGGGGGAAAGAATATTTAGGGAATTTGGGACGGGCTGGATGAAGCACAAGCTGGAATCAAGATTGCCAGGAGAAATATCAATAACTTCAGATATGCAGATGACACCATCCTATGGCAGAAAATGAAGAAGAACTAAAGAGCCACTTGTGAAAGTGAAAGAAGAGAGTGAAAAAGTTGGCTTTAAGCTCAACATTCAGAAAACTAAGATCATGGCATCTGGTCCCATCACTTCATGGCAAATAGATGAGAAACAGTGGAAACAGCTGACTTTATTTTGGGGGCCTCCAAAATCACTGCAGATGGTGATTGCAGCCATGAAATTAAAAGACAGTTTGCTCCTTGGAAGGAAAGTTATGACCAACCTAGACAGCATATTAAAAAGCAGAGACATTACTTTGCCAACAAAGGTCCATCTCATCAACGCTGTGGTTTTTCCAGTAGTCATGTATGGATGTGAGAGTTGGACTATAAAGAAAGCTGAGTGCCAAAGAATTGATGCTTTTGGACTCTGATGTTGGAGAAGACTCTTGAGAGTCCCTTGGGCTGCAAGAAGATCCGACCAGTCCATCCTAAAGAAGATCAGTCCTGAATATCCATTGGAAGGACTGATGTTGAAGCTGATACTCCAGTACTTCAGCCACCTGATGTGAAAAACTGACTCATTTGAAAAGACCTTGATGCTGGGAAGCATTGAAGGCAGGAGAAAAGGGGACTACAGAGGATGAGATGGCTGGATGACATCACTGACTCAATGGAGATGAGTTTGAGTAGACTCCGGGAGTTGGTGATGGCCAACTCAGGGAGGCCTGGCGTGCCTTGGTCCATGGGGTTGTGAAGAGTCGGACATGAGTGAGCAACTGAACTGAACTGAAGGTATATACTGCTATATTTAAAATGGATAACCAACAAGTCTACTGTTACATCTTTTTTTTTTTTTCTACTGTTACATCTTAGGGAACGCTGTTATGTGGTAGCCTGGTTGTGTGGGAGTTTGGGGGAGAATGGATACATGTATATGTACTATTGAGTCCCTTTGCTGCTTACTTGAAACTACCACAACATTGTTAATCAGCTATTCTCCAATACAAAATATTTTTTAAAAGTTATATTCTCTCTCTTTTTGCCATTTGGTAAAAGATTGTGTCCATAGATGATACTAATTTTGCTATATGGGCATGTCATCACCCACCACAAGCACTCTTAAAGTAAGTCTTCTTAACTATCTTGGGCATTGGTATATTCCTCTTTAGGCATATATAAATCTAAAACTGGGCTTTGGGCCCAGACCAAGCAAAATTAAAAGTTGTGAGGATTATGAAAGATGTACCATAGTGTAACTTCACAATTTCCCTTCCTCATACAATCTCCTGATCCCATAAACTTTACCAACAGAATCTGCACCCTTTATTTTTATATTCAATTTCTTTACAAATATATTTAACCTACTAAGCCAATTCTTAAAACCTCTTCCACCAAGTACTTTAAGTATCATGTGTCTTAAATATTAATTCTAATGTTTATAAATTTTCTAAGGGTGATAACAATAGCTTTCTTGACGACTTCTGTACAGCAAAGTGTGTACCATGACCAGAAGAAATATATGTAGATGGCTTGGATAGCAAATATTGAGAATCTTCTGTTTTAGACATTTAACTGTGTTCTCTCAAGTTATATGTTATACAACAAACAATCCTTAATAGAATAGAACAATTCCTATTAGCATCCAGTTGGCAATAGAGAACAAATGATTGCCAATAAAGGTCCAAAGTAAAAAGTCACCTGCTCTTATCCTTGTCCCTTATCCTTGAGAAATTCAAGGAATTTTCAATGAATTTCTTTCTGACTGACATTGGGTATAACTTTAAAAAATCATATTAGCTATTTCACTGGGGGAAGGTGACTGTTTTCTCTCCTGGCACAAATTGCTTAGCCTCATTTCATGGAGCCAGGTAGCTAACACTAGGGATCTAAGTATTTGCATTAGTGTTCCAATTGCTTTTGAGCAACTGAGTTTTTTCAGTGGGCTTTTTTCAGTGGGCTTTTCAGCTGACAACTGAGTTTTTTCAGTGGGCTTCATATAATTCACTCTACTACTTCTTCAAAATCCTCACAGACCTTTCCAAAATTGTCTCCCAAAGAAGAATTTTATTGTGCAATTATATAGGGTCTATTTGCCTAACCATCCAGCAAAGCTATTGACTAAACCCTAAGGGTGTTTGATTACCCATGCATTTCCCTAATGGCAGGAATCTAACTATTCTTCCACTGATAAATAGTTCAACTTCTCTCACAGCTCAGACTTGCCCTTACCTTCTTTCATCAAGGTTGTACTATCTGCCAGGAATATTGATGCTGATTTTTCTTATAAATGGCCCTCAAGCCATAGACTCTCATAAGTAAACCAAGCAACTTATACAGTCCTTAATGGCAGAGAGACATGGTGCTGACCACACAGCAGTAGGAATGGGGAGGGACGCAGGGGTCTTCATCACCAACTCCATGGGAAATGAAGCAACCTGCTTATGTGTATAGTGGACTTTCCCTGAACTCCTTCCTTCCACACAGCATGCTGTTCATGATCCCACTTCTATCTTATGAGTGAGTCATCATGTGACATGCTTCCTATGGAATGTCTGACATCACCAAAATACGTTCAGTATAACTGGGCTGAGAATTGAGACCCTTCAGTGGTAGCATTGATCTCTGACAATGTCAACTAATATTTCAATGTAGGCATAATTTATATATTCACTTTTTTGAAGTAATAAAATAGAGAAATTAAGTGACCTGTACAAATCATCCAGTTAAGACGGCACACGCTGCAGTCAAGGTTAGGCCTCTGTCTATGGCATTGGGCATGTTAATCTGTATTGTACATAGCTAAATTTCCCCAAATGTTCTGTTTTTGGCAATGTTATGCATATACCTATAGTACCTACACTGTTTCATAATATTTGCCCAGCTTGTCATTTCACTTTTTCATTCATTCATTGACATTGGAAAGATAAATTTCAAGATAGCACTGAAAATCATACTTCAGAATTACTGGGGCCCAAAATAATAGAGATCTGTACGTTCCACATATAGAATAGAAACCAGTATTCTATTACCCTAAATTAACTATGTGACAAATAATAATGTTGATGATCATATACTCTGTGTACTAGATAATAGAAATATCTATGACCTCATGAAAAGATGTTCAGCATTGCTAAATATTCAGTTCAGTTTATTCACTCAGTCCAACTCTTTGTGACCCCCATGGACTGCAGCATGCCAGGCCTCAAAAAAAGCAAATCAAAATGAAACTAAGGTACCACCTCTCACTGGTCAGAATGGCCATTATTAAAATGTCTCCAAATAATAAAAGCTAGAGAGCGTGTGGAGAATGGTAATGTAAATTGTTGCGATCATTACAGAAAACAGCATGGAGAGTCATCAAAAAGCTAAAAGTAGAGTTGTCATATGATCCAAAAATCCTACTCCTGGCATTCAGACAAAACTAACTTGCAAAGATACATGTGCCCTAATGTTCTCCGTAGCATTATTCACAACAGTCAGGACACAGAAGCAACCTAAATGTCCATCTACAGAAGACTAGATAAAGAAAATATGGCATATGCTGACACACAAACACATAAAACATACAATGGAATATTACTCAGTCATAAAAAATAATGCCATTTGTAGCTACATGGATGGACCTAGAAGTTATCAGGTCCAAAATATGATATTAAGTGAAGGAATTCAGAAAGAAAAAGAATAATACCATATGATATCACTTATATGTGGAATCTAAACTATATCACAGACAAATGTATATTTAAAACAGGGTCAGAGGCAAAAGAATAGACTTGTGGTTGCCAAGGTAGGTGCCAGTGAGAGAAAAATTGGAAATTTGTGACTGGCAGAGGCAAGCAATGATATATAGGATGGATAAACAATAAGATCCTACTGTAACATAGGGAACTAAATTCAGTATCATGGGATAAACCATAATGTAAAAGAATGTGGGAAAGCATATATACATGTCTAACTGAGTCACTCTGCTGTATACTAGACACTAACACAGCATTGTGAATCAACTATTTCAATGAAAAGTTTAAAAAGCAACAACTGTAGGCTAACGCAATAGAAGTTTGCTTCTCAGTCACATAAATTCAAAAGTATAAGTTCATGATCTGTGGCAGGAAAGGGAAAAAGTGGATTTGGCTGGTGACAGGCATTCAAGAGCAGGGCCTGACAGAGTCCCTGACATCTGCAGCATGTGGCTTTCAGGGTTGTCCATTGCCACACAGCCAGCAAAAAACTCACATTCACATCTTCATTGCTTTGGCTGGGAATACAGGCATTCCTTATGTTCACCTTTTGTTGCTAGGAAATGTTAATATAGGTCAGGTTGCCAGTTCTGAACAGTGACTGCATTGTGGAAAGTATTGTGATTTGTTTTTGTATCAATAACTGTGCCTACCATAAATAAAATACCACTATGTGGGGGAAACTTTGGATGAGAATGTGGTCAACTCTTTAAGCAAATGAATTACCTATTATAGGAGGTACTTTGAAGATGCTTATAATGGATGTATACTTGTTTAGTTAGGTACAAGTCATAAACAAAGAGACAAAAACTGGCAGCGTTAGGGATTTAGCAAAACAGAAGTGTTGCAAATCATCTACTCCAACCCTTAAAACTAGCTTATGGTGTCATAAAAATACAACAATAGTATTCATAAATTCCTTTTCATGGAACAAATATAGCAATGGTACCCAAGAGAAGAAGTTTTACAGCTCTGAGAGGTCCTTGTTATTCTCCACATTGATCAGTCACTCCCTGGCTGAAATATGTGAGGAAAGAAGCTGATTCAAGTGCCAAAGCAACAGAGAAGCAAGGTGCCTAGTGTTTCCTATAACATAGGAAGATACATGTGGTTACAGGAAAATTTAATATGGTCCCAGATCAGTAATATAAATCACAAAATAAAAAAGACAAACTTCTGTTTCTATAAAAAAAAAAAAGACTGAAACTATAGATTGCAACTAATTTGTAGAGTAGTAATGCACAAGGTATGCTTCAGATTTCAAATCTTGTATTACTTATTTGGACAAAATTAAATTTATATATCATTCTAAAAAATAGCTCCCAGCAGATTCTGAACTTTGGAAATGGGAAAAGGAATTAAAGGCAATGTATTTTTTTTTATATTTATGTTCTGTTTCAGGATTAATTTTTTCTCAATAAAGAATTTATTTTCTGCCCAACAGATGTTGATCAACCTTTTAATAAACACTACAAAGGTATTATAAAAAATGATCTTCAAAAACAATAAACTCAATAGCTATTATTTATGTAATTGTCTAAGTGAAAGACCTAATAGTCCTTTTCAAAATAGCAGGAAAGAATGAAGGAATTGGACACAGTTCTTATTCTGTACCAAAGCTGTGGTCAACAGTCAGTCCCAACTAACAGCACTGAAGTATATATACATATATCAGTTGCTAAGTCATGGCCACTTCTGTGTGACTCCTCTGTCCATCAGATTTTCCAGGCAAGAATACTGAACTGTGTTGCCATGCCCTCCTACAAGGGGCTTTCTTATCTCTCCTTGCTATTCTTTAGAACTCTGCATTCAAATGATTATATCTTTTCTCTTTTGCTTTTCACTTTTCTTCTTTTCACAGCTGTTTGTAAGGCCTCCTCAGACAGCCAACTTGGTTTTTTGCATTTCTTTATCTTGGGGATGATCTTTTCCCTGTCTCCTATGCAATGTCATGAACCTCTGTCCATAGTTCATCAGGCACTCTGTCTATCAGATCTAGTCCCTTAAATCTATTTCTCACTTCCACTGTATAATCATAAGGGATTTGATTTAGGTCATACCTGAATGATCTAGTGGTTTTCCCCACTTTCTTCAATTTAAGTCTGAGAAAAAGCAAAAATATATGACACCAAAAAATGAGCCCCCCCCCCATGTTGGAATATGTCCTATATGCAAGTGGTGAAGAGCAGAAGGCAATTACTAATAGCTCCTGAAAGAAGGAAGCAGCTGAGCCAAAATGAAAATGATGTTCAATTGTGGATCTCTCTGGTGGTGAAATTTAAGTCCAATGCTATAGAGAATAATATTGAATATGAACATGGAATGTTAGGTTCATGAATGAAGGTAAATTGGATGTGGTCAAGCAAGAGGTGGCAACACTGAATGTTGAGAGCTTAGGAATCAGTGATCTAAAATGGACAGGAATAGGTGATTTTAATTCAGATGATAATTATATTTACTAGCATGGGCAAGAATCCCTTAGAAGAAATGAAGTCATCCTCAGTCAACAAGAGTCCAAAATACAATACTTGGGTACAATCTCAAAAATGACAAAATGATAATTCATTTCCAAGGCAAACCATTCAACATCACAGTAATAATACAATTGGAAAGACTATATCTCTTCAAGAAAACTGGAGATATGAAGAGAAAATTTAACGCAAGGTTGCACATGATAAATGACAGAAGTGGAAAGAACTTAACAGAAGCAGAAAATATTAAGAAAAAGTGGCAATAATATACAAAAGGGTTATAAAAAAGAGATCTTAATGACTTGGATAACCACAATGGTGTGGTCACTCACCTAGAGTCAGACATCCTAGAGTGTGAAGTCAAATGGGTCTCCAGAAGCATTAATACAAAAAAAGCTAGTGGAGGTGATGGAATTCCAGATGAGCTATTTCAAATCATTAAAAATGATGCTGTTAAAGTGCTGCACTCAATATGTCAGCAAATTTGGAAACTCAAAAGTGGCCACAGGACTGGAAAAGGTCAGTTTTCATTCCAATCCCAAATAAGGGCAATTCAAAGAATGTTTCAGTCACAACACAATTGTACTCATTTTGCATGCTGATAAGAGTATGCTCAAAATCCTTCAAGCTAGGCTTCAGCAGCACTTGAACCAAGAATGTCCAGATGTACAAGCTGGGTTTAGAAAAGGGAGAAGAACCAGAGATCAAACTGCCAACATTCCTTGGATCATAGAGAAAACAAAGGAATTTCAGAAAAACATCTACTTCTGCTTCATTGACTACACTAAAGCCTTTGTGTATCACAACAAACTGTGGGAAATCCTTAAAGAGATGTGAATGCCAGACCATCTTACCTGCCTCCTGAAAAACCTGTATGCAAGTCAAGAAGCAACAATTAGAGCCATACATGGAACAACCAGCTCAAAATTGGTAAAGGAGTACATTAAGGCTGCATATTGTCACCCTGTTTATGTAACCTAGATGCAGAGTACATCACATTAAATGCCAGGCTGGATAAATCACAAGCTGGAATCAAAATTGCTGTGATAAAATATTAACAACCTCAGATGTCAAGATGATACCACTCTAATGGCAGAAAGTGAAGAGGAACTAAAGATCCTCTTGATGAACATAAAAGAGGAGAGTGAAAAAGTTGGCTTAAAATTCAACATTCAAAAAAATTAAGATCATGGCATCCAATCCCATCACTTCATGGCAAATAGATGGAGAAAAAATGGAAACAGTGATATATTTTACTTTCTTGGGCTCCAAAATCACTGCAGACAGTGATTGCAACCATGAAATTAAAAGACAATTTCTCCTTTGAAGGAAAGCTATGACAAACCTAGACCACATACTTGAAAGCAGAAACATCAATTTGCAACAAAGGCTCAGTAGTCAAAGCTATAATTTTTCCAGGAGTCACATACAGTGGTGAGAATTGGACCATAAAGAAGTTTGAGAACTGAAGAACTGATGCTTTCAAAATGTGGTATGGAGAAGACTCTTGAGAGTCCCTCAGACTGAGAAGATATAAAACCAGTCAATCCTAAAGGAAGTCAACCCTGAATATTCATTGGAAGGACAGAAGTTGAAGCTTTAATATTTTGACCACCTGATGAGAAGAGCTGACTCATTGGAAAAGACCCTGATGTTGGGAAAGATAGAGAGAAGGAGAAGGGGGAGATAGAGAATGAGATGGTTAGATGGCATCACCAATTCAATGGAGGTGAGCTTGAGCAAACTCTGGGAGATAGTGTAGGGCAGGGAAACCTGGTGTGCTGCAGTCCACGGGGTTGCAAAGAGTTGAAACAACTTACAACAGAACAACAATATTTTTATCACACGACATTTTCAGAGAAACATAATTTTCTAACATTCTTTTTGTTCTGATATAGAAGTTATTTTTTATTAGAAAAATAAGAAAAAATAAACTTGGAGACATGGAGCCAAATTTAAATTAAAAAACAGTTGTAACATTTTGATGGGTTTCCCTAGTAGCTCAGATGGTAAAGAGTCTGCCTGCAGTGCAGGAGATCTGGGTTCAATCCCTGGGTCAGGAAGATCCCCTGGAGAAGGAAATGGCAAACCATTCCAGTATTCTTGCCTAGAACATCCTGTGGACAGAGGAGCCCGGCAGGCTACAGCCCATGAGGCTGCAAAAAGTCAGACACGAATGAGCTACTTCACTTTCTTTCTTTCAACATTTTGATAAATATCCTAATTGTCTAACTATCCGTCTCACTTTCATGGTCTACAAGCTTTTGCCTCAAAAACTTACATACAATTATAGCTAATTCATATTTAGCAGTTAAAATATGGCAGAGACTACACTATTGAGTTCAGTCTTCCATGAGCACCCACATTTTTCTTAATCAATCAGTGAAGCATTGTTCAGTAGTATAATTTAATAACCTTTTGAGTCATGGATTATAAACTTTGACATATTACACCATATTATCTTTTGAAAAACTACTAGTTTTCTGTCATGTCATTGTATACAGATCCAGTTTCCAACTACTTTTTTTTTTTTTAAGTGGGACACATGTCTTCTTCCAGGTGGATCATTGTCAGGGAATGTTTAACAGTAGGATTCCTGTGTGTGTTTCCTGTCTCTCTTGAGCCCTCTGTTCCTATCAGTCCAAGTCTAGGAGAGAGGAGCAGGCAAGCCTCTCCCAGGACAGAGATCAAAGAGACGGGATGTTTGCATAGGATTTCCTTCATTAGCTTTTCCATTTGGTGACAGGGATTGTTTACGACCCTCTTTTGATATGGATCGACCCTCTTTTGACATGGATCGCCTTTTGGCATGATGGCCTCTATTGCTCCTTGCTTCCTTGGTAAACTTGTAAAGTCTGGTCCCTTGATCTTTATCTAAAGAAGCTACTGGTATATATATATATACTCTTACAGAATTCAAGAAAGCACCCTTGTTCCATCAGAGCTTGAGTCCCCGTGTCTTTCTTTCTTTCTCTTTCTCTCTTTCTCTCTCTCTATTTCTGGCTGATTCCCTGGAGCGCAAAGGCCGGCTGCATAACCCAGGGAATATCAGCCTCTTTCCTTCTTTCAGTTTCTTATCGTCGACTCCGGACCACCAGGTTCTGGTCCATTAAAGGACCCCAACATATCATGCTGCTAACTGTACTCAGTTGGGGAGAAAACGCACCACTTTGGGCTGATCCAGGAGAAGCTGGCCGGATGGCTATGCTGCAGCATGTGACTGAGGGGGGGGGCCCCCCTGTCCCCAGAGCCCGTGTTCCCAGACGGGTCAGACTACAACCCCAAATTGACTCACCCTATTAGGATTAGAGAATAGGACCCAGAGAAATCCCAAAGAATGGCTAGACAGGTCCTTGCCAGCGTACTATCATTTTTATCTAAAGCTTTGCACCATAAACATAGACAACTAGAACATTCTTGGAGCTCATTAAAAATCGAGGTGTCCAAGTCCTGCAATAGAGCTATGGAGCCCGGTCCTTTCTGTTTAGGGCCCAAGAATACATGTTTTAAAAAGCTTTGCAGATCAATCAAATGTATTTTATATGTTAATCTCTGACTAAATGACAATGTCCCATAACTTTAGCTCATCTCTGCTCTCTGATTTATTCTGTATTCTGCAACTTTCTTATCTAGTACTTCTTTACAGAAGGAATATATTGTTCC
The DNA here is from genome assembly GCA_020226075.1 of Hydropotes inermis. Taxonomy (NCBI): domain Eukaryota; kingdom Metazoa; phylum Chordata; class Mammalia; order Artiodactyla; family Cervidae; genus Hydropotes; species Hydropotes inermis. The sequence goes on along the minus strand of CM035287.1, from coordinate 979,379 downwards.
ATTTCAAGTTGTTCCATTTTGTGTAATTCTAATTTAAATTTGGGCTTCTGAAACCTAAGTTTCCAGTAAATGAGTCAAAATTCCTTTTCTTCCTAAGAGATATGCCATAAACCCAGCACAATTGATTGTGAAGATGATTATTAAATTGTTCATTTACATTTCTATACACATATTACAATAATTTTTAAATACTCATAAAAAGGTGAGATCTTGATAATCATTGCATTAAGGAATTCCCAACTGAGGAATTTAGGAAAATTAGCATTTTTTAAATAGTTAAGTTTTCAACCAGTATATACAGTTTACCTTTCCATCTCATCCAATGTCAATCAACACTATTTTATAACTTATAGATATCAGCTTATATTTTGTTAGTCATCCCTAGATAATTTATGATTTGGGCAATATTATAAATGGAATTTTTCCAATTGTTTGTCTTTAGGCATACTTTCAATAACTTTGGACCCCATGATCCACATAAATTCGTGTATTAACTATATCAGCTAACTTGAAATACTGATGGATTTTCTAAATATTTACTACTTCATTTTCACTATTTAGATTTTATTCTTTCTCTCATACCTTATTTTAGTGTCAATGATATTCAGATTTGTCAGAAGTGAAAATAGTTGATATCCTTGTCTTGTTCCCAACCTGAAAGGGAAAATATTGACTATCTCAGCATTAAATCTAATTTTAGCTGCACATTTCTTTAAAACTTTTTATTATGTAATGAAAAATTTTATTTCTAAAGCTTACTATGAACTTTTAACATGAACAAGTATTGAACTTTACTAAACGCTTTATGTTCATTCCTTAAGATGATTGTATATATTGTTTCTTATTTAAACTGTTAATGTGATGACTTTGCTTTTTAGGTATTAAACCAGCCTCACATTCAGAAATTAAACTTACTTAAACTTATAAATCTTTTCATATACTGTTTGGAATTATGAACTAGATTTGTAAACATGTTGTTTGGGTTTTGTGTTTAAGAGAGATATCTGCTTCTAATTTCCACTTTCAAAAATTTTGCTGTTAAGGTTATTTTAGAATCAAAAACTGCTTTGGGAAGTCATACCAATTTTATTATTTGGAAGAACTTAATAAGGCTGATATAGGTCCTTTCTTAGGTGTTTGGAAGAATTCCTTGTAAAACATATGAGCTTAAAAATAGATGTAAGTGCATATGTGTGTGTGTGTAGGTTTTCAATTACAGATCCAATTTGTTGACTAGGACCATCAATTCAGATTATCTTTTTCTTCTAATGCCAATTTTGGTGAGCTATGTATTATTTGTCCATTATTTCAAAATTTTTAACTTTTTTGATATACATTAGTCATAATATCCTTTTATCTATAGAATCTGAATTGATGCTCTATTGTTTTACTCTGATATAGATAAGTTTTGTTATCTGTTTTTCTTGATAAGACTTGGTAGGGATTTATTACTTAAAATTTTCAAAGAATCAAATTCTGGATATATTTTCTATTTTATGTTTATCTCAAGGCCTTTCCCCCTTACTCTTTCTTTTGGTCTGCTTCTTTGAGCTTAATTTGCCTTTTTTCTCTCATAAGCTTCTTAAACTGAAAGCTTCAGTCAATGACTTATGACATTTCTTCCCTTTTAAAATGTCCATTTAGAACTTAAAATTATACTTTAAAATTGTATTACATGCTTTCTAGACACACTGCATGCTCTACATATGCTCTACTGAATTATCACAAAGTCATTGATTATTTTTTAATTTTGAATTAATTCAGTTTCTTTTTATTATCTGGTCTTTTTTTTCCCCCCTTTGTTTTGAATCATTTGTTCCCATCATGGTGATGTCTCATATGTTTTCAGCAGACGCCAAACATGAGAGGGTAATAGGCAGGAAGGCTAGGGGCCCCCAAACAGAGGAAATAGGCTGCAAATGTCAGACATTTTTTATCTCTCTCTTAAGCTGCAGGAGGAAACAAACTACAAGTGTCAGATTTTTTTTTCTTCTCTATACAAAATAAAAAAGAGGTTTCTCTTAAAATTCTGTGTTGCCATGACAACACCTGGTTCCACCTGAACTTAACTTTTCTGGAACCTTGAGCTAACCAATGTATTTTTCTTATGGAAATGTTTTTCTTGAGCTATGTAAATGAGCTATGTATTTACCCTAGACTGTCTTTCTTCAGGAGAAGGCAATGGCAACCCACTCCACTGTTCTTGTCTGGAGAATCCTGTGGACGGAGGAGCCTGGTGGGCTGCTGTCCATGGGGTCGCAAGGAGTCAGACACGACTGAAACGACTTAGCATGCAAGGATGCATTGGAGAAGGAAATGGCAACCCCCTCCAATATTCTTGCCTAGAGAATCCCAGGGACAGGGGAGCCTGATGGGCTGCCATCTATGGGGTCATGCAGAGTCGGACACGACTGAAGTGACTTAGCAGCAGCAGCAGCTGTCTTTCTTCAAGTTGGTTCCACTTAAGACTCAGAACAATAAGGACTGAACAAATCAGTGTGTTTTACTCATATATTGCTCTCCTAATCTATGTTAATGGACCTATATATTTACTTGGAAACCTGCCTTTCTTCAAGATTCCTGTCAGTCATTTTATGGCCCAGGATGACTCTTCTTGTGCCAATGTCATCTCAAGATGCATGTTGTGGGTGAGGAGCCTGGTGCCACTCTGAGTTTGGAGACATTTCCTCTCTCTAATTAACAGCTTGCTGATAGGTACATAACATACTGCTAAAGGCTAGCAGGCAGACACTCTTTCTGCCCCCGTCTGATATCTATGTCAGAAGCTTTGTCTATCTTTTTTATACTTTAATAAACCTTATTACACAAAAGCTCTAAATGATCAAGACTCATCACTGGCCCCAGATTGAATTCTCTCCTCCAGAGGCCAAGAATCCCTGTGTCTTTCATGGCTCAGCAACAATCTTTCAAACATCAGTATTAAAAGCTGTAGAGTTCTGGTTGATGTTATTTTTGGCAGATAGAATGCCAATCAATCACTTGCATTCTGTCCAGGCTAGAGTTGAGACTTAGTTAAGACTCTGTATTTCAATTTTGCATTTGTATCATAGCCATTTTAGTTATCTATTGATATCTATTTACTTATTTATTATCTCTTACTATTTAATATTACTTCAAAACATACTGGTTTGAACAATATTTATCTCACAGTTCTTAAAGATAAGAAATCTGAAAAATGACTTAACTATACCATCTGCTCCAGAGGCTTTCACAGATAGAAATGAAGATAACATTAAGGCAGTCCTCCTTCTAAGTTTTAACTAGCAAAGGATCCATCCCTATGCTTTGTTGTTGTTTAGTTCCTTACTGACTCTTTGCAATCCCATGGACTGTAGCCTGCCAGGCTCCTCTGTCCATGGGATTTCCAGGCTAAGAATACTGGAGCGGGTTGATATTTCCTTCTCCAAGGGATCTTCCCAACCCAGGAATTAGACCCACATCTCCTTCTTGGCAGTGGACCATTTACCACTGAGCCCTGCTTACTCATGTGATAATTGGCAGTTTTCAATTTCTTATGGACTCTTGTTTGAGGGCTTCAGTTCCTCATTGACTGCTGGCTGGAGACCATGCTCAGTTCTTTGCTACATGCACATTGCCATGGGAACTTAATATAATACAAATATCAAATATGAAATACAGTAGAAAACAAGCTTTTCTCTTGAGGAGTGACCATCACTCCTAACTTGTCCTACCATCATCTCAAATGAAAGGCTGAGGTGTTTTCTGAAGTACTTCTGCCATGATGAGGCTTGAAATCCACTTTGCCTTCCTTCAGGATTACCCAGTTGCTGAAATCTCTTCTCAGCTTTTCAGCTTTCCAGTTAGTCTTTGCTGCTTTGTTTCATAAAGTATACATTCTATTAATTCCTGGAAAACATATTTTCTTTGGACTTTTGTCCTGCATGTTTTAACACTCTGAAGACCCTAAGCATTCTGCACTCCAACCTTCTTGATACAGCATTTTTCTGATTGGGTACAGTTTTCCAGAATCAGATTTTGATAATGCATTCTGGGAAAAATCTGAGTTTGAGCTCATCTTATAAGCTTCTTTCCTTTTGGGGATCGCGGTCCCCTAGACCTCCTCCCTGTTTGGATTGCTGTCTTAATACCTTATTAAGAGTTGCTTTATATTTGTGTTCAGTATTTCCCGCCCCCCCGGAGGGTTCATCAGATACAGTGTATATTATTAAAGTCATTTATCCTTAGTAACTCCTAATAGGTTTATAAGTAATATAAGATTTTTTAATGAAAGTTTTGTATTTTAATATGATTAATGGCACTTCTGCTTTTTGAGTAAGAGGTTCCATTTTTAAATTTTACACTGAGCCCCACAAATTATATAGGTATCCCTGAATCCTAAATAACTATTACAATAGACCCTGAAACAAACACATTAATTTAAATGGTATTTTTCAGTAAAGCATTTTACCGGGTATGGCAGAGACTTGATAGTAAGTGAGCAAGTGAAAGTTGCTCAGTTGTGTCTGGCTCTTTACAACCCCATTGACTATAGTCCACCAGGCTCCTCTGTCCATGGGATTCTCCACACAAGAATAATGGAGTGGGTAGCCATGCCCTTCTCCAGGGGATCTTCCTGATTCATGGATTGAACTAAGGTCTCCTGCATCACTGGAGGATTCTTTACCATCTGAGCTACCAGGGAAGCCCAGAGACTTGATAACTCTTCTCTAAAACCAGTTTCTCTTCTTTATGTGCAAAAAGTTAGTTGCCATTTCATGGGCTTCCTGGCTATTAGGTATAAGTGTGTGACTAAATTCTAGTCAATGTAAGTGAACACATTATGCCCCACTTCTAGCCCTAGCCCATAAAAGCCTGCTCTCTTGGTATTTTCTTGCTCTTTTATCAATATGGAAGAGAACAGAGACCTTGGAAGCCATGGTGAGAAATACAAAATACAGGAGAAAAGAATCACCCATGTTTCTTGACCATTAGGAAGAAAGCTGTCTCCTAATAAGGAACATTGTTTGGGACCTTGCACATATAAAGCAATTATTTTTTGACACAATATTGTCTTGTCTATGTCTGTTTTGATTCCTAGCGTTGCTATTAGTAGTACGGTTTGTCAAACCAAATTCCTTGGTAACCAAATACAAAGACCATTCATTCATTTCATTTTGCAATGCATTAGTTATCTCCAAGAGACAAGTCCTTGATGTTAATATAAAATACATGTTGGAGCTAGAAAAAGATGAAGTTGGGTTTTAAAAATGAAGCTTATTGAGCATAAAAATAAAGTAAAATAAATGTTGGAAGGAGATTGAAAATGAAATTGACTAAGTACATCATGATCCTTTCTGTTACAACTACAGGAAGGTCATTTGAATATATGTGAGATATTTTTTGCCCATATTTTAACATGAAATGTGAGAATAGTTACAAAACTGTACTCTTGATAATATATTGATGATTGAGCTATCAGAAAATCCAAAAGTCTGGAATTACCCTTAATACATATGTAAGGTGATAATGAAAATCCCTTGGACTGCAAGGAGATCCAACGAGTCAATCCTAAAGGAGATCAGTCCTGGGTGTTCATTGGAAGGACTGATGCTGAAGCTGAAACTCCAATACTTTGGCCACCTCACGTGAAGAGTGACTCATTGGAGAAGACCCTGATGCTGGGAGGGATTGGGGGCAGGAGGAGAAGGGAACGACAGAGGATGAGATGGCTGGATGGCATCACTGACTCGATGGACATGAGTTTGAGTAAACTCCGAGAGTTGGTGATGGACAGGGAGGCCAGGCATGCTGCAATTCATGGGGCCACAAAGAGTCGGACATGACTGAGTGACTGAGCTTAACTGAACTGAAGGTGATAATATTTTGGCAGATTTTATGTTTTTTTGAAACCTAAATTACAGTTTACATTTATCAGACATTGAAATAAGGTGACTTGAAAAGGAATGATTTTAAATGGAATTAATAGCATATTTCAACTAATTTATCATTTACTTCTGAAATTACTTCCCATTAAATTTCTATCAACACACCTCTTCATTTTTTACTCCATTTGAAATAAACTTTCCTTTATATGCTTGTGTGTTCTTCCTTTTGCAATATTTTCTCACCTCACAGAATTGTCTAATGATAATTTATCTGTAGCTCTGCACTGCCTCCAAAATCATTCAAAGTGATTTCTTGAGAATGAAATTAATAGTTTTGTTTGTGTTTCACCAACTCTTGAGAGAATAGGAATGACACCTGCTGTAAATTACCAAAGAAATTTAACACAAATAGAAGAAATGGCAGTACTTTTTTTTTAATCCTCTAAATTCAATCTGTCTGGGGGAAATAGCATATAATCTATCCTGACATTCCTATAAAATATTGGAATAGAATAATGCACTGCAAATAGGCAATGTATTATTATATTGCACACTATGGCATTTTGTGACAAATATAAAACACACAGTCATAGCTTTCAATAGAACTCAAGTCAGTCTTAGAGGCAGATAAGCTAATTAGGAAAAAGATATAAAAGAAAAATCCAAAAGTAAAGAGAAGTGGAATTCATGAATGTCTCAATTTTAACCAAAGTCATTTTCAGGAGAAATTTTAGCAACTTTCAAATATTTGGGAGACTATGTTGTAGAAAAGATAAGTACACTCATTCTATGGGGCTTCAAATGGCAGAGTTGGCATCTTTATGGTAGAATAATAGGGTAGTAGATTTCAACTTGATAAAATAGACCCAGGCATCATAGGCTGAGCAGGCTATCTTGGAAAAAAATAAGTCTATTTCAACAGAAACTTTACAGATGTTAGGTAGAGTAGGCTGACTGGTATATGTTTGTTTATGTTACATACCCCAAAACATATGTCCAAATCCTAATCTCTGAAACATACAAAATTATCTTATTTGGAGAAAAAATCTTTGCAAATGTAATAAAGATGCAGGTCAGATTTTCCAGATGGACCCTAAGTTTAATAAGAAAGGACCTTATGAGAGACATATAGAGGAGAAGGCAAACACTGAAGAGAAGGTGATGAGAAAGAGTGACGAGGTGATGAGTGAGAAATCAGAGTGCTATGGCCTGCACCAAGGAAGTCAGCAACCACTGACCTCTGGGAGCATGGAGAGAATCTGCAGCTAGAGCTGCTATAGGAAGTGATTGCTGACACATTGGTTTTGGACTTCTGGCCAGCAGAACTATGAGAAAATAAAGTTTTGCTATTTTAAGCCATTAATTTTGTGGTAATTTGTTGTGGAAACCACAGTAAACATGAAGCTGATGATTATTAATCTAGAATATGAAAGGAATGCAGGTAACAATAAGATTATAATATGATATTTATCATATTTACAGTCTTTCTCCAAAAATATCCTACCATCTTTTTGAACATTTTCAGAAGTTTATCCAGCAATCTAGAAGCATTGATGCTAATTCCTGTAGCTTCCAAAAGAGGAAATTTAGGATGATTACTCTGTTTTAGGTGATTTGAATTTAAAATACATTCCATTAGAACATTTTCCCCATGGAAATTATGGTTGAATAAATCAAAATTTCAGAAAATTGCAGAAAAAACATTACAAAAATATCTAACACATTACCTAATACACAAACTTTTAGTGTATTTTCTTTCTTTCCATTCTCTGCACTTTTATCTTGTTTTTATTTTCCATATAGTAGTAAACAAGCATATGCATCCTCTATAAATCACAAATAAATTTAATCTTCTATAGAAAAAGTGGTTAGAAAAGAATAAAAGCAAAAGCAAAAATGGCTACATTTTTAGGTTTGCTATTTTCTTTTCCTAACACAAAATATAAAAGTACCTGGCAGAACTATTTGTCTCCCTTTTAATTTAAAAAAAAAAAAATGTGTGTAGTTTCAAGAGGATTTTTGTGGTGGTGGTTAAAAGTGAACTGGGTCTAATCCCTCAGTTTGTCTGCCCCAGTGCCTCAGAGGGACAAAGAAGGCACCTGGGCTTCTGTGCCCAGGCTTACATGGGTAAATACCTGCCTAATATACCCTTGGGTGAATGATTCCAATAAGAGAACAATTAAACTCTCGGCTTGAGTTTTCTTCCTGGACTTCAATGCAGTGGATCTGGAAAAGACTAGGATTTTATTTTCTTTCAAATAGTGCTTGGAGTGTTTTCTTGGAAGCAATGCAGATAAATTATTGGACAGTGTTTCAGAATCATTTGCAGGAATAGAGACAATATTCTTCAAATGTTTGATTTAAGCTTTGGTGGTCTTTCTGAAACTGCCAAACGTCACTTGTAATTGCTAGTGAAGGGAAACGTTAGTATGAAACAGTCCAAGCCTATAATCCAAAAGCTTTTTCAACTTATTTTTGAAAAGATTAGCAATGCTTTTATCTGCAGTGCCTCCTGATTAAACACATTTTGGGTTTGATGAGTTGGCCTTCTCTATAGATGCCTGGAAAAAGGAAAAGTCTGGTAAAACGATGTATGAAGGATCACCGAGTTGACCTTACAAGTTAGAAATCACTCAAATATTCTATAGATAACAAGTTCTAATTAGTTTGTTGTTGTTGTTGTTGCTGTTATTTTGCTGAATCACACCATTAAAAGGAGTGCCAGAGTTTATCATTTATATATTGCCCTCTTTCATGTGTGTGTGTGTGTGTGTTTATACACATCTGTAGGTAAAATAACAATTTTGTGGTAAGTTACATAGAAAATAACACTGACAGGAAAAATTTATTGCAAACCCCTTCTCCCTAAACTCCACTCAAACTTTGTCTGAACATCCGACTCATAAATGAATGCTTTGTTGTCTCTAAAGACTTCGAGAATGGCCGAGGCAGGATGACACTAGCACATATACACAAATATACACATATATGTGCTGAAGTGTACAGAAATTCAAAAGATAACGAGAGGATAGATAAGTCAGTATGGATAACTATAAAACAAAGTGCCCCAGATCTTCAGAGGCAGAAGGTCTAAGAACCCTTAGATGTTTGGTGACTTAGGTTCTGAACTACAAGACAGGAGATACAACGCAATCATGACTGTAATTGCTAGGTCACTCTATCCCTTCTATACTGCTTCACACCCTCTTCCCACAGATTCATCTTTCCATTATGACATTAATCATATCCAGACCACTGTGGTCACTGCATCCCCCAGTCCATCAGGAATAAATTCTCCTTCAGCCTCAAACTGCACACAGGTGGTTTTTTATATCCTGTTACCCTTTACATCGCCTTATTTCCTAAAAAACATTTTTCTTGCATCCATCCTTGATGATGGCTGTTCCCTTCCTGCACCTATATGAGCCATTAGCAGTGCCGGCACCTTCCTTTTAGATGATAGAACACCCCTTCTTCTACACTGAAATGATACCCAGCCCACTGGACCAGCAATTTATTCCTGGTTTTAACTCCTATTTTGCCTCATATTCTTCTTGATTGTGGTCCAGCTCTGGTTGTTTTGACCTACTATCCCTGGAAACTTCAAGAGCTGTCCTTTTTGCATTTTTTGTCAACCCTACTTGACTTGTTGACACAAACAACCTTACCCAATAAGCTCAAAAAACTGAGAAATTCTCAATAGAATACAAACAGATCATGCTTTTTGAGCCACTATTTATTTTAGCAGTTCCCTCTTCTCAAACAAGAGGTCTACCACTTTAGCATGTTCTCTAGACTTACCCAAATTTACCTCTCTTTACCAATAAGATCACTTACCTTCTAAATTACAAATCCAGTGGAAACCTTTCAGTACTTATCTCTATTGGAGTTCTCTAAATACTATATATTGGTGAATTATATACATACAGCTCTTGTGTTTGAAGTCTTCATCAAGTTTTCCTTACCAGTCTTCTTCATTAGCTCACCCTTTGATTTGATTCCTTTAGAGAATCTATCCTCAGATAATTTTTTCTCCTCTATATTCTGCCTATAGGTGACTTCATTCACAATATGATGATAGTTCTTTCTCTTAACTCCTGTCCTGACCTTGCTTCTGGTTTCCAGACTTATTTAATGAGTCAAAACAACTGTTCAGTGGAATTTCCAGAAGCCCTTGAAAGTAAGTTTTTTCTTATAACTCCTAGCATACTTATTTACTGAAATGAATTATATCAATAGAATCCAGTCAGAAAAACAAATTGCAGACCATAAATTTCATGTATTCATAGGATGTTTGTTATGGAGAACAGTTAGGAAATTACTCGATAAGCCATGAGGGCAAACAATGAGTCCCTGTCAGACAAACCTACTTTAGCAAGAGAAGGAAACATTACCATCCCTTAGTCTGCCGGAGCCCAGGAAACTGAGGCACTGGTGGGGATTGTTAAAGCAGAAGTGCTGCATAGGAACTAAAAGCGCAGAGGAAACAGTCTTTTTTTTTTCCCCAGGGATGTAGACAGAAATGGTTAAAAAAAAAAAATGGAAAAGTTGTCCTCCAGTATCTCTGTTCTCTCCAGCCTCCTATCTCTCCCCGTGACATTCACCAGAACCAGCAAGTAAGGGAACTTGGTAGAGGATGTAGTGGTTAACCTCTAGCTACTCAGAACAGAGCAGAGGAAAGTCAAGAAATCGATCTGAGAATAATCATGCAAACGACCTGCAACCCACAGATGGTGAGCAACTCAGGGCCTTTCTGCAAACTGTTTTAGTTTTGGAGTATCTTTGCCCAACCTTGTGATTGCTTCTCTGCACTCTTTTCCGAGACCACCAGAGAGACACTCTTCTATCTGCTGTATATTTTCCTTGTTCTGTCTTTAACAGTCTCCTAAAGTGTGTTTGCCCAGTGTATCTGCTTTTGTCTACTGAATGCTTGCTATTTCCAAATACTAGTTTGGGGTTTAATAATTCCAGTAAAATCAGGAAATTTATCGAGCTTTGAAATATTTTGTCTCAAAATCACTGCACTCAAGCCTAAGATAAGCAAGTACAACTTTATGGATTCCTTATTTCACAGCTTCACTCTTTCACTATCTCACAGCTCCTGCTAGCCATAGAGAGAATCTTGCTTTTTCTGTAATGCAAAAAGTGTCCACTTTTTAATCTTTCTCTTTTCAAAGATAACTAAAAGTAAACTTAATATCCTATGATCTATTCCTGATATTATATCTTAGTGAGTGAGTGAAGTAAGTGAAGTCACTCAGTCGTGTCTGACTCTTTGCGACCCCATGGACCGTAGCCTACCAGGATCCTCTGTCCATGGGATTTTCCAGGCAAGAGTACTGGAGTGGGGTGCCATTGCCTTCTCCAGGGGATCTTCCTGGCCCAGGGATCAAACCCGGGTCTCCCGCATCATAGTCAGATGCTTTACCATCTGAGCCACCAGGGAAGTCAGGAATATATCTAATTCACAGTTAGGGAGGCAATGTAGTATACTAGGAAGCAGACAGACTCAAAAGTCAGACTTTGTAGCTTTAAATTCTGACTCTGTCACTACTAACAAGTTACCTTAGTCAAGTTATTTAACCTCAATGTACCACAGTTCCCATATTTGAAAGCAGAATGAATAATGATCTATTTTACAAGGTTATGGTAAGGTTTAGCAGAGCCAAGATGGGCAAAAATCTTTGAAAAACACCTGTACTTAGTACACACTATGTAAGTGACATTTTATTTTATATTAATAATAATATTATTTTGGTCTGGAGGAAGATAAATTCAGATGGATTATTTTTACCATAGGCAAGAAAGTGCTCTTATAAAAACCCCATACTAAAGGTCTGTAATACAACAAGATCTTAAACATATAATAGCTAAATAACATGAATATATGTACACATATGTACACATATATATGTATGCATATATCTAAAATACAGCTAACTACAAATTTAAAATAAGAAGAAATATATTGTGTATTATATAATTAATATACATGAATATGAAACATGGACTATTTACTTTTAAAGTCCAGTTGGGATAAAAGGCATATTAGAGCCTACTGTAAAATTAAAAACACAAGCAGAATTCAAGAGTTAATTTGAATATATCTGCTTTATTTTACAAAAATAAAAATTAATTTTTTATTAAAATATAAATTAACCACTATTGAATTCAGCAGGAAAAGTTTCTTAACAGTAAGGCACATTTGCCTTTTCTACTGCCAAAAGGCAGGTCTGGTAAGAAACAGTGTGGATGCCCTAAAACAAAATACCACACATGTTAGGTATTAAATTTTACCAAATTTTAATTCCTCCTCTCTTCAAATAAGACCATTTGATTCTCTTATTGAAGCTTTAGTTTTAAATTACCTCTTAGGCCTATTGTCACCTCATGGTGGAAAGTTCTAGACATACTATGTTAGTATCTTTATAACATTCAGTTCAGTTGCTCACTCATGCCCAACTCTTTGCAACCCCATGGACTGCAGCCTGCCAGGCCTCCCTGTCCATCACCAACTCCTAGAGTTTACTCAAGCTCATATCCATTGAGTCAGTCATGCCATCCAACCATCTCATCTTCTGTCGTCCCCTTCTCCTCCCATGTTCAATCTTTCCCAGCATCAGGGTCTTTTCAAATGACTCACTTCTTTGCATTGGAGTTTCAGTCTCAACATCAGTACTTCCAAGGAATATTCAGGACTGATTTCCTTTAGGATGGACTGGTTGGATCTCCTTGCAGTCCAAGGGACTCTCAAGAGTCTTCTTCAGCACCACAGTTCAAAAGTATCAATTCTTCAGTGTTCAGCTTTCTTTATAGTCCAACTCTCACTCCATACATGACTAGTGGAAAAACCATACTTTTGACTAGATGGACCTTTGTTGGCAAAGTAATGTCTCTGCTTTTTAATATGCTGTCTAGGTTGGTCATAGCTTTTCCTCCAAGGAGCAAGCATCTTTTAATTTCATGGCTGCAATCACCATCTGCAGTGATTTTGGAGCCCAAAAAGTCTGTCATTGATTCCATTGTTTCCCATGTATTTGCCATGAAGTTATGGGACCGGATGCCATGATCTTAGCTTTCTAAATGTTGAACTTTAAGCCAACTTTTTCACTCTCCTCTTTCATTTTCATCAAGAGGCTCTTTAGTTCTTCACTTTTTGCCATAAGTGTGATATCATCTGCATATCTGAGGTTATTGATGTTTCTCCTGACAATCTTGATTCCAGCTTGTGCTTCATCCAGTCCTGAATTTCTCATGATGTACTCTGCATATAAGTTTAATAAGCAGGGTGACAATGTACAGCCTTGACGTACTCCTTTCTTGATTTGGTTCCAGTCTGTTGTTCCATGTCCAGTTCTAACTGTTGCTTCTTGATCTGCATACAGATTTCTCAGGAGGCAGGTCAGGTGGTCTGGTATTCCTAGCTCTTGAAGAATTTTCCACAGATTGTTATGATCCAAACAGTCAAAGGCTTTGGCACAGTCCATAAAGCAGAAATAGATTTTTTTTTCCCCTGGAACTCTCTTGCTTTTTTGATGATCCAATGGATGTGGGCAATTTGATCTCTGGTTCCTCTGCCTTTTCTAAATCCAGCTTGAACATCTGGAAGTTCATGGTTCAGGTACTATTGAAGCCTGGCATGGAGAATTTTGAGAATTACTTTGCTAGTGTGTGAAAAGAGTGCAGTTGTGTGGTAGTTTGAACATTCTTTGGTGTTGCCTCCCAAGTGGGCCTTGAAAGCATCACTACGATCAAAGTTAGTGGCTTATAGCCATTGGTAGTTCTCAAATAATGAGACTTATCAAAAAATGGAATTCTTTCCTTTGTTTGGTTATGTGAAACATATTTCAGTAACTTTAGAAATGCCCTACCTCATTTACAACTGGAGGTCTGTGTTCATCTGATCTGTCTTGTACAGATTAAATAGTTCTCTGTGACTGCAGAAAAATCCCTAAAGTCTTCTGTGTACTAATAGAATAATATTTATATTCATTTAATGATAGTATTCCCCCCCCCCAAGTAACCACTTCAGTATTCTTGTCTGAAAAATTCCATGGACAGAAGAACCTTGTGGGCTATAGTCCATGGGATCACAAAGAGTCAGATATGACTGAGTAACTAACACACACCCTACCTTCTTATCTTATAAGCCTATTGAGGCATTTGTTTAGTAATCTTACTTCCAGACTGAAATCGCACCAGATCCTGGAATAGGTCTTCACGAGGATGCAACTGCCAGCTGACCTGCGAGCTGGACCTGGGCAAATGGAGAGTGGTTACCCTCTCCCCTTTCCTTGGAATAGACATTCCTTCCACTGTTCCCATGCTAGGAGCAGCTTCAAGGATGCAGCCTTAAGAAAGCACTGGGTTACTGAATCCATCTGGACTGTGCACATGACTGAACCCTATGGAGGCCTCTATATTAACCCTCAAGATTCCACAAGGCAAATGCAGAAATCTACTTCTCTTGTAAACACCCAAGACAAGCCCCATGTGTAATTTCTCTTGTTTATTACAACTACCATCTACCAATATAGAGTGGTTTGTGTTTTTCTTCAGCTCTCCTTGCCCACCTGTATGGGGTGGGGAAGACAGATTTGAATATCATCTAGGGAACTCTTAAGTTTCTGGACCAGGGTTAGGCAGTAATTCTGATTCACTAGACAACTCTGCCTTGTAGAAATAGTATGGAGAAAAGGATGCTTGTATATATATATATATATCTGGATTTACCAAAAATATTCAAATGGGTCATCTTTTCTCTCATAAATTATCTGTCAAGATAACTTAGTGAGAAGTATGTTGGGAAGAAGTAGAACAATGGCATTAAAGAGACAGTGTACAGCCTAAAATAGTTCCCCCTTTGATAGTATTTTAAAAGCTACAATGTTCAGGCTGAGATACAAAAATTTATAAATAAAAAGTTTAAAACATTTCTTTGTCATTATTGTAAAATTATATTTTTGCTTAGCAGCAGAAAATACAATTACTTAAGGACTCTCTTAATTACTTAAGGACTCTCCTTAGAAACTGTATCATGAGATTTCTACTTTATTTTCACTGTTTTGAATCTATTTTGTTATTTAAAGTCAATTTCTTGTCAAAAGAGTCCAATATCAACTTTATCTGGTTTTGAAACTTTGTGATTAATTTTTGTGGCATATGAAGAGAAAGTAAAACTAAGTAACCATGACTGAGAGCCATCAAAAATGAATATAGCATGCTGAATTTTCTCTGGCACTTGCACTAATATGAGAACTTACTTGCTCAGTTTTTGGTTCCACATGAAAGTAGCTTAGAACTTACCACTCCATCCTAATAACTAGTTAAAAAAAAAAAAAAGAACAGGTTGAAAAATTAACAGCTCTTCTTGGGTAAGAGAGGGGATTATCAGAGCAAACCACTACCCCTAAGATAGGAGAGATAGATGATTGAATATGAAATCACAGCTTATCCTTAAAGCAGAGATATCTGAGAGGAATCTGCCTCAGAAACCAGTCACAGAGTGGGAACACCTAAATTATAACTAAATTGCTGGAGAGTCAGAGTGGATAACTCTGAAACGTAAAACCACCAAGGGACCCACTTATTGGAGAATGAGGAATACAGTATTGTGAGATTTATGAAGAGTTTGACCAGGTTCTCACAGTAAATATTATAGAAGAATTCCCTGAGTCTTCTGGCAGAGCATGAGGAAAAGGAATCACTTTGAAATACACTGGAGCACTCTGTTCTTCTTAATAAAGACTGTCATCAGGGGAAATTAATTAACCAGAGCCTAACCTAATGGACCCTGACCTGGGGGAAAGATATACTCAACTTCAGTCCACTCTAAACATCCTGAGTGGAGAGAAAGAAAATGAGAAACACTTGTAAAGCTCACAGTCCAGAGACAAAGGTTCAATAAAAGATCTTAATATGTATGATCATATTAATCATACAGTATGACCCCTCTTCCCCCAACCCACTACTATAGGCACATTTACAGCAGTTCCTCTTAACTGGTCCATCATATGTGGTTATCAAGAAAAAATTACAAGGCATACTAAAGGCAAAACATCCTCATGGTTTGAAGAGACAGAGCAAACATAAGAACCAGACATTCAGGGAGGCTGAAATTGTCAGGCCAGAAACTCAAAACACTTATGAGTAATATGCAAAGCGTTCTAGTATATGCAGTAAACTACATGTAAGAACAGATGGGCAACATAAGCAGAAGAGGTGAAAATTCTAAGAAAGAACCAGAGAGAAATGCTGCAGATCAAAAACACTTAACAAAAATGAAGAATGCCTTTGATGGAATGCCCACTCTTGCACTATTATTCAACATAGTTTTGGAAGTCTTACCCATGGAAATCAGAGAATAAAAAACAATAAAAGAAATCCAAATTGGAAAGAAGAAATAAAACTGCCACAGTTTGCAGATGACATGATACTATATATAGAAAACCCTGAAGACAGAAAACTTCTATTAGTGCTCATCAATGAGACTGGTAAAGTTGCAGGATATAAAATTAATACACAAAAATTTCTTGCATTCCTATGCACTAACAGCAAAAGCTTAGAAAGAGAAACCAAGGAAACAATTCCATTTACCATCATATTAAAAAGAATAATAAATGACATACTAGACCAAATGGACTTAAACAGCATTCTATCCAAAACCAGAGAAATATACATATTTTACAAGTGCACATCAGTCTCCAGGATAGATTACAAGTGTCAGTAAATCTAAGAAAACTGAAATCATATCAAGCATATTTGTTGACTACAACACTGTGGCAAAAGAAATTATCTACAAGTGAAAAAAAAACTGCAAAAGACACAAATGTGTGGAAGCTAAATATGCTACTAGATAACTGATGAATCACTGAAGAAATCAAAAAAGCAATCATATATATTACCTGAAAACAAATGGAAAACACAATGATCCAAAATGTAGGATATAGCAAAAGCAGTTCTAAGATGAAAGTTTATAGAGATACAAATCTACCACAGGAAACAAGAACTATCTCAACAAACAATCCAAACTTATCCTAAAAGAAACAAGAGAAAGAGGGTTTCCCTGGTGGCTGAAGATGGTAAAGAATCTGTTTGCCAATGCAGGAGACCCGGGTTTGATCCCTGAGTCAGGAAGATACCCTGGAGAAGGAAATTGCAACCCACTCTTTTGCACTTGCCTGGAAAATCCCATGGATGGAGAAGCCTGGTAGGCTACAGTCCATGTGGTTGCAAAGAGTCAGACAAGACTGTGCGACTTCTCTTTCAAATTTTTTGCAGAAGGGAATGACTTTCTGCTTCAGTATTCTTGCCTGGAGAACTCCCTGGAAAAAGGAGCCTAATGGGCTATAGTCCATAGGGTCACAAAGAGTCAGACAGGACTGAGCGACTAACACTTTCACTTTAAAAGTTGGCATTAGGGGAAGAATCATTAAGATCAAAGAAGAAATAAATGAAAAATCTAAAAATAAATTAATAAAAGGATCAAGGAAACTAAGAACTGATTCTTTGAAATGATTTAAAAAAATGGATAAACCTTTAGTCAAACTCATCGAGAATAAGAGAAGGTCCAAATCAATAAGCTTAGAAATGGAAAATAGGTCACAACTGACATGAAGAAATACAAAGGATCATAAAAGTTGCACATCAACAAAATGGACAACAGAGAAGGAATGGACAAATTCCACTCAACAATACATAATAAGGGTTATACACGATGATCAGGTGGGATCTATTCCAGGGATGCAATGATTCAATATCCAGAAATCAATGTGATATACTATATTAACACATGGAAGGATTAAAATAAATGGCATGGTATCTTAATAATTGCAGGAAAACATTTGACAAAATTCAATATCCATTCATGAGAAAAGCCCTCAAATATGTTGTAGAGGAAACAGGTCTAAACAGAGTAAAGGCCATTTATGGCAAACCATAGCTAATGGCATACTCAACAATGAAAACCTGAAAGACTTTCCTGTAACATCAGAAAACAAAACAAGGATGCTCACTCTTACTTTTATTTAGCAGAGTATTGAAAGTCTGAGCCACAGCAATCAGAAAAGAAAAAGAAAGAGCATCCAAACTGGAAGGAAAGAAGTAAAATTGTCATTTGCAATGATAAAATACTATATACAGAAAACCCTAAAATCTCTGCCAAAAACCTATTATAACTAATAAATGAATTCAGTAAATTTTCAGGATACAAGGTTAATATAAAAAAAAATTGTCACTTTTCTATACAATGGATCATGAACTATGAGAAAGAGAAAGCAAGGGGGAAAATCCCATTTAAAATTACATTAAAAAGAACAAAATCCCTAGGAATAAACTTAATGAGGGAGGTGCAAGACCTAGACTGTGGAAACTATAGACCTTTGATGAGGAAATTGAATGTGATATAAAGAAATAGAAAGATATCCTATATTCATGGATCAGAAGAATTTATATTGTTAAAATATTCATATTACAGCAATCTATAGACAAAGTAATCTTTATCAAAGATTTTCATGAAGTTTTTCACAAAACTAAAATAAACAATCCTAAAATTTGTATGGAATCACAAAGAATCTCCAAATTTCCAAGGTAATCTTGTGGAAAAAAATCAAAGCTTGGAATATCATACTCCCTGACCTCAGACTAACACCTGAGCTACAGTAATCAAAACACCATGGTATTGGCACAAAAATAGACACAGAAAAGAACAGAGAGCCCAGAAATAAACCCACACAGTAATGGTTAATTAATCAATGACAAATCAGGCAAGAATATACAATGGAGATAGGACAGTCTCTTCAACAAATTGTGCTGGGAAAACTGCACAGCTACATGTAAGTGTGAAATTAGAACACTATAGAACACATATACAAAAAAAAAAAAAAACCTCAAAATGAATTAAAGATCTCAGTATAAGATAAATCATAAAACTCCTGGAATTGAACATACTAATGAAACTCTGAAATAAATAGTAACAATATTTTATTTGACTATCACCTAAGGAACAAGAAACAAAAGCAAAAATAAACAAATGGGGCCAAATTAAACTTAAAGGGTTTTTCACAGCAAATAACACCATCAACAGAATTTAAAGACAACACATTGAATGAAACAATTTGCAAATGATATAAACAATAAGGGCTAAATATCCAAAATATATAAACATCTTATAAAACTCAATATAAAAAAATAAAATTTAAATGTGGACAGAAGACTTGAATAGACAATTTTCAAAAGACAACATACAGATGGCCAATAGGCACATGAAAAAATGTTCAGCATTGCCAATCATCAGAGAAGCACAAATTAAAATGACAAAGAGTTATCATTTCATACCTGTCAAAACGGCTATCATCAAAGCATCTACAAATAACAAATGTTGGCATGGAAGTGAAGAAAAGTCAAAACCAGCCCACTGTTAATTGGAATGTAAATGGAAATAGCTACTATGGAAAACAATAACCAGGGTCTTCAAAAACCTAAAAATAAAACCATCGTATGCTCTAGCAATCCCACTGCTGGGTTTATAACCAAGGGGCGGGGGGGACTTTAATTTTAAAAGGTAAATACATCCCATGTTCATAATAGCATTGTTTGGAATAGCAGAGATATGGAGACAAATATCCACCAACAGATGGATGGATAAAGATGTGTGTGTGTGTGTCTGTGTCTGTGTCTGTGTATACTTATACACAGTGCAATATACACACACAGTGGAATATTATTCAGCCATAAATAAGAACGAAGTTTTGCCACTTGCGTCGATGTAGGTAGACGTAGAGTATATTATACTTAATGAAATAAGTAGGAGAAAAACAAATATTCTTACCACTTTTAAGTGGAATCTAAACAAATTAAATGAATGAATTTATATAATGAAACAGAAACATACAGATAGAGAGAGAGCAAAATACTGGTTACCAGTGCAAAGAAACAGAGAAAAACAATAGAATGGGAAAACTAGAGATCTCTTTAACAAAATTAGAGATACCAAGGGAACATTTCATGCAAAGATGGGCTCAATGAAGGACAGAAACGATATGGACCTAACAGAAGCAGAAGATATTAAGAAGAGGTGGCAAGAATACACAGAAAAACTGTATAAAAAAGACCTTCACACCCAGATAATCACGATGGTATGATCACTCACCTAGAACCAGACATCCTGGAGTGTGAAGTCAAGTGGGCCTTAGGAAGCATCACTACAAGCAAAGCTAATGGAGGTGATGGAATTCCAGTTGAGCTCTTCCAAATCCTAAAAGATGATGCTGTGAAAGTGTTGCATTCAATATGCAAGCAGATTTGGAAAACTCAGCAGTGGCCACAGGACTGGAAAATGTCAGTTTTCATTCCAATCCCAAAGGAAGGCAATGCCAAAGAATGCTCAAACTACCACACAAATACACTCATCTCACAAGCTAGAAAATTAATGCTCAAACTTCTCCCAGCCAGGCTTCAGCAATACATGAACCATGAAATTCCAGATGTTCAAACTGGATTTAGAAAAGGCACAGGAACCAAAGATCAAGTTGCCAACATCTGTTGGATCATCAAAAAAGCAAGAGGGTTCCAGAAAAAAAATCTAATTCTGCTTTATTGACTATGCCAAAGCCCTTGACTGTGTGGATCACAATAAACTGTGGAAAGTTCTGAAAGAGATGGGAATACCAGACCACCTGACCTGACTGTTGAGAAACCTGTATGCAGGTCAGGAAGCAGCAGTTACAACTGAACATGGAACAACAGACTGGTTCCAAATAGGGAAAGGAGTACGTCAAGGCTGTATATTGTCACCCTGCTTATTTAACTTATATGCAGAGTACATCATAAGAAACACTGGGTTGGATGAAGCACAAGCTGGAATCAAGATTGCCAGGAGAAATATCAGTAACCTCAGATATGCAGATGACACCACCCTTATGGC
>CM035287.1:924625-958489 GCA_020226075.1 Hydropotes inermis | reverse complement strand
GAAATACTGGGTTGGATGAAGCACAAGCTGGAATCAAGATTGCCAGGAGAAATATCAGTAACCTCAGATATGCAGATGACACCACCCTTATGGCAGAAAGTGAAGAAGAACTAAAGAGCCTCTTGATGAAAGTGAAAGAGGAGAGTGAAAAAGATGGCTTAAAACTCAACATTCAGAAAACTAAGATCATGGCATCTGGTCCTGTCACTTCATGGCAAATAGATGGGCAAACAGTGGAATCAGTGACAGAGTTTATTTTCAGGGGTGCCAAAATCACTGCAGATGGTGATTGCAGCCATGAAATTAAAGATGCTTACTCCTTGAAAGAAAAGTCATGACCAACCTAGACAGCATATTAAAAAGCAGAGATATTACTTTGCCAACAAAGGTCCATCTAGTCATAACTATGGTTTTTCCACTAGTCATGTATGGACGTGAGATTTGGACTGTAAAGAAAGCTGAGCACCGAAGAATTGATGCTTTTGAACTGTGATGTTGGAGAAGACTCTTGAGAGTCCCTTGAACTCCAAACAGACCCAATCAGTTCATCCTAAAGGAAATCAGTCCTGAATATTCATTTGAAGGACTGATATTGAAACTGAAACTCCAGTAGTTTGGCCACCTGATGCAAAGAACTGACCCATTAGAAAAGACCCTGGTGCTGGGAAAGATTGAAGGTGGGAGGAGAAGGGGATGACAAAGGATGAGATGGTTGGATGGCATCACTGACTCATTGGACTTGAGTTTGAGTAAACTCTGGGAATTGGTGATGGACAGGGAGGCCTGGCATGCTGCAGTCCATGGGGTCGCAAAGAGTCAGACACGACTGAGCAACTGAACTGAACTGAAGTAATGAGAAGCAGGAGACAAGCAGAGAGATAGGGATGTATGTTTAAGAGGGATAAATTATTAGCTTTAAAATAGATAAGTAACAAGGATTTATCATTCATCACAGGAAAATTTAGCCATTATTTTGTAGTAACTTTAAATGGCATATAATCTATTATATTCTGAATTATAATACTGTACATCTGAAGCTAATATAATAAATCAACCATACTTCAATAAAAATTAAAAAAGCAGTAAAATAAGGTCATATCTTGTGAAATCATAGGTAGTCCCTCTGCAATATGTACAGTTTTTCTTTTTTAATTAATTTATTTTTTAATTGAAGGATAATTGCTTTACATAATTTTGTTATTTTCTGTCAAACTTCAACAGAGTCAGACATGATATACATATATCCCCTCCCTTTTGAATCTTCCTTCCATCTTCCCTCCCATCGCCCCCCTCTAGGTTGATACTAAGCCCCTGTTTGAGTTTCCTGAGACACACAGCAAATTCCCATTGGCTATCTATTTTACGTATGGTAATGTAAGTTTCCATATTACTCTCTCCATACATCTCACCCTCTCCTCCCCTCTCCCCATGCCCATAAGTCTTTTCTCTATATCTGTTTCTCCACTGTTGCCCCGTCAATAAATTCTTCAGTACCATTTTTCTAGATTCCAAATATATGTTAGAATACGATATTTATCTTTCTCTTTTTGATTTACTTCACTCTGTATAACAGGTTCTACATTCACCCACCTCATTATAACTAACTCAAATGTGTTACTCTTTATGGCTGAGAATCTTCCATTGTATATATGTACAACTTCTTTATCCATTCGTCTCTTGATGGACATCTAGGTTGCTTCCATGTTCCAGCTATTGTAAATAGTGCTGCAATGAACAATGGGATACATGTGTCTTTTTCAATTTTGGTTTCCCCAGATTATATGCTGAGGAGTGGGATTGCTGGGTCATATGGTAGTTTTATTCCTAGTCTTTTAAGGAATCTCCATAACATCTACCATAGTGGCTGAATCAATTTTCATTCCCACCAACAGTGCAAAAGTGTTTCCTTTAGTCCTCTCTAGCACTTATTGTTTGTAGACTTTTTGATGATGGCCATTTTGACTGGTGTGAGGTGAT
This sequence comes from Hydropotes inermis, assembly GCA_020226075.1. Taxonomy (NCBI): domain Eukaryota; kingdom Metazoa; phylum Chordata; class Mammalia; order Artiodactyla; family Cervidae; genus Hydropotes; species Hydropotes inermis. Next base: position 956,512 of record CM035287.1, on the reverse strand, counting down.
ATCTTATTATAGTTTTAATTTGCATTTCTCTAATATTGAGTGGTGTTGAACATCTTTTCATGTGTTTTTTAGCCATCTGTATGTCTTCTTTGGAAAAATGTCTGTTTAGGTCTTTTTCCCACTTTTTGATTGGGTTGATTTTATCTGGTATGGAGTTGTATGAGCTGCTTGTATATTTTTGGAAATTAATCCTTTGTCAGTTATTTCACTTGCTATTATTTTCTCCCATTCTGAGGGTTATCTTTTTACCTTGCTTATAGTTTCCTTTGCTGTGCAAAAGCTTTTAAGTTTAATCAAGTTTCACTTTCTTACTTTTGTTTTATTTCCATTACTCTAGGAGGTGGGTCATAGAGAATCTTGCTTTAATTTAGGTCATGGAGTGTTCTGCCTATGTTTTCCTCTAAGAGTTTATAGTTACTGGTCTTACATTGAGGTATTTAATCCATTTTGAGTTTATCTTTGTGTATGGTGTTAGGAAGTGTTCTAATTTCATTCTTTTACATCTAGCTGTTCAGTTTTTCCAGCACCATTTATTGAAAATGCTGTCTTTGCCCCATTGTATATTCTTGCCTCCTTTGTCAAAAATAAGTGCATGGGTTTATTTCTAGGCTCTCTATGTTCTTCTGTTGGTCCATATTTCTGTTTTTAATGCCAGTACCATACTGTCTTGATGACTGTAGCTTTGTATTATCATCTGAAGTCAAGAACGTTGATTCCTTCAGCTCCATTCTTCTTTCTCAAGACTGCTTTGGCTTCAAGGTCTTTTGTGTTTCCATATGAATTGTGAAATTTTATTTCTAGTTCTTTGAACAATGCCATTGGTAATTTGATAGTGAAAGTGTTGAAGCTGTAGATTGTGTTTGGTAGTATAGTCATTTCACAATATTGATTCTTCCTACCCAGGAACATGGAATAACTCTCCATCTGTTTACATCATCTTTGATGTCTTTCATTAGTGCCTTATAATTTTCTGTATACAATTCTTTTATCTCATTAGGTAAGTTTATTCCTAGATATTTAATTATTTTTGTTGCAATGGTTAATGGAATTTATTCCTTAATTTCTTTTTCTGATTTTTAATTGTTAGTATACAGAAATGCAAGTGATTTCTGTATATTGATTTTGTATCCTGCAACTTTGCTACATTCACTGATTAGCTCTACTAATTTTCCAATATTATCTTTAATGTTTTCTATGTACATGTTTTCATGTCATGTTTTCATTTCTATGTAATGTTTTCATGTCATCTGCAAACAGTGAGAGCTTTACTTCTTCTTTTCTGATTTGGATTCCTTTTTATTTCTTTTTCTTCTCTGATAGCAGCTAGGACTTCCATAACTATGCTGAATAATAGTCTTGATAGTGGACACCCTTGTCTTGTTCCTCATCTTAGGGGAAGTGTTCCTGATCTCAGTGGGGAAACTGAAAGCATTTTTCACCATTGACTACTCCATTAGCCTTGGAGTACGGAATGAAGCAGGGCAAAGACTAATGGAGTTTTGCCAAGAGAGCACACTTGTCACAGCAAACCCCCTCTTCCAACAACACAAGAGAAGACTCTACACATGGACATCACCAGATTCTCATTAACAAAATCAGATTGATTACATTCTTTGCAGCCAAAGATGGAGAAACTCTATACAGTCACCAAAAACAAGACTAGGACATGACTGGCTCAGATCATGAACTCCTTATTGCCAAACTCACACTTAAATAAAAGAAAGTAGGGAAAACCACCAGACCACTCAGGTATGACCTAAGTCAAATCCCTTATGATGATATAGTAGAAGTGAGAAATAGATTTAAGGGACTAGATCTGATAGACAGAGTGCCTGATGAACTATGGATGGAGGTTTGTGACATTGTACAGGAGACAAGGAGCAAGACCATCCCCCAAAAAAGCAATGCAAAAAAGCAAAACGGTTGTCTGAGGAAACCTTACAAATAGCTGTGAAAAGAAGAAAATAGAGAAGAGAAGAGAAAAGATAAAGAAGAGAAGCCATAGGCAAAAGAGAAAAGGAAAGATATACCCATTTGAATGCAGAGTTCCAAAGAATAGTAAGGGTAGATAAGAAAGCCTTCCTCAGTGATCACTGCAAACAAATAGAGAAAAACAATAAAATGGGAAAGACTAGCAATCTCTTCAAGAAAATTAGAGATATCAAAGGAATACTTCATGCAAAGATGGGCTCAATGAAAGACAGAAATGGTATGGACCTAACAGAAGCAGAGGATATTAAGAAGAAGTGGCAAGAATACACAGAAGAACTAGACAAAAAAAAGATCTTTATGACCGAGATAATCATGATGGTGTGATTACTCACCTAGAGCCAGATATCCTGGAATGTGAAGTCAAGCAGGCCTTAGGAAGCATCACTATGAATAAAGCTAGTGGAGGTGATGGAATTCAAGTTGAGCTATTTCAAATCCTAAAAGATGATGTTGTGAAAGTGCTGCACTCAATATGCCAGCAAATTTGGAAAACTCAGGAGTTGCCACAGGACTGGAAAAGATCAGTTTACATTCCAATCCCTAAGAAAGGCAATGCCAAAGAATGCTCGAATTACCACACGATTGCACTCATCTCACATGCTAGTAAGTGAAGTGAAGTGAAGTGAAGTGAAATTGCTCAGTCGTGTCCTATTCTTTGCGACCCCATGAACTGTAGCCTACCATGCTCCTCCATCTATGGGATTTTCCAGGCAAAAGTACTGGAGTGGGTTGCCATTTCCTTCTCCAAAGGATCTTCCCAACCCAGGGATCAAACCCCAGTCTCCCGCGTTGTAGGCAGACGCTTTACCGTCTGAGCCACCAGGGAAGCCTGGTACTCAATAGAATGGGAAAGACTAGCGATCTCTTCAAGAAAATTAGAGATATCAAAGGAACACTTCATGCAAAGATGGGCTCAATGAAAGACAGAAGTGGTATGGACCTAACAGAAGCAGAATATATTAAGAAGAGGTGGCAAGAATACACAGAAGGAAATGCTCAAAATTCTCCAAACTAGACTTCAGCAATATGTGAACTATGAACTTTCAGATGTTCAGACTGGTTTTAGAAAAGGCAGATGAACCAGAGATCATTGCTAACATCCACTGGATCATCAAAAAAGCAAGAGAGTTCCAGAAAAACATCTATTTATGCTCAATTGACTATGGTAATGCCTTTGACTGTGTGGGTCACAATAAACTGTGGAAAATTCTGAAAGATATGGGAATACCAAATAACTTGACCTACCTCTTGAGAAACCTGTATGCAGGTCAGGAAGCAGCAGTTAGAACCTGAAATGGAACAACAGACAGGTTCCAAGTAGGAAAAGGAGTACGTCAAGTCTGCATATTGTCACCCTGTTTATTTAACTTATATGCAGAGTACATCATAAGAAACACTGGGCTGGATGAAGCACAAGCTGGAACCAAGATTGCCAGGAGAAATATCAGTAACCTCAGATATGCAGATGACACCACCCTTATGGCAGAAAGTGAAGAAGAACTAAAGAGCCTCTTGATGAAAGTGAAAGAGGAGAGTGAAAAAGTTGGCTTAAAACTCAACATCCAGAAAACTAAAATCATGGCATCCAGTCCCATCACTTCATGGCAAATAGACAGGGAAACAGTGACAGACTTTATTTTCAGGGGCCCCAAAATCACTGTAGATGGTGATTGTAGCCATAAAATTAAAGATGCATACTCCTTGGAAGAAATGTCATGACCAACCTAGACAGCATATTAAAAAGCAGAGATATTACTTTGCCAACAAAGGTCCATCTAGTCAAAGCTATGGTTTTTCTACTAGTCATGTATGGATGTGAGAGTTTGACTATAAAGAAAGTTGAGTGCTGAAGAATTGATGCTTTTGAACTGTGGTGTTGGAGAAGACTCTTGAGAGTTCCTTGAACTCCAAACAGATCCAACCAGTCCATCCTAAAGGAAATCAGTCTTGAATATTCATTGGAAGGACTGGTGCTGAAGCTGAAACTGCAATACTTTGGCCACTTGATGTGAAGAACTGACTTATTTGCAAAGACCTTGATGCTGGGAAAGATTAAAGGCTGGAGGAGAAGGGGATGACAGAGAATGAGATGGTTGGATGGCATCACCAACTCAATGGACATGAGTCTGAGTAAATTCTGGAAGTTGGTAATGGCCAGGGAGTGCTACAGACCATGGGGTCACAAAGAATCAGACATGACTGAGTGACTTAATTGAAACTGAGAAGGGTAAGGCAACCACTATTGGCCAATACATTCCAGTATTCTTGCCTGGAGAACCCCTCTCCCTGACAGAGAAGCCTGGCAGGCCACAGTCTACAGGATCACTTAGAGTTGGACCTGACCAAAGTAACCCTGTGCACATACATGCAAGACTCTTTTTGCCTGTGGCACTCTGCCCCAGTGAGGGTTGAGGGTGAAGGTGGTTAGCTGCTTGGCTTATGGGTACCCTGATGGCAGCAAGTGTGCAGGGACATGGACTGCCTCCACCATAGGAGCTATAGCCCTGTCAGTGTCTTTTTTTGAACCTCTTGTGGCTGGCGATCATAAGGCCTCTTTGGCCTGTCTTTCTCCATAGCTCTGCCCCTTCAGGCACTTAGAGGGCTCCGTTGCCTGGGGTCCTTCTCTGTTGTTCAGTGGGTCAGGCACATAGACGGCCCCCTCCACCCTCGTCCCCAGCTCAGGCCCTACTCTGTAGATCAGTGCATCAGACACTTAAAGGGGCATCCTGGGTGGGGTCCTACTATACAGTTCAGGGCATCAGGCATTTGATGGGCCAGCCTCTCTATTATTCAGCAGCAGATGCTGGCTGTGCGGAGAGACAGAGGCTTTGGTGATGTCTCCACCCCCTACACGTGACTCAGCAGTATCGCCTTGCTTCCATGGCTGCCTGGCTTTCCTCCAGAGGTGTTTCCCACAATCTCCTTCCCCACTTCTCCTTGATCCATCTCTCCACAATCACCAAAAGCCCTCTCCCAGGGATTGCTCCACAATCGCTAAACTCCATCTCCCAGCTGCTGGGCCTTCTAGGGGACCTGCATTCCTGTCCGCGGTATGTATGGCTGCAGAAAGCACTGTGTGATTCTCATTCCATTTAGGCCTCCACAGATCAGCTGTTTCACTCTCAGCCTTAAATGTTTCTCCTCTGACTCAGACAATTGCCCCGATGTGGGAATTGGACCCCTGCTTCAGTTCCCCCACCCTCTGAGAGTAGGTCCAATCCTACTAGCACTTCTCTTTTTCTCCCTAGTTCCTTCATCCTACCATTTCTCCCACTGGTCAGGTTCTCCTGTCCACCCTCAGCTGGTGTTCTGCATGCACTTCTGTGTCTGAAGGTGTATTTTTGATGTATCCGTGGAGAGAGATGTACTCCATGTCCAGCTACTCCTCCACCATCTTGTTCCACCTCCCTGTAATGTGTATATTTTTATTATGCTACTCAGGGACATAATGGAACTATTAAATATTTATTTAGTCTTAGTGGGCTAAGATAAAAGTGATGTTCTAATTCAAGGGTCCTTAACCCGTGGGCCATGATACTGGTCTGTGGCAATTAAGGAACTGCGCCACACAGCAGGAGGTAGTGGTAAGTGGTAGGTGAGCAAGCAAAGCTTCATTTATATTTGCAGCACCTCCCCATTGCTCACATTATCACCTGAGTTCTGTGCCTCCTGTCAGATCAGCAGCAGCAATAGATTCTCACAGGGGCTCGACCCCTACTGTGACCAATGCATGTGAGGGATCTGGGTTGCAGTCTTTATGAGAATCTAATGCTTGATGATCCGAGGTAGAGCTGGGAGAGTGATGCTAGAACTGGGGACTGCCTACACATTCAGGTTACCAGTGGGAAAGAGTGTGACTGCACAGTGCTGTGCTTAGTCGCTCAGTCGTGTCCTACTCTATGAGACCCCATGGACTATAGCCCCCAGTCTCCTCTGTCCATGGGATTCTCTAGGCAAGAGTACTGGAGTAGGTTGCCAGGCCCTCCTCCAGGGGATCTTCCCAACCCAGGGATCAAACCCAGGTCTCTCACCTTGCAGACAGCTTCTTTACCATCTGATCCACCAGGAAAGCACAGAGACCATAGTAAATCAATTGCTTGCAGACTCATATCAAAACTCTATCAGTGTGTGGCAAGTGACAAGCTGCATCTGGTGGCAGGCTTTAAGTCAGAATCCAACACTTTTCCCAGCTGGTGCATGATCACTTATCCCAGTTTTCAAAAGAATTTGAGCTTTACTTACCAACCACAAAATACCCTGTAAGTGGGAAGAATGGGTCCGTGACCCATTTGTGAACAAACCAGGTGAATCAGCTTTGTCCGTGCTAGAAAAGGATCAACTCCTTGAGATCGGAAATGATGATGGTCTTAAAAGAATGTTTGAAACAACTTCAAATCTCCATAGGTTCTGGATTAAAATCAGCATGGAATATCCTGAGACTGTCACAAAAGCAATGAAAAGTATGCTTCCATTTTCAACACCCTGTTTTTTTTGAAGCAGGGCTTTTTGCAGTGACAGCAGCCAAAATGAGATTATGGAGTAGACTGGACATAAGCAAAACACTTCAGTTGACACTATTTCCCGTCACCCCCAGATGGGACCATTGAGTTGCAGGAAAGCAAGCTCAGGGCACACACTGATTTTGCATTATGGTGAGTTGTATCATTATTTCATTATATATCACATTATAATAATAACAGATATAAAGTACACAATAAATATAATGCACTCAAATCATCCTGAAACATCCCTCCCCACTGGATCATGGAAAAATTGTGTTTAATGAAACTGGTCCCTGGTGCCAAGAGGTTGGGGACCACTGTACTAATTGATATTAGTTCAGAAACTCATAAATGTATTTGATAATGTTTCATTAAGAATATGTGAACTATGTCCCACTCAGTATGTAAACTAATAACACTTTCAATAAACATATGCTTAAGCTTAGGGGGGAAAAGAGTAAATTTTAACAGCTCTCATAAGAAAAATATTTTTTGCTATTCCTTTAATTTTCCATTAAATTAGAATGAGATGGATGTTCATAAACATTGTAATAACCATTTCATGATATATATGAGCCAAATCATTATTCTGTACACTCACACAATGACATATGTCAACTACATCTCAATAAAACTGGAAGAAAAAAATAATTCAAAGAAATAAACATAACCAGCAGGCAGAAAATCCCACCTATCAAAATTTGAGACAAAATTTATAGCACTGAATGCATATGTTAGAAATGAAGAAATGTGTAAAGTCAATATCCTAAGATTTCTTCATAGAAAACCAGGAAAAGAGAAGCAAATTAAATTCTAAGTGAGCAGAAGAAAAGAGAGAGAATTCAAATTACTAATATCAGAAATGAAAAAGTTCCCATATATACAGATACTCTGAACATAAGAGTACAATGAATCAATAATATGGATAAGTCTTTGCTCACAAATTTGATAATCTAGATGAAATACACTAACTCCTTCAAAGACACAGACTGACAAAATTCACTCAGAAGAAATAGAAGTACATAATAGGCCTATGTAAAAATTTTTAAAATTTAATCAATAATTAATAACCTTCCAAAGCAGAAAACACCAGGGCTATATTGATTCACTGGTGAATTCAACCAAATATTTAAGGAAGAAATTCTACCAATTCTCTACAGTCTCCTTCAGAAGATATGACATCAGCATTATCCTAATGCCAAAATCAGACAAACACATTACAAGGAAAGAAAATACAGACTGACATAGTTCATGAACACAAATGCAAAGACTTCAACAAAATATTACAAATTGAATCAAAGAAATATAAAAAGAATGACACACCACAACCAAATTTTATTTAACCCATATAGGCAAGACTGATGCAACATTTGAATTTTTGTTACAAATGCAAAATTTATCTAAAAAGTAAAAAAGGAAAATAAATACATAAAATAAATGGACTGACTTAGGACCTATGAAGCAAGTAAGCTGTCAGAAGAACTATCAGTGACATTGCCACAAAAGTGAAATCCATGAACCAATGTATTTGGTAGAAGTATTTTGTGAGAAGGGTCTATGAGAGTCCTTACCGTAAGATTTCTTGTCAGAAGTAAATGCTACATATTCTTACTTCCCCTTGTCAGTATCTTTTGCTTTTGTTCCTATGGTAGCTATATTTCATAGCCCTGCAGTTGAGAAAAAAATTTAAAAAAAATATATTAAAATGCATACCCAAACACCGAACCACATCATCATAGTCTCCCACCCCAATTCAGACCCCAGATGCTATTTTGGGGTTTAACCTACAAACTTGATTTTCTATGAGGAGCTAGAAAAGGAACTTTCCCCAATCTTCTGGCTCCCTCTTAATGATGCCGTGATGAAAAAAAAAAAAAAATCAACATTAGAAAATGGTCAGTATGTTATCAATCGTCACTTTAACAGCACCCCAAAAATGACTAAAACACAAATTGATAGAGTCAACATCAGCTAATTAGTTGTAATATTTCCAAAGAAATGTAGTGACCCATGCATGACTAGGTATTTTGTTTACTCAAGTTTGAGGGGCTTTCCTTTCCTTTGATGACAGATCCAAATGTTAAACTGTTTATATATTCATGTAATGACTTCAAATAGTAGCATAATTGATGCCAGGAGTGTTCAATGTTTTTTTTTTTACTTTGAATATCCATAAAATGTCCAATTTGCCATTGACTTATATAAGAAGAGAAGACAATCATAGCCTCCTACTTCCTGATAATATTCTCAAGTTTCTATAAACTATAAAAGAATAAATATTTATGAAATAGGAAAATACAAAAACTAGTGTAGCACTTTCTATGCATCTCCTTATTTACAACATATAAAACTTTATGTGACATATTGGACTTTGTGACATAATTATTAGTGCACATTATGAAGCTACATTTTTACATATTAATATGCTACTAAGTTTGATGCATGTATATGAAATTTCACAAATCTTTAGAAATTAAAAATGGAGAAAAATAGCAGGTGAACTCTTATTTTGCTTTTTGGAATGACAAGTGTTTAGTGAATTTGTGAAGAAAGGGCTTCTATAGAAGACAAAAAGTGCTCTGACAGAATTTGGGGGAAATTATCCTAAACAACTGATTTTGTTTTATCATAAAATATGCATGGCTCTGTAAATAAGAGGAAAGCAGATGAACTGAAGATCTGTGATCAAATCTCTCACAGAAAGTTTTGCAAGCATGCTAAGTCCCTTCAGTTGTGTCTCTTTGTGACCTCATGCACTGGGGCCCTCCAGACTCCGTCCATGGGATTTCCCAGGCAATAATACTGGAGTGGGCTGCCATGCCCTCCTCCAGGGGGTCTTCTCTTCCTACACTGGTCTGGACACTTTCTCAATGAGTTCAGTTCAGTAGCTCAGTTATATCCGACTCTGCAACCCCATGGAAGGCAGCACGCCAGGCTTCATGCAAAACAAAACAAAAGAGCAATGAACACCAGTGGCATCAATTATTCTACTATTTGAAGTCATTGCATGAATATATAAGCAGTTTAACATTTGAATCTGTCATCAAAGGAAAGAAAAGCCCCTCTAACTTGAGTAAACAAAATACCTAGTCATATATTTACTTTATTGATCTCTTCTTCCCTATGAAGATTCCTCTTAGAGACATATACTGGAGAACATTTCTCCATAATAATGTAATAACTCACTTTTTAAAAACCTGTGGCAGCTTACAAGCTATTTTATGATAAGAATGAAATAGCTACTTAGAAATTATGTGATGAGTATTTTTCTCAATTGTAGAAAAATATTTGCCTCATGTCAGATGGCAGACAAACACCCCCAGTATTATCAGGTACTCCTCCTTCTTTGGTCTAGAAGATCCAAATTGTCTGCTCACCCAGGAAAGTAACACTCTGGCATTTGACTTGAATTTCTATTTGCCCATCCAGATCATTTGCATGATCATAATTATGATAACAGCATCAAATAATTATTGTCGACTTTTTAGCTTTCAGGGAGGGATATGAAACTGGTAACAGTAAAAAGCACCTGTATTTTGCTGATTGACTGCCTCAGTACTGCTGCTGCTGCTGCTGCTGCTAAGTCGCTTCAGTCGTGTCTGACTTTGTGTGACCCCATAGACGGCAGCTCACCAGGCTCCCTGTCCCTGGAATCCTCCAGGCAAGAACACTGGAGTGGGTGCCATTTCCTTCTCCAATGCATGAAAGTGAAAAGTGAAAGTGAAGTCGCTCAGTTCTGTCCGACCCTTTGCGACTCCATGGACCACAGCCTACCAGGCTCCTCCGCCCATGGCATTTTCCAAGCAAGAGTACTGGAGTGGGGTGCCATTGACTTCTCTGACCTCAGTACTATTTAGAAGTTATTTTTATGCTGAGGTTGGAAAATGTTGGGAAAGAGGAAGGAAAGGAGTTAGTTGTTTAGTCGTGTCTGACTCTTTGTGATTCCATGGACTGTAGCCCCACAGGTTACTCTGTCCGTAAGATTCTCCAGGCAAGAATACTAGAGTGGGTGTGATTCCCTTCTCCAGGGGAACTTCCTGACCCAGGTCTTCCACATTGCAGGCAGATTCTTTAATATCTGAGCCACCAGGGAAGCCCCTAGGATGTTAGTTCACTTTAAACTAGATGAGTCTAGAAAGTAATCTAATAGCTAATATACACACAGGTATAAGGGGATAGCTCATGTGGTTTTAATGTGCATTTCCCTCATGGTTACTAATGCTGAGTGCTTTTACGTGTCTGTTTAGCCATTTGATAATGTTAGAATGTTTGCCTTTACTTCTTCAAATTCGCAAATATTTTAGACATTTATAAGACTAAACCGAATTAATACAAGCTAATTCTAAATTATCTTATACATTTTGGACACAACTGCAAGTATTTAGACTGCTTTTTATTTTGAGGGGGCTCCAAAATCACTGCAGATGGTGATTGCAGCCATGAAATTAAAAGACGCTTACTCCTTGAAAGGAAAGTTATGACCAACCTAGACAGCTGATTAAAAAGCAGAGACATTACTTTGCCAACAAAGGTCCATGTAGTCAAGGCTATGGTTTTTCCAGTGGTCATGTATGGATGTGAGAGTTGGACTGTGAAGAAAGCTGAGCGCCGAAGAATTGATGCTTTTGAACTGTGGTGTTGCAGAAGACTCTTGAGAGTTCCTTGGACTGCAAGGAGATCCAACCAGTCCATCCTAAAGGAGATCAGTCCTGGGTGTTCCTTGGAAGGACTGATGCTGAAGCTGAAGCTCCAATACTTTGGCCACCTGATGCGAAGAGTTGACTCATTGGAAAAGACCCTGATGCTGGAGGGATTGGGGGCAGGAGGAGAAGGGGATGACAGAGGATGAGATTGCTGGATGGCATCACTGACTCAATGGACATGAGTTTGAGTAAACTCTGGGAGTTGTTGATGGACAGGGAGGCCTGGCGTGCTGCGATCCATGGGGCCGCAAAGAGTTGGACACGACTGAGAGACTGAACTGAACTGAACTGAATAATTCCTGAGGCAAGTTTTGAATAGGTCTCCATTCTTCTTTATTTGTTCCTGCAAATCTACACTTAACCATGATCAAATCTCTCTCACTTAAAAATGGAATTAAACTTTGAGCCCTGCAGAGTGACATTAGCAAGACATTGGGATTAGAGATTCTCCTACTTGAATCCCTCATCAGCAACAATAATGTGGTGGCCTTCCATGAATAAAAGTACCTGTGTGGAGAGTAAGGATCCTGGTAAGACACTGTGGAACCCTGGCAGAGCCCACGACAGCTTTGAGAATGCAGGTCCATGCCTAGGTGGCAGGCTCCCTGACTATGTTCTGGCTACAAACCCAGAAGTAGCTTGTCCCACCCCATATACCCTTGGTCCTGCCCCTGGTACCATTCACCAACAAGCCCAGCAGGAATCACATCTCCCATTAGTGGGAATATGAAATGTAATAACCACTATAGGAAAGAGAAATGAGATTTCTCAAAAAAAAAAAAAAAAACTGAAAACAGAGCTATGATATTATCCAGCATTCCCACTTCTGTATATATATGTAGTGATGGTCCCAGATGGAACCAAAGGCATAAGAGGCCTTTCCCTCCCCGACTCCAGCTGATAAGCCCCATTGACAGAGACCCCAGCCATAAATGCCCTACTCAGCCATTGGTTGGACCGCCCGGTGGGTCCTCCTCCCAACCAAATGAGCGGCTGTCAACCAGCAACCTGTTACCAGCTCTGCTCTGTCACTGGCCAGGGCCACTGAAAACCCCGCCCGTTCTCTCTATTGTATATAAGAGGACCCTGAATCCTGACTGAGATGAGATGGTTCTTGGAAACACTAATCTGCCATCTATTCAGTTTGCTGGCTTTCTGATTAAAGTCATCATTCCTTGCTCCAAAATGCATTTTCCTGATTAATTTGTCTGTCACTCGGCAAGTAGAATGATCTTGGGCTGAGTAACATACATATATATGTAACATACATACACATATATATGTATGTTTTATACACACACACATGCATACATGTACAAAGGAAATAAAATTAGCATCTCAAAAAGATATCCAGACTCTCATGTTCATTCCACCATTTTTCATATTAGCTAAGACACAGAAACAATCTAAAGGTCTATTAGTGGATGAATGGACAGAAATAAGGAACACACACAATATTATTTGGCCATAAAAAGGATACCCTGATATTTATGCCAGCAGATGAAACTGGAGGACATTATTCTAAGAGAAATAAGCTAGACATAGAAAGACAAACACTGTATGATCTCACTTATATATGGAATATTAAAAAGTTGAACTCAAAGAACCAGAGAGCATAATGATGGTTGTCAGGAGCTGAAGGATGGAGGAAACGGGAGATGTTGGCCAAAGGATGCAAATTTTCAATTATAAGTTGAATAAATTGTGGGGATCTAATGTAGAGCATGGTGATTATAGTCAACAAAGCTGAAATATATATACTTCAAAGTTGCTAAGAGGCTAGATCTTAAAATGTTCTCATCACAAAATGAAGTAATAATTATGTGACATGGTACAGATCTTATCTAATGCTATGGTGGTAATCATATTGCAATATATAAATGTATCAAATCAATACATTGAACATCTTAAAGTTGGTGACTTTAAGATAATTATGTATTATATACTTGAAATCTGCTAAGAAAGTATATCTTATATTTTCATCAGACACACATGCATCATAAAACTATGTGTGGAGGTGAATGTCTTAATTAACTTGATGTGGTAGTCATTTTACAATGTATAAATATATTGAATCATCACTTATGCATCATTAATAATTTAAAAATCCTAATTAAACTCATGTTTCCTTCCAAGTGACTCCTCACTTGCCATCTCCTCACTTACCTATGTTGTTGTTCAGTCACTAAGTCATGTCCAATTTTTTACGACCCCATGAACTGCAGCAAACCAGGCTTCCCTGTCTTCACTATCTCCTAGAGTTCACTCACCTATAGGGCATATCTAATAGTGTAGATTAAGTTCTACTTAGGAGTAGATGGATCCTACTTGATAGTTACAGTATAAACTGTTTCTCATCACCACAGCTGCAAAAACAGCTTTGCCTCCTGTACTCCACTCTATAAAATGACGCCTCTCTGACCACTTGCTCACTTTCAAGTGAGCAACCACTTGAAACCACTCCAGATGAATCCAGTTGATTCTTCTTGACTGAAGAATCCCACTGACAGAGGAGCCTGGTGGGCTAGGGTTTATAGGATTACAAAGAGTCAGACATGACTGAAGTGACTTAGCACACACACATGACTTTTTTTATATGTCTTCCCATTGCCCTCATGATACAGTCTAAAATTCCATTCAAATCTTGTTAATTCCTTAGCTCTGATCTTGCTTGTTGCTAGCCATTCCACACTCTTAATCCATGCTCCAGAGTGTTAGCATGTTTTCATACCCCTGCATCCTAACTCAGACTTTGTGATTGAAGCATTTCTTCTTCCCACTCCACCTAAACTAGATACCATCTAACCTTCAGCCTAATGCCAGTTGAAATAACATTATTTTAGGTACTCTTATATCAATATGCTTATTGTGCAACTCACTGAATTTCCCTCTTGATCATATTTGCCACACTTCACTTTAATTATATGTTTAGTTGTTTGTAATCCCCACTAGATTACAACGTCAGAGAAGAAAGAAGTGAGAACCTCTTTTTACTTATTGCCATATCTTTAAATATTTGGCACAAATATTCAATAAATCTTTTTTATGTAAATGAGTAAATGAAAAGGTGACACAACTTTGTGTTAGGAAAGATGTTTGTGAATGAGAGTGGAGATGTGTGTACATGGAGCTATAGAAAAATTTTATTACATCTTTAGATAAATTCAACACAAAACACCAGATATAGATTATCACTTGCTCTCAAAACTTAAAATAAAAGATAGGAAAATAGTAACAAAAAGTGAAGCAACTATGTAAAATAAGATGAGGTGACTACACAATGCTGGTGTTTCAAAACGCACTGTATTCCACCAGTAGACTAAACATATTCTCAAGTAGTAAAAGAGTGAAAGAGAAAACCAAATCCATCAACCTGCTCCACTGAACATTAATTTTTTATGGAATAAAGGAAATCTTTCATTTGTTCTGTTTTTTTCCAGTTAAAACTGGAAACCATTTCAATGATCTGGTAGATCAGATTTTAAGACAAAACATGATTATTTTAAGATCAAATGTATTCTGTATTTACATGGATGCTTGTTAACTTTTCTGATTCACTAAGGCATTTTTATTTACCTTGGAGATTCAACAGATTTAAACAGTGTGCAATGACAATAGTTTGACTAGCTTCAGTGATTATGCTTCTTTACTCATTAAATACAAAATTAGAATTTATAACCATTTCAGAGTCATAAAATATGGTAACAATGGGAAGATAAAATGGATTTTATAAAAATATTCTTTTATATATATATATATATAAAAGCTTATATATATATATATATATATATATATATATATATATATATATATAAGCTGAAAGCTTAATTTAAAAGTTTTTAGAGTTCTACTATATATCCATCTATATATCCATGTGGGCTTCCCTTTTAGCTTAGTGGTAAAGCATCCACCTGCCAATGCAGGGGACATGAGATTGAACCCTGGGTCAGGAAGATCCGGGACAGGAGGAAATGGCAACCCACTCTAGTATTCTTGCCTGGGAAATCCCAAGGAAAGAGGATCACTGGCGGGTTACAGTTTCTGGGGATGCAGAAGAGTCAGACATGACTTAGCAACTAAACAACAACATATATAAATGCACACACATATACATAGACAGTAAGACTTGTTTTTCATGGGGTTATATTTACATGTAGTTGCCAGGATCAAACAGGATAGAGAAATATATGACATATGACCAGTGTTTAGTCATTAAAGTTTTATTTGTCACAGTTCAGTTATTAAACCAGATCCACTAAACAGTATTATTGAAACAAACTGTTTACCATATAAACTAGAGTTTACACAAATGTGGCAAAGATAGAAAAACAAAAGTGTCAAAGTAGCCAGCCAGAGATACTTTGTATACTATTTGATCTTGACTGTTATGTATAAACATAATCTCATGAGAAAAATCACTAACCATAATAACCTGAAGCAAAAATGTGTCTGACTGTCCAGTCTGTGAAGAAGGGTTTCCTAAGAAACTTGATACCTTTGAGGAAGCTGCAGTCAAACGTCAGGAAGAGGTTGGTTTGTGTTACTAGTGAATGGTGCGTGGGGCCAGGGATTGGAAAGATAAGGTAGACCAAGCCTTTTGAGTACATCTGCATTTGTGTATCACCCAACCCAGTCTGCCCTTCCTGACCACCTAAGAATAACAGCTTCCTCTTCACTCTTACTGTCTAAATATTGTATATATTCCTATTTTGGCCAGTTTCAACCCAGAACCATATAGGAAAGAGAAATTCAGGAAACAAAGTTCCTAGACCTAGATGAGTTATTATGAGCATTTCTGAACAAAAAGAAAAGTCCTGCTACAAAAAGAAAGAAAGAAAAAAAGTTCAATGGAAAATGGGAGAAGAAACCGCTCTTATTCTTTATGGAACAAAATTTAACTTGGGCACACCGACTTTAATCTCATCAATGTGGTCATAAAAATTTCCTTAAGTTGATTTCAAATGCCAGTACTTTTTTCATAAACTACAGATAATTCATTAGCCATTTTATCTTTTTTTATTTAACTACTATTTAATTCACTCAAGAAACATTTAGTAGTTTTGTCTCAAACCTGTATAGGGGATGCAAGTATAAACAAAAGGGCAGAGTTTCTTCATTCAAGCAAATTAAGTGGAAAGAGAAAAATAATAAAGAAATAGAAATGTAAGTTTGTTACGGTGATACAAAAAAGATGAGACTGGATAAGGAGTTTGAACATGAGAGGGACTAACATAACAGTTTTACAGAGTGGTAAAAGAAAAGCTCTCAGATATGACATCTCACTGGAGAACCATAGCAAAGGAGCAAGTTAGCTCTATAGACATCTGGCAAAGGAGCACTTTCACCAAAGAGAGGGGCAAGAGCTAAAGCACCAGAGGCAGGGATATCTTTTAACATTGTTTGTGGCTCAGCTGGTAAAGAATCCGCCTGCAATGTGGGAGACCTGGGTTTGACCCGTGGGTTGGGAAGATCCCCTGGAGAAGGGAAGGGCTACCCACTTCAGTATTTTGGCCTGGAGAATTCCATGGACTACACCTATGTGGTCACAAAGAGTCAAACACGGTGGAGCAACTTTCACTTCACACACTTATTTCTTCAAAACGATAATGTGGTTTGCAACTAGGAAGAAGGTAATGGAAAGATGAAAAAGATGGAATAAGAATGTGATAAAGAAACACAGGAGGCAGACAGTGCTGCCTTTGGAGTCCATGTTATGAAGTATGGGATATTTGAAACATGTACCTGATATTGTCAAGACTTTTGTTTTAAAAGGATTTGTCTAGTTACTATGTGGAAAATGGAAAAATTGTTTTTGCCAAGTATAGTAGGAAAGTTGGTCTGTTTGCCTGCTTAGTTGCTCAGCTGCATCCAACTCCTTGTGACCCCATAGACTGTAGTCCGCCAGGCTCCTCTGTCCATGGGATTCTCCAGGCAAGAATACTGGAGTGGGTTACTATTTCCTTCTCCAGGGGAACTTCCTGACTCAGGGATGGAACTTGTGTCTCCTGTGTTGTAGGTGGTTTCTTTACCACTGAGCCACCAGAGAAGCCCCGAATGGATCTAAATATATCCCATAAAGACCTGGAATCAAGCACTCCAGGCTCCAAACTATTTTTAATAGACCCAAAATTCAGGTTTGTAGATAGATATCAAATTATTTGCAAAATAAGATTTTAAGGCTAAAAAAAAAAACATTTAAGGCTTAATACCCCTATTGGATGATATTTTATTTAATTAGGCAGTACATACTGCTTTATTTTTTTCTCTCCAAAGAGAAAAAGTACACAAAATGGGAATTAGCTTAGAAAGAGTACAGTATATGTCCCTTTTTATTTTAAAAAATGTATTTATAATTTTAAATAATGGAAGCTAAAAATGTTATATCTGTTATGGTTTGTGTCTTCTATATAAAACCCCAGAGCTAGCAAATCCAAAAGCATTTTCCCTATCTCTTGTGAAATTTATCTTGGCACTAAATATAAGGGTTAAAAATAATAAAATAGAACCTAGCTATGATTTTTACATCTTTTGTTATTCACCAATAGTAGTTTGATAAATATATATTATATTTTAATTAGACCTTCCACTAGGTGCCTGGTTTCTGAGCCACGTGAAACAATTTTGACTTTTCCACTGATGTCAATTATCCAAGTTAAAATCCACCTTCTCTTCTGTGGTCTTTCAAATATGGTATAACTGGTGAAAATGAAAGCAGCTGAGGTTATTGTCAATTCAGCTGTCTTTATACTAAGCTAATTTGTATAAATTTATTATCAGTTCTAGATTATAACATAATTTTAATGTAATGCCTGCAGTTTTGTGGTTTATGTTTAATTGCATGGAAGTGGACCAGTAGGATGAATTAAACAGCTGTGTTTTCTGGTTGAGATCACTGTTAATAAAATTATGAGTTTCTAAAATACCTTGTCAGATAGTAGTAAATTGAACTAGTTTTTCAGTTTACATGATCCTTTGAAAATTTATTGCTTTGAACTTTAAAAAGTATGTGTGACAAGGTTCTACTTAAGCTTAAAAGAAAGCAAGCAACAACTGCTCACATAGTGTTCCTGATGAGCCTCATCAAAAATGACTCATTTAGAAAGAAAAGGTTGTTTCACTAACCTCCTACATCATTAAGGCTGAAACAGTGGCACAGGAATCTATCAAGCTCCATCCTATTATCATCTGTCTGAAAACTACAATAATTGATATGAAATATAAGTAGAGTAAAAATTGGCAGATAAAGATAATATATCTAATCATTGTTGCATACTCTAAATTGCTTCTTTTGTCAAGGTATAAAAAGTACTGCACAGAAAAAATTATCCATAAAAATATATTGAAGTAATTGTTTACATTTTCCTTTGCACAAACCAATCCTTAAAGCTCTAATTAAACTCCTAAATATATACAAACCCAACAACTCTCACAAACACATATGACACAAACAAGGCAAAATAGGTATCAATGTAAAGTACTAAGCATACACCATTTACTATTTGAAAAAAATTATAAATCAAAGTCAACTCTATATATAAAACATTATTTAAAAAGTTGACTACCTTCAATGATTTTAAATGCCCTCAAGTGAAGTTCATACTACTGAAATAGAATAAGGATAATTCTCTCTTTCCCCCACACTCTCTCCTTCCAATACACACATACTTGATGCTAGTCATGACATAGCTGTCCTTTAGTTTTCTGTTTCTGAATATATATATATATATATATATATATATATATATATAAAATATCTATATATATAAAAAACACACACATATATGCATATATCTTTCCTGTGTGCCTAAAGCAACCACCTTGAATAAAACACATAAAGTCAAAAGAGAAATGATCACAGGGAAAAAAATCTACTTGCAACATATATTACACCAAAAACTTAATTTTCTTACTATATATTTAAAATACTCCTAAAATTAGTAAGAAAAACACCAAAATCCTGAGTGAAAAATAGGCAAAGGAGAACAGATGGATCCCAGAAGAGGAAAAAACAAAACGTGTCTTAAATATATGAAAAGCAAAGATCTGGAGGAGGAAATGGCAACAGGCTCATGTTCTTGTCTGGAAAATTCTGTGTACAGAAGAGCCTGGTGGCCTACAGCCCATGGAGTCACAAAGAGTTAAACAGGCCTACATGACTGAGTAGATCAGGCGTAGGAAGGGAGCTTTCTCTTCCCCCACTGCCCCGAATCTCCCCTTAGTAGATAGTGTCTTAAGTCCCTCCTTCAGTTCTCCTGTGTTGGCATAGTTTCCTCGCCTCCAACATGAGGCTTTAATAAAATCTATCTTTATTTAGCAAATATACACCAATTCAGTCAATTCGTCCTGCCCTGTAGTTTCAAGCTCCACCTTGGATTCCAAAGATCTTTCTCATAGCACATACCATTTCTCAGAGAGAACTCTAGGCTAACCTTGAAGGCCTTAATAGCCTATAACACTGAAATGTCAGATCTTTAGTATTACAGAGTACTGGAGGAACACATTTTCACCCTCCTGGAAATGGACAGCTCTGGATCTTGCTGTGTCCTAACAGACTCCTTCATTTAGTGATAGAAAATAGTAGAGACTTACAAACCTGGAAAGCATATCTTCCCCATTTGCCCTCCTTCTTTTCTTGAAACAAGCTGCCCGGAGGGCACCATATTCAGGTCTACTCCTTGGGAGACGGGCCTGTGGGAGGGAGTCCTGTCCAGTCCCAGGCTGGAGAACTATGAACTTGGACTCCAGCAGACTTCCCGCAATCGGCTCATTCATACTCCCAAAGCAGCACTTCCCACTGGAATTTGCTAGAGCCCTTGGTCTCCTCTGGTTCTGGGAAATTTTTACTCTACTCACTCAAAGAACCAAATACACTCAAGTTTCTTTCAAAAGCAGGCAGATATCATTTTAAAATCAAAAGTATATATAAAATAGATCACCAACAAGGACCTCCTCTACAGCACAGGGAAATATACTCAACATTTAGTAGTAATTCATAAGAGAGGAGAATCTGAAGAAGAATGTATATGTGTGTGCATGTATAACTGAATCATTGCATTTTACACCTGAAACATGATATTGTACATCAACTATACTTCAATTAAAAAAGCACATCTTATTGAAGTCTATGATATTGCTGTGATTGCACTTTAGTCCTAAATTCTCACCCTCACTTGTTTATCATATACAATGAAAATTTCTTTAAGAATTGTCCCACCTGTGCAGTTTTAATACTATTTCATAACCAATACATTTCTCACAAATGTAGAAACTATCATGTACTTTTGCTGAGTTCAACTTTTTAAAGCAAATTTTTTGCCAATTTGTCAAAACAGACTATTAGTGTTAACCAAGTCAAATCAAATTTAAATGAATTTAGACAGCTTAACACAGGAATATATTCATATGCAAAGCACAAAATAGTCAAATCAGATAGAGAAGTTAACATAAGAAGTTTTGGAGAAAGAAAATCACATCAAGTACAACTTAACCTAATTGACTGATTTTAAATCACTTTTATTTCAAAGTTAGATTTAATCTTCCAAGGATAGCTTTATTTCAGCATAAAAATCAGAGCCCTTCGAATCTTTTTTTCTCCCTTTTTCATCTTGTTTTTTTAATCCACTAGGTGGGTAAATTTCTCTCTGGCAAGATTTCATTATCTTCTGCTTTGATTAGGAATCATTGCAATTTGTAGTACTTTCTTTACCCCATCTGAAAGGACTTCAGTTTTGTTGGTTTAATAAATATGCTAATATCTGTTACAGGAATAAAACTCTAAGGGGATTAGAGCAGGTTTTAGTATGGAGAAGATATGTTATGTTACTTTTCTTCCCATCATATATTATAAATTTCTAAAGGGAGAGGCTGCCTAGAATTTTTTAATAATTCTTACAGAGTCAACAGCAGTCATTTTTATTATATTTAACAATAAGAACAATTTTTGTTGACTGGTTAGGGTATAATGAATGCTAAGTGCCCCCACTGAAGGCATGTCAAAATGTCTCTCTAATGCTAACACCAAAAATCTGAACAATTACCGTTAAGGACTGACTATTCTGACTACTAATATGGGGTAGTGTGAATGGGACTTGAAATCTGTATTTGATAAATTGCTAAATGAAGTTTGAGATATTGATGCCTAAGGTATCAGTTCATTAAGATGAATATGATTTATCCAGGTAATGTGTGTATGGGGCCCAGAGAAATGTGAATAATTATATCTGTTCTGTCTATAATATTCATAATTCATTTTTATCAACATCTTTGTTCAGTTCCCATGACTTTCTTCTGCACAAATCCTACCCATTTTCCTTTTTTATTTTTTCTTTTCTTATTTCATATTGATTTGCTGATATCATTTATATACATATATGTGAAAAGCTATGCATATCTTGGTTACAAGTGAGAATTTGGACTTTTGGACCACTACCTGCATCTGAGTCTCAGCTCTGCCATGCATAATCACTGTGCCCCTGGGCAAATTCTTTAACATTCCACTGCTTCAGTTTCCTCATACATAAAATAGGATAAATAATGGTATCAATCACACAGGGGAAATGTGATGGTAAACATCATTAGTATATGCAAAATGCATAGAAAGAAATTTGCACATAGTAAACTGCTTATAAGTGTCTGCTATTATGTTATTGGATAATAGACACTAATTTTAGTAGCCTGCATGGGTGCAAAATCTCTTCAGTCATGTCTGACTCTGTGATGCCATGGACTGTAGTCTACCAAACTCCTCTGTCCATGGAATTCTCCAGGCAAGAATACTGGAGTGGGTTGCCACACCCTCCTCCAGGGAATCTTCCTCACCAGGGATCAAACTCAGGTATCCTGTGTCTCCTGCATTACAAGTAGATTCTTTACTGCTGAGCCATCAGGGAAGTCCAATTTTAGTGGCAGTCTGCCACCAACTGCTGTCTAAAAAAGCTATCAAACACCTTTTCTATATTTCAACAGCTGCCTGAATTGTGACTCTTGCTTTCCCAAATTGAAACCCTACGTTTCTAATCACCTTTCCTGCTAGCTTGCAGACATGTGACAGGTTCTGCCAGTCTGATGCACCCCTGTGAGTCTCTGATTCATATGTAAGTCACATCAGAAACCCAGCCAGATATATGGCATCCAACTTGCTGGAGCACAGAGAAGCAAGGGCAGGGAGTTTATGAGGCTGACAACAATGGAGACCTTTTGTTCTTTACAGACACACCGAAAGGCATTTGGAATGGTCCAGAGTTTGATGCACTATTTTGAGTATCCCACAATATAGACTCTGACAAACCTAGACTGTCCTGAACTTCTGGTAATAGAGCTGTTTACACTTACACAGGAAGTTTGGGAAGGCACCCAAACCTGCATATGGCACGTGCTTAGGCTGACTTCAGGGGTGCAAGCTGTGAGGCCTGAGGTTGTTGTGAGGTTGCTGTTTAGTCACTCAGTCATGTCCGACTCTCTGCAACCCCATGGACTGTAGCCCACCAGGCTCCTCTATCCACGGGATTTCCCAGGCAAGAGTACTGAAATGGGTTGTCATTTCCTTCTCCAGGGGATCTTCCTGACCCAGGGATCAAACCTCCTGTCCCCTGCATTGGCAAGTGCTTACCCCTGAGCCACCAGGGACGCCCTATTGTGAGGTGGTTTAAAACAAACAAACGAACGAACATGTCAGTGCCTTGCACCTGGGTGTACTAAATAAGTCCATGACATGATCAAAGTATGTTTTCCTTAGTAAGGAATAGAAACATTGTGAAAGTGATGAAGGGATGAGCATAACATCAGAACCTGAATTTTAAAAGAAAGCTTTTCTGAGTAACTAAACAATTTCAAAACTAACACAATAAGTTAAATGGCTATGGCAGCCCTTTCTTAGTTGGGAATGAAGTAGTGGGAGGTCAGAGCTTTAGTCGCTCAACCACTTAGTCCTGTGGTATGGTCTGGGAATTGTTCCTTGAAGCTTATTAGTGTTACTTGATAAATACCTCCTGCTTAAATCTATGAGAGTGGAGTCTATTGAGTTAAGAGTAGGGAGGGTGACCAATATAGTAATTGACTTCAGGGGAAATTTCAGGCATTCAGCATTCAAAAATGGGGAGAGTTTGGGCTTTTGAAATGGATCATCTCATTGAGTGAATCTGAAGTCACTAAGGAGAGAATGGATTAGTATTAGAGGATGAATGGGCTTCCCAGGTAGCACTAGCAGTAAGAAACCTACTTGCCATTGCAGGAGATCTAAGAAATGCAGGTTCAATCCCTGGGTCGGAAAGATCCCCTGTAAGAAGGCATGGCAACCCACTCCAGTATTCTTGCCTGGTGGGCTACAGTCCATAAGGTTGCAAAGAGTTGGACACAACTGAAGTGACTTAGCACATGGCACATCAAGGAGGAACACTGGTATCCCACAGCACATAATGCCAAAGCACTGACTTGATCACTCAGAATGAAGAGTGTATTAATCTTTTGAGGATTCGGGGTTTATCACTGACACCATTTTAATGGGTTTCAAAAACACCAGGGCTCTTTTGTATATAGATTGCTTCCAGCACTCCTGGAGAGCTTAAAACATAATTTAACATCTCAAAGTTTCAAATTATTACTTTGGCCATTATCAGATAAATAAGTCTTAAGACATGCTTTTTTTTTTTTTTTAATTTTGTCATTTAACAACAGGGCTTTCGCAACACAGAACCTGCTGTTGTCAGCACTGAGTTTCAGGTAGAATCCATAAGTGCTTTATGCCTCTTTCCTTAACTATTTATTCATTCAATAGGTATCTCTAGCCAACCATATGAAAAGCACTAATACAGATGCTGCATCATATAAACTAAAGAAATAGGTGAGTTGTCTGCCTTCAAGCATCAGAAAATAGATAAGAGGACAGGTATTACTAATAAAAATGATTCTGGCTAGAGAAACCAGGATGATGGGATAAAGTTTCATGGAAAATGATCAGGGAATACCCTATGATAGTCTTGCATACTCTGCAAAGCAGACACCAAGATGAGATTAGATGAGCAAGAGATTTATTAAGGAAAATATCTGTGAAGAGATTAAGAGGCAGAGCCAAGAAGGTAGAGAGTGCTTTCAAACTACCTATGAAAGACAGGGCCAAGGAAGAATATTTGATTTTTCAAAATCTTAGGTTATAGCAGGGTTTTTTCAGTTTGTTTGTTTGTAAGTATGCTGAGCAGACGTCTTTCTCTCGCCAAAGTCAGCTATATAAGGAGTTTCTCATTCTGCTGGAAGGCCCAGCAGAGAGAATCCCAAATTCCCAGACCCTCAAACTTGACCAAAGTGTCCTCCTCTGGCAGAAACAGCTTCTCCCATTGCCCAGGAAGTCTCTTTTTGACTTGACTAAAAATTTTGAATGCTCTCATGTTAGGAAGTGACAAAGAGAAGGTACACATTCCCTGGTGGCTCAGATGGTAAAGAATCTGCCTGCAGTGCAGGAGAACCGGGTTCAACCCCTGGGTCAGGAAGATCCCCTAGAGAAGGGAAAGGCTACCCATTCCAGTATTCTTGCCTGGAGAATTACATGGACAGAGGATCCTGACACGCCACAGTCCATGGGATCGCAAAGAGTCAGACATGACTGAATGACTACACTTTCACTTTCCAGTGCAAGGAATTGGGTTGACTCGGGGGGTAATTCCAGGAAGCTGGTTGGTAGAGCAGGAAGAATAAGACAGGGAGGAAAGGAAGCTTATTAAGGGCAGATTGCTAAAGTTATCACCATAGGCAACACGGGGTCTGTCCAGCAGAAACTTTAAAACATGTATAGGATGCTTCCTAGAGCAGCCCGTTTGGAGAAAAGGAGACTAAGGAATTTATATCATCTTCCATTATTTATTGGTTGAGTAAGGATGGGTAAGAATAGTAGAAGATGAAGTAAGAAGGATTTAAAAGACTGAGGAGGTCACAAATGACCTCACAGGTCATTGCAAGGACTTTGACTTTTATTCTAAATGAAATGCACAGAAATTTCAGCACTTCATCAAGAGATGAGCGATAACAGTTAAAAGGTGTCATCCAAAGCTGTTCTATCAATCTTCTGGTTCAGCGAGACCAGTTTTCATACATTTTTGTTTTCAAGATTTTCATCAACTACTGAATGTCATGTGAATTTTTGTCTTTCAATGTTAAAAAAGTGAATGGATGACTACAGTTCCTAACCATGCTTATTTTTCTAAATGAAAATATAGTATCCAACTCTTTGTGACCCCATGGACTGGATCTGGCCATCTGTCTGGAATTGGTTCCCAGTTTACAACTGATTCTCTACTATATCATAAGAATATCTATTCTCTTGTTGTTAAGAACCATAGCAGGCTCTTAACACCACATACCTGGGAACAATGGAAACAGTGACAGACTTTATTTTCTCGGGCTCCAAAATCACTATGGATGGTGATTGCAGTTATGAAATTAAAAGATACTTACTCCTTGGAAGAAAAGCTATGATGAACCTAGACAACATATTATAAAGCAGAGACATCACTTTGCCAACAAAGGTCCATATAGTGAAGGCTATGTTTTTCCCAATAGTCATGTATGGATGTGAGAGCTGGACCATAAAGAAGGGTGAGTGTCAAAGAATTGATGCTTTCAAGCTGTGGTGT
Source organism: Hydropotes inermis (assembly GCA_020226075.1). NCBI lineage: Eukaryota > Metazoa > Chordata > Mammalia > Artiodactyla > Cervidae > Hydropotes > Hydropotes inermis. Next base: position 930,694 of record CM035287.1, on the reverse strand, counting down.
TGGAAAAGACTCTTGAGAGTGCCTTGAACTGCAAGGAAATCAAATCAGCCAATTCTAAAGAAAATCAATCATGAATATCCCTTGGAAGGAGTGATGATGAAGCTCCAATACTTTGGCCACCTGATGTAAAGAGCCAACTCATTTGAAATAACTCTGATGCTGGGAAAGATTGAAGCCAGGAGGAGAAGCTCATGACAGAGGATGGTTGGATAGCTTCACTAACCCAGTGGCATGAGTTTAAGTAAACTCCAGGATGTGGTGAAGGACAGGGACGCCTGGTGTGCTGCAGTCCATGGTGTTGCAAGGAGTTGGATATGACTGAGTGACTGAACAGCAATGCCACATGCATTCTCTTGGCTACATCCTTTGAGAAATTCTACCTTTCCTACATGAAAAGCTGAGATTAATCAGCCTGTTTTCCCTCCCCAGAAAATAAAAGACCCACAGGCTATTAAATAAATTTCTTAGTCCCTTTATTTTAAGCTGGGGTCTTCTAATTTACATAACTCACGTTAAAGAGAACAGCATCGAAACATGTATATTATCAAGGGTGAAACAGATCACCAGCCCAGGCTGGATGCATGAGACAAGTGCTCAGGCCCAGTGCACTGGGAAGACCCTGAGGAATCGGGTGGAGAGGGAGGTGGGAGGGGGGATCGGGATGGCGAATACATGTAAATCCATGGCTGATTCATGTCAATGTATGACAAAAACCACTACAATATTATAAAGTAATTAGCCTCCAACTAATAAAAATAAATGGAAAAAAAAAGTTTTTGTAGGCTATCTATGTGTCAGGTTACAGACCACTGTACTTGAAAAAAAAAAAAAAAATCCCTATTTGTTTTCCAAACAGATTTTTCTCTGTTTTTAACAGAGCCAGGTACTTAAATCTTTAGAGTTCTTAACAAAGGGTCTAAAAGTCAACACCTTAGATTTGATCTGATGCCATACCTATACTTTGATCATCATGACCCTGATGCCAAGTTTCATTGGCAATGCTTTGGGTTTCATTTTCCAGTTTTAAAAATTTATTTTAAAGAATCTGTCCTTTAGCTGAAGACAAACAGTTTTACTTCGCAGTTGATCACATTCTGGCCCATTTACATTCCCTCTAAATTCTTCTTGTAAACTGCATCATTCTTCCTTTAGCTCATCTGTCTCTTCCTGGAGCCTATATATTTCAGGCAGTTAAAAGAAAGCAATAGATATTTTTAACCTTCTGCTTAGAAATCATATTATGGGATTTCCCTGGTGGTGCAGCACCCACCTGCCAATGCAGGGGACATGGGTTCAATCCCTGGTCCAGGAAGATTCCACCTGCCACAGAGCAACTAAGCTTGTTCACCACAACCACTGAGCCCAAGTCTGTGGGCCATGAAAAGAGAAGCAATGGGAAGATCGAGCCACACAACGAAGAGCAGCCCCTCCTCACCACAACAGGAGAAAGCCTGTGCAAGGGGACGAAGACCCAGCATAGCAAAAAGTGAAATAAATAATTTAAAAAATCAGGTAACCAATGACAAGTTCATTAGTCCATTTCTGTCCCATGTTATTGTAGCTGACAGTTTTGCCCTTCTTCTCATCATGGCATTTACCTGACACCTTTCAGTATAAACAGAGTTTGCTTAATATTTTTTTCCAAGCTTTGCTAACAGCACACTTTCCTACCAACTATGGAAGTTTATTGACTAACATAATCACACACTATAGGTGGGAATTAACACAATGTTAGCTGCAGGGTCAGGGTCACTGAATGCAGCAGTGGATGCATGGGCCCTTTACTCCCTCCATAGTTTGTCTTGAGGTCAAGCAACAGGAAGGGTACACAGCCCTGCCCATCAACAGAAAATTGCATTAAAGATTTACTGAACATGGCCCCGCCTACCAGAAGGAGGCTCAGTTTCCCCCTCAGTAAGTCTCTCCCATCAGGAAGCTTCCATAAGCCTCTTATCCTTCTCCATCAGAGGACAGACATAATAAAAACCACAAACACAGAAAACTAACCAAACTGATCATGTGGACAACAGCTCAATGAAACTATGAGCCATGCTGTGTAGGGCCACCAAGATGGATGGATCATGGCGGAAAGTGAAGTGAGTTCACTCAGTCGTGTCTGACTCTTTCCAGCACCAGGGGCTATGGCCTACCAGGCTCCCCCATCCATGGAATTTTCCAGGCAAGAGTACTGGAGTGGGTTGCCATTTCCTTCTCCAGGGGATCTTCCTCTCGCAGGGATCGAGCCTGGATCTCCCGCAATGCAGGCAGATGCTTTACTGTCAGAGCCACCAGTGAAGCCCGTAGTCATGGCCCAGAGTTCTGACAAAACATGGTCCACTGGAGAAGGGAATGGCAAACCACTTCAGTAGTCTTGCCTTGAGAACCCCATGAACAGTATGAAAAGGCAAAAAGATAAGACACTGAAAGATGAACTCCCCAGGTCAGGAGGTGCACAATATGCTACTGGAGATCAGTGGAGAAATAACTCCAGAAAGAAGGAAGGGATGGAGCAAAAGAAAAAACAATACCCAGTTGTGGATGGGACTGGTGATAGAAGCAAGGTCTGATGCTGTAAAGAGCAATATTGTATAGGAACCTGAAATGTTAGGTCCATGAATCAAGGCAAATTGGAAGTGGTCAAATAGGGGATGGCAAGTGTGAACATTGATATTTTAGGAATCAGTGAATTAAAATGGACTGAAATGAGTTAATTTAACTGAGATGACCATTATAACCACTACCGTGGGCAAGAATCCCTTAGAAAAAATGGAGTAGCCATCTTAGTCAACAAAAGTGCCTGAAATGCAGTGCTTAGATGCAATCTCAAAAATGACAGAATGATCTCTGTTCTTTTTCAGGCCAAAGCATTCAATATCACAGTAATCCAAGTCTATGCCCCGACCAGTAATGCTGAAGAAGTTAAAGTTGAACGGTTCTATGAAAACCTACAAAAACTACTAGAACTAACACCCAAAAAAGATGTCATTTTACTTATAGGGGACTGGAATGCAAAGTAGGAAATAAAGAGCTACCTAGAGTAACAGGCAAATTTGGCCTTGGAGCACAGAATGAAGTAGGGCAAAGGCTAACAGAGTTTCACCAAGAGAACGCACTGGTCATAGCAAACACCCTCTTCCAACAGCACAAGAGAAGACTCTACACATGGACATCACCAGATGGTCAACACTGAAATCAGATTGGTTATATTCTTTGCAGCCAAATATGGAGAAGCTCTATACAGTCAGGAAAAACAAGACCAGGAGCTGACTGTGGCTCAGATAATGAACTCCTTATTTCCAAACTCAGACTTAAATTGAAGAAAGTAGGGTAAACCAGTAAACCATTCAGGTATGACCTAAATCAAATCCCTTACGATTATACAGTGGAAGTGACAAATAGATTCAAGGGATTAGATCTGACAGACAGAGTGCCTAAAGAACTATGGATGCAGGTATGTGACATTGTACAGGAGGCAGTGATCAAGACCATCCCCAAAAAAAGAAAAGAAAAAAGGCAAAGTGGTTGTCTGAGGAAGCCTTACAAATAGCTGTGAAAAAAAGAGAAGTGGGCAGTGGACCACACTTTATCTCATTAAATATCCACAGAAACATAAAGTGATTTTTATGAATATATTTAATATAGAGAAACTAGGAGGTTTAGAAAGTTTAAGTAACAAGCTCACATTCACTCCAAAACTTCCCAAATTGTCTCTAAGGTAATCTTCAGAATCCACTAAATAGCCAGTTGACAAATTCAAAGGAAATTATAAAATAAGAAAATTTGGTTTTCTTCTATGCATTTCCTCAGATCCCCTTGATTATCTCAATTCCTTTGTGTAAGAAAGAAACCAGTTCAATGGTAAATAAAAGTCATAGCCTGTAAAAGTACTAAATAGCCGTGATTTGCAATTGTTTTTTACTAGAAGAGTTTAGGAAGGAATCTCAGCTGATGGGATGTGCACTTTGGTAGTTTTGTCCTTGTCAGGAGATAACTGAGACTGACAAATTTTCCCTCTTCTCTCTCATCCACATGGAATAACCAGTGGCAGAAAGTGTCAGAATGCAACCCACTGCTTTTGAAAACTTGTATCCCACAGCCTCAAAATTAACAGAAGGGATCTTTATCAAGTGTGAAAGGGACAGAGGAGAGAGCCCGGGAGAGTAAAAAGGCTAACAGCATCTTTAATAATTTTCCATTGTTTCTTCATTCCGTTCCACAAGTCTCCTGTTTTGGGAATACTCTGTTTCTAAGTACCAGTTTCTGTATCGGTTACCTAGTGCTACGTAACAAACTACAGTCATCCCTTGGTAAGGGGTGGGTGAGGGGTGGCGGGGATCTGTTCCCCTGGATACTAAAAGCTGCAGATGCGGAGGTCGTTTCTGTAAATGGCATAGTGCAGTTGGCCCTCCACATTCCTAAATGTGGAATTCCTAAATTAGGAATGTGGAGGGCTGGCTGTACTTTACACTTGATAGATGAAAGCAGTGACTGCATTTGCTGGGCAGTTTTCCTGCAGTTTGCTTCCAGGACAGGAGAGGGGCAAGGTCACGGCTGGAGAGGTGGAGACTACTTGTGTCTGCTAGAGGAACTGCTCATTCTCTATCAGGCTTCCCAGGGTGTTTTACACAGTGCTGGGAGACTCTCAAGAGTCTCAAAGTCACAGACTCTCAAGAGTCACAAAGTAATAAACACCAATTTACAAGCATTTCCAGATCTCTGTTTATGACATGCTTACTAACGTCTGGTTGGCCAAGGAAAGCCAATACAGAGTCCAGGGCAGAAAATCTGTCTCTTGATGGGAAGGCAAGAGTTTGCAGCCAGTTTCGTAGTCTAGCACAGGTTATATTACTTTCTGTATGTCAAAATATGTAATTATATATATATTTTTAAAAAGCATCTAAATAAAATTTAAAAGGGTTATATTTTTCTAACATCAATGCATATGTATTAAAGACATCCCTGTTGAAGTAATCATTATATGTTTTATAAAGTTTATTGGCTTGAATTTAAACTGCATTAATTAATTTATCATCATTCATTCATTCATATACTATTCATAGAGCCAATTTGACAAGCAGATCACAAAGGACTAGTACACTAAAGGATTTGTAAACCTTAAGATATTTTCCCTAATGTTGTCCTACTTTCACCCTCAACATACACACTGGATGCCACTAAATTCAAAGTTTTTCTCCTACAAGTAAATTCAAGAAACAAGAAAATTAAATTATGTTTTTAATCCCCCCAAAAAACTTGTTTGAATTTCACAAGCTAGCAAGTTAATGCTCAAAATCCTTCAAGTTAGGCTTCAAAAGTACGTGAACTGTGAACTTCCAGATGTACAAGCTGGATTTAGAAAAGGAAGAAGAACCAGAGATCAAATTGCCTACAAACACTGGATCATAGAAAAAGCAAGAGAATTCCAAAAAAACATCTACTTCTGCTTCATTGACTATCTTAAAGCCTTTGCCTGTGAGGATCACACAAACTATGGAAAATCCTTACAGAGATGGGAATAACAGACCACTTTACCTGCCTCCTGAGAAACCTGTATGCAGGTCCAGAAGCAATAGTTAGAATGGGACATGGAACAGCAGACTGTTTCCAAATTCAGTAAGGAGTACATCCAGGCTGTGTATTGTCACCCTGTTTATTTAACTTACATGCAGAGTAAATCATGTGAAATGCCAGGCTGGATGAATCATAAGCTGGGAGAAATATCAACAAGCACAGATATGCAGATGATACCAGTCTAATGGCAGAAAGCAAAGAGAAACTAAAGAATCTCTTGATGAAGATGAAAGAGGAGAGTGAAAAAGTTGGCTTAATATTCAACATTCAAAAAACTAAGATCATGGCATCCAGTCCCATTCATGGCAAATAGATGAGGGAAAAAATGGAAACAGTAACTGATTTTATTTTCTTGGGCTCCAAAATCAGTATGGATGGTGACTGCTGTCATGATATTTAAAAAAAAATGCTTGCTCCTTGGAAGAAAAACTGTGATAAACCCAGACAGCATAATAAAAAGCAAAGTCATCACTTGGCCAACACAGGAGAGTATAGTCA
>CM035287.1:870325-924615 GCA_020226075.1 Hydropotes inermis | reverse complement strand
AAGTCATTGTTTTTCCAGTAGTCATGTATGGATATGAGAGTTGGACTATAAAGAAGGCTGAGTGCCAAAAAAAAAGATGCTTTTGAATTATGGTGCTGGAGAAGACTCCTTAGAGTCCCCTGGACAACAAAGAGATCAACCAGTCAGTCCTAAAGGAAATAAACTCTGAATATTCATAGGAAGGGAGAAGGTGATGGCACCCCACTCCAGTGCTCTTGCCTGGAAAATCCCACCGATGGAGGAGCCTGGTGGGCTGCAGTCCATGGGGTCCCGAAGAGTCGAACATGACTGAGCGACTTCACTTTCACTTTTCACTTTCATGCATTGGAGAAGGAAATGGCAACCCACTCCAGTGTTCTTGTCTGGAGAATCCCAGGGATGGGGGAACCTGGTGGGCTGTCGTTTATGGGATCGCACAGTCAGACATGACTGAAACGACTTAGCAGCAGCAACATTCATTGGAAGGACCAATGCTGAAGCTGAAGCTCTGATAATTTGGCCATCTGATGCAAAGAGCCAACTCACTGGGAAAAAAAAACCCTGATGCTTGAAAAGATTGAAGGCAGGAGGAGAAGGGGGTGACAGATGATGAGATGGTTAGGTGGCATCATTGACTCTGTAGACTAGAGTTTGAGCAAACTCTGGGAGATAGTGAAGGACAAGGAAGCCTGTGTACTACAATCCATGGAGTTGCAAAGATTTGGACACAACTTAGAGACTGAACAATGAAGAGTTGCTTGTCTTTGGCAATGTTGTTTTCAGGAAAAAATTACCAAAAAAATAGTATGGAGATAATTTACCCAATGTTAAAGAAATATACAGATATATGCTTTTAATATTGAATGGAGATTTTTTATATGGTATAAAAAGTTTTATTTAGTATATAATTAATATTATAAAGCATCAGCTGTGTTCTGTAATAATTATAGAAACACAAAATTGTAATCTTGCAGTGTAAATACTTTATACATTCTTTATATCCTTAAGAGGTATTACTAAAGTGAATGAACTCCAAATATACTTAATTTTTTTGTCACTTGACTGAAGATCCCTATTCCATTCCTTTAAATCTTGCTTCCTAAGTCTCTGAAACTGAAATTCTAACTGAATATAAATTACATAACTGAAACAGTTATTTAATAAAATAACTCTTTCCTCTGCTAGGACCCAAAGTCCTTTGGAAAATTTACATTTTGCCTTTGGATAAAATTGAGTGGAACTATTAGGTTCCCCACATTGTCCTAACTAATGAACAGGCATATAGTCAAACTAGCTCAACCATAACACTTCAATAAAGTTTGTTTGTTTGTTTGTTTATTTGTTTTGTCTCCAAAAAAAAAGTCAGTGACAAAATTTTAATTAATAACAGTGAAAGTGTTAGTTGCTCAGTTGTGTCTGACTCTCTGTGACTCCATGGACTATAGTCCACTAGGCTTCTCTGTCCATGGAATTCTCCAGGCAAGAATTCTGGAGTGGGTAACCATTCCCTTCTCCAGGGGATCTTCTCAACCAGGGACTGAACTTAGGTCTCCTGCATTGCACACAGATTCTTTACTGTTTGAGCAGCCAGGGAAGCCTCTAATTAATAATAAGTTCAATATAAAAAATAATCCAATTTAGTTGTCAAAATGAGTTTTCTGAAAACCACATCCTAGCATCGCTTAGGCATTGCTATTAACCAGTCCTCTCTACACGCTTGATTTTCACTCTGATAATCTCAGAATTGTCGCTGATAACGGGATATCCATGTTGTAAGAAAGTTATGGCTGGTACTTTGTGTGCTCTATCAACAACAAATGAGCTGGAAAGAATAAATTCAAAAGGCATAAAACATTTTGCTTTAAACACAAAGAAAATCGATACTCATCTGATCCAGTCAAGAAATAAAGGCACAGGTCATTTATCATTCAACCCTCTTTTCACTGTACCCTGGGTAAATACAAAGTTTTTGCTGTTGTCATAGAATTTGATGATTATGTTCAGTCGGAAGAAAGAAGAATCACACACTGGGCAAGTTAACTGCCAAACATCCACTTTTAAAACTGACAACCTTTTTAAAAATATGGAATTTAGCTTTGAAAAGTTTGCTAGAATATCCGTCACATGCATTGTCAGTAATAGTCCACCTTTCCAGCCTTTTCTTTATTCACTTGTTGATAAAATATTGATTAGACAGCTACTATAGGCTACCATAATTATAGGTGCCAGGGTCCCACGATGAACTAAGCAGACAGCTCCATGTCTACACAGAACATGTATCTTGCTGCTCTTTGGTTCTGATCACCTCAGGGACAGGGAATCCTATCCTCAAGTCTGCTAATAATCATGTTTGTTTCCTCAGCTTCATAGTCTTGAATTCTAAAAATTCCTTGAACAGGTCAATAAGTTTGTTTATAAGGTCTTAGATGTCAAATTAAGTTTGTTCCTTGATGCTGGTGATACCTTTTTAAAACTTATTTTTAGTTGAATTTTATACCATATTCCAATAAAAATTGTTTCTGTATACATATCCAAGCTTCTCTAATCCCCATCTTTACACCCAACCTACATCAACAAGTGATATATATCCTACTCAGAATACAGATTAGCAATTGGTAAGACAGGTGAACTCTGGAAATACAAATTTGAGATCCTTAAGGAAGAGCATGCAGTCTGCAGAGAAGCAAGAAAAAAATCCTGCTGAACTAATATCAGAGAGTGAAAGGATAAATTAGCAAGAGCAATTAAAAATGACTAGAAGAAGATAGGAATCGAGGGTCTGGGAGACTAAGGGAAGTTAGTTTTGAAAAGCAGGGAAAGTATATAATGTTGAATGTTGACATAATGTAGAAATCAACATCTATAATCATATATTAATCCCATTTGCTTAGATCATTCTTTGTTCTTAATCGATCAGTTTGTTCTTTCTGTCAGTGAAAGATTTCTAGGAAAGATATAAACTAAAAGTATAAGCATCCTTCCCTGGGAAGGGCATGTCAGCCCACTCCAGTATTCTTGCCTGGAGAATCCCATGGACAGAGGAGCCTAGCAGGCTACAGTCCATGGGGTTGCGAAGAGTCAGACGTGACTGAAGCGACTTGGCATGCACACATAAACATCCTTGAGCTGGAAGTAAGAAGTCTGTAGTTTCGTTCTTATTCACTTATTAAAGGTGCTAAACATTTATGAATCTATTTCCCAATCTTCAAAATAGTCTATATGGTATCTATTCCAGTGAAATGTTTCTGTGAAGATCAGATTGGCATATATATGAACATATTTGTAAAATATAATATGACTTTAAAAAGATGTTTATGTTTTAGGAAAAAAGTTTTTTCTTTTTTTTTTTAGCTACAGATCTTTTTACTGTCTCATCTGCTAAGGTTTAAATTATTTTCCTTTCATTTATTTAATCAGATTGAATGCAGAATTGGCACATGAGAAGGGATCTGATATAATCTTTAAGACTCTCCTCAGAAAATTATAATCAAGCAAACCATAATTTTTGACTACAGAAGTGTGATTGAAATTCACACAAGGACATTATCCTGAAATAACCTCTGGGAGACAAGAAGGTGAGACAATATTTACAAATGACTTAATATTCAGACTCCTTCTTGCCAGAGTACAGGCATCACAACTAACTGCTGAGTAACCATCGATGGAAAAATGCTGGAACCTGCCAAGAAAGACATCCTACATCCAAAAGCGAAGGAGAGGCCACTGAGTGTGTAGCCATAGAATCAAATGCAATACCTGCCAGGTGGGTGCCCCACAAACAAGTATAGCACAGAAGTTTTCCCACTGGAGTGATGGTTCTGAGTCCTGCATCTGGCTTCCCAACCTGGGGGTTTGGTAACAGGAGGAGAGGTCCCCAGAGAGTCTGGCTTCGAATGGCAGCAGGACTGCCTGACTTCCACAGAACTGGGGGAAACAGAGGCTCCACTCCTGGTGGTGGGGGAGAATGCATAGAAGTCTTGTGTGCACCAGGACCCAGAGGAAGAAGGCCATGACCACCTAAGAGACCAGACCAGACCTACATGCTTGTGTTGGAGGGTCCCCTGCAGAGGTGGGGACCATGCGTGGCTCACTGATAGGACACTGGCAAGAGCAAATCTAAGTACTCATGGGCACAAGCCCACCGAGGGGCCACCATCAGCCCCATTGAACAGCCTGTAGGCTCCAGTGCTGAGTCACCTCAAGCCAAACAACCAAGCGGGAGGGACCACAGCCCCATGCATCAGCAGACAAATCAGTTAAAGTTAGAACATAAAAATTAGACCATCCTTTAACTCTACATAAAATCAGCTTGAAATGGATTAAAGAACTAAATGTGAGACCAAACACTATAAAACTATTTTAGAGGAAAACATAGGTAGAACATTCTCTGACATAAATGGCAGCAATATTTTTTAATCCATCTCCCGGAGTAATGGAAATTAAAATAAAAAATAAACAAATTGGACCTAATTAAATGCAAAAGGTTTTGGGAGAAAATATTAGCAAATGCTGTGACTGATGAGGGATTAGTTTCCAAAATTTATAAACAGCTCATGGAGCTCAATAACAAAAACAAAATGACCCAATCAAAAAATGGGCAGAAGATTTAAATAGATACTTCTCCAAAGATATACAGATGGCCAAGAGGCATTGAAAAGATTTTCAACATCACTTATTATTAGAGAAATGAATATCAAAACTACAATGAGATATATCTCACACCAGTCTAAATGGCCATTGTCAAAAAGTCCACAAACAAAAAATGCTGGAGAGAATATAGAGAGAAGTGGACCCTCCTACACTATTGGTTGGAATGTAAATTGATACAGCCACTATTGAGAAGAATATGGAGGTTCTTTAAAAAAAAAAAAAAAAACTAAAAAAAGAACTAACATATGATTCAGCAATCCCACTCCTGGGCATGCATCTGTAGAAAAACATGGTCCAAAAGGATTCATGCACCCCGGTGTTCACTGCAACACTGTTTACAATAGACAAGACATGGAAGCTCAACCTAAATGTCCATTGACAGAGGAGTGGATAAAGAGGATTTGGCATGTGTATACAATGGAATGTTACTGAGCCATTGAAAAAGAATGAAATAATGTCATTTGCAGCTCAACATTCAGAAAACTAAGATCATGGCATCTGGTCAATCACTTCATGAGAAATAGATGAGGAAACAGTGGAAACAGTGTCAGACTTCATTTTTGAGGGCTCCAAAATCACTGCAGATGGTGATTGCAGCCATGAAATTAAAAGACGCTTACTCCTTGGAAGGAAAGTTATGACCAACCTAGACAGCATATCAAAAAGCAGAGACATCACTTTGCCAACAGAGGTCCATCCAGTCAAGGTTATGGTTTTTCCAGTGGTCATGTATGGATGTGAGAGTTGGACTGTGAAGAAGGCTGAGTGCCAAAGAATTTATCCTTTTGAACTGTGGTGTTGGAGAAGACTCTCAAGAATCCCTTGGACTGCAAGGAGATCCTACCAGTCCATCCTAAAGGAGATCAGTCCTGGGTGTTCACTGGAAGGACTGATGCTGAAGCTGAAACTCCAATACTTTGGCCACCTCATGCGAAGAGTGACTCATTGGAAAAGACCCTGATGCTGGGAGGGATTGGGGGCAGGAGGAGAAGGGGACGACAGAGGATGAGATGGCTGGATGGCATCACTGACTCGATGGACATGAGTTTGAGTAAACTCCGGGAGTTGGTGCTGGACAGGGAGGCCTAGCATGCTGCAATTCATGGGGTCGCAGGGTCAGACATGACTGAGAAACTGAACTGAACTGAACTGGATGGACCTAGGATTGTCATACTGAGTGAATTAAGTCAAACATAAAGAGAAATTTGTATGCTATCACTTATAAATGACATCTAAAAAGAAATGATACAAATGAACTTACAAAACAGAAACAGATTCACAGATTTAGAGAACTAACTTATGGTTACTAGCAGGGAAGAATGGGGAAAAGGGATAGGGAGTTTAGTACTGACATGTACACACAGCTATATTTAAGATGGATAACCAAAAAGGACCTACTGTAGAGCATAGAGCCCTCTATTCAATATTATGAACAGCTAAATGAGAAAAGAATACAAAAAGAATAGATATATGTATATGTATAATTGAGTCCCTTTGCTGCATACACCTGAAAATAACACAATATTGTTAACTATACTCAATATAAAATAAAGTTTAAGAAAAAGATTGAAGCTACCAAGAAAAATAAAATTTTTGTCAGATAATTCTAACAACATCAATAGCAAAAAAGACCTAAGTTTCACAAGAAAAAAAAAAAGTCATTCAAGAAGATTTTAAGAAAGTGTCCATTAATATCTGCTCTAGTGGAAGTGACTCAACAACCAGCTCACACCATGCAACACAAGTACGGAGGACTCTAGAGACAGCTGGCTACATAAACTGACACTGAACATGCACTTTTGGACATATATCTCTTGATACAGCTGTGTGTTGTGGTATTCTTCCTTGTGATTAGTGTAGGACCTATGCTTATGCATCAAATAAAGCCATGTTTTAGCAAATGAAATTTTAAAAATAACGAAAAAGGAGTCAGCTTAGCAAAGTCCACAATAAACATGTCAATGCAAAACTTGAGACACATTTGTAATAATCTGCCTTTGAATAATCAACTGTTCACTGCATTTTTCAGTCTTCCTATTTCATATAGAAAATGGATTTAAATCACAATACTTTTGCTTAAATGAATATAAAAAGAATTTCAGTCATCACAACTCTTTTTTTAAGCTAAAGAAAGTAATACTTTTTTTTTTCTAAATTATGTCATTGAAAATAATCTAAAGGATTGATCGCCCTTATTGAAACACCATTTGGGAAAAAGCAGGACAATCGTTTCAGTGACCTCATGTATTCCCTGGTGACTCAGATGATAAAAATTCTGCCTTCAGTGCAAGAGACCTGAATTCAATCCCTGGGTCAGGAAAATCCCCTGGAGACAGGAATGGCAATCCACTCCAATATTCTTGCCTGAAGAATTCCATAAACAGAGGAGCCTAGTGAGCTACAGTCCAGCAGGTCACAAAGAGTTGGACACAATGGAGAGATCAGCACATATACCCAAGGCTAAAAGCTTCATACCATCTTTCTTCCACCGTGAATGTAACTATAACCCAAGTCTCTAAATTTCACTTTGTTGAAAGTATTCTCAGAGCACACATATAGTCGAATATATTTGTGTTATATGCTCACATGTTATTTGCAACACATGTACACATGTTTAGAATCTTTGTATTTTCTAATTCCTTTTCTCATTCCTGCCATAGACTGTGCAGTTGTTTTCTTAAAGCAAACTAATTTCCTCCAGATCTTTATTCTGCTCAGTCCATCACCTCCCTCACATCCTGATAAAAAGTCACCTACTCCAACTGTTCTTACTTGACAACTTTATCTAAATAGAATCCAGAACTTAAAGAAGAAGTCTAACCTAGTTTTTCAGGATAATTTTTCACATGAAGACAGCTGAGTTTTCTCTTTTGAAGGATAAACATCCCCTGGTTTTGTGTATTCTCATCATTCCTGTAACTGTCCTCCAAATGTTTTCCACTTTATCATGATACTTTTTATTTGCCTGTCTAACACTCAAAAAGATACACTACCCCCTTCATGGGAGAGGTTACGCTTCTATTAAAGTACTTACTAGAATGTTTGGCCATCACCTTTTACTGTTGATTCACACTAAACCTACTGGAAATTTAAATACCTAAGTTTCATGTGATTCTATTGAGGCATTGTGTCCTCCTAGACTTTGTAGTTATTTCTGGAACTCTGGTTTCAGACTCTACATGGCTATATATTAAGTGTGCTATATTTGGCTCATATTTGGCACTCCAAAATATGTCTCTTTGGTGTAAGGATTAATTTAAGCTGATAATTTTTAAGAAACAGAAGATTTAGCAAGTCTTTCTTTTGACCTCCCTTTTAGATGCCTAAAGAATTAAGATGAAGGGGCTGTTCCAAGAAGAGGGCTAGCATCAGAGATAACTACAAAGAACACAGGCTCATTGTGGTCAGAGAGAAACCAGAGTCTCCTCTGCCCCATGTTTCTGCCTGCCCTAGGAACATTCCTTCACCAAACACCCTTCTTTTCTGTCTCCATATGAATTGCTTTCCTCTGAAGTCCCAAACCACTTCCCCAACATTCTCTTTTTTCTTTAGCTGAAGGTGATATTTTATGGGATGGCTTTGGTTGTTTTGGTAAGTCACTCAGCTTTCCTAAGCCTCTCCCATGCGTACGTGAGGTATATATATGTTGTTAAACCTTTGTTTTTCTCCTGTTAACCTGTCTCATGTCAGTTTAATTCTTAGACTTGTCAGAAGACTCTAGAAGGGTAAAGTTGTTTTTTTTTTCCCCCTCCCCAAAACTCTAATTCTGCCCTCATGACCTGATCACGTCTCAAAAGTCCCATCACCAAATACTATCATATTGGAAATTAGATTTTAACATATGAATTCTGGGGGGCGGCATAAGCATTCAGTTTGGCATTAATGTTTAATCCTGAAGTTTTAAAACAACAACAGAGTTGATCAACCTATCAGCAAACTCGCTACCATCATATGTTAGGCAAAATGAGCCACTGATTTACATACAATATTTTTAAGAGCATCAGAAATAACTGGCTTACAAATACATACATATGTGTGTGCATGCACACACACACACACACACAATTTTGTCACTTGGGATTCACCAGTCAGCACTCACATATGCTCTACATGTCTGCTATTTTAACTTCCTCTGTTCAGGCCCTAAGAAATTCTTCTCCATATCTCTTCCTATCAGTCCTCATAGCAAAACTATATCTGAGTGTCATGAAGGTTTGCAGATGGTGTCATTGTTGAAGATAAATATTACTTTGCATTGTAGAGAGGCCTTGGGTGATGGAAGTGCTTAGAGAAAAGACAATTTAATTAACTTGTCAAATCATCCCTCTCAGATAGTGAAAATGTAATAGATACTTGCATAAAGAGGTAGAGTATCAAGCATCTGCCTTCTTGTTTTTCTTGGTGCCCCAGTCTGTGATAACAACATACCCACAAGTTGGTACAATAGTCATAATAATTGCATGCAGGGACTAATAAATGTTTTTCAGTATTAGATGTTCTGTTTTTAAATGTGTGTATTATAATTTAGACATAATATTTAATAAGACAATTAAAATATCTAAATTAAGTAAAACATTTGTATCATTTTAATTTTTTATTTAATCTTAACTTTTCAATTATAATTTATATTGTTCATTTAACTTTAACAAATGATTTGAATATTTTAGTAAAAGTATTCTTTGAAAATATAGATGCAATAACATCAATTTTATTGACTTCTACATTTAATCTAATTTTACTGAAATTATTACCAACTTAGAAAGCTTTAATGAAATTATTACCAAATGTGAAAACATTAAATATAACTACATTTATTTTTTCTTTCTTTAAATAATTGATAATGAGGCATTTAACATTTGGAAAAAAGCAATAACAAATATCAGAAAAGAAAAATTCTAGAAGAAAAAAAGAAAAATCTTTAAATATGCAGACTTATTATATTTTTAAAGTTGTAAGTAATAAAAGTGAACATACATCTATAAGTCCCACATGAAATTTATGAAAAGAACAATACCAGCTCTTTATTAGATAAATATTCAATAGTGGCAAAAACCATGAGAATATTAGGACATTTCCATGTGTACTCCAGTCCTGTAAGCATGAGTTCCACAGCTCCAAGGAGGATGAGATTCTCCACAAAGGTGTCTGAAGATCTAATTAAGTTGTCAGACATGCCACTGCAGAGATTTTA
Organism: Hydropotes inermis; assembly: GCA_020226075.1. NCBI lineage: Eukaryota > Metazoa > Chordata > Mammalia > Artiodactyla > Cervidae > Hydropotes > Hydropotes inermis. The sequence continues at coordinate 914,795 of CM035287.1, read as the reverse complement.
ACATCAAAATCAGAAAGGCTGAGAGGAATGAAGCGGAAGATAGGATGAGTAGAAGAGCTTGGGGTCCTAACCAAGGAACTTCTAGTGGCAAGTGCTGTAACTATAATTTCAAACACCAAGCAGAGAAAATGGTACAAGGAAAGTCTTGTACAATGCTAAAATTTATAAACTTTAACATGCCACTAAGCAGGTAAGAGGATTCCAAAAATGTTGCTATGCTCAATTAGCTGATTAAATTTGAGAGCAGAGCTTGAGATAGTGTTGCTTGAAACGCCAAGGCAGGCACATTCTTTTTAAAGGTATAAGACACCAAAGCATAGGATTGAGAATAATAAAATGTTGATGGTTCATATAAAGAGGTAAATGGTCAGATTTGTACTTTAGGAAGCATAATTCTAGCAACATGGTTTAAGACAGGTTAGCACTGGATGTTTCTGGATAAGACTGAATATTAAAATTATTGTTAAAACACATAATCTTGAATGAGGCTGTGACAATCAGGAGAAAGCATTTTGCAGACTCCAAGTAAAGAGAAAGTGAGTGACTTAGGCCACCTGCTTGCATGCGCAGTCGTGTCTGACTCCCTGCGACCCCATGGACTATAGACTGCCAGCTTCCTCTGTGCACAGGATTACCAAGGCAAGAATACTGGAGTGGGTTGCCACTTCCTATTCCAGGGGATCTTCCTGGCCGAGGGATCATATCCTCATCTCTTGCATCTCCTGCATTGGCAGGCAGATTCTTTACCACTGGACAACTTGTAGGTCACCATAAGTGGGTATTTATGCCAACCCACACTTCTCACAGACTGTCAGAATATCACAGTTCTCAGCAGAACACTAGGGCGGGCTCATCACTAGGGGACAGAAAGATCTCCTGAGTTCTGGCTTGGCTCTGAGAATCTCCCATTGTTTGCTCAGCTTTTCTCAGACTGCAAGACATCCTTGGATGCTCTCACCCAATCTTTGTCCTTTCTCTCAAATGCAATCTTGCATCACAGCCCAATGGCTCTTAAAACCTTTCCAGAATTCACACCACTTTTTCACACATGGATAGTTCCCCTAATAATATTCTAATGTGTTTAATCCCATCATGGCATCTGTTTCTATAAGGACCTAGACTAACACAGAAAATTTGGAGAAAATTACTGAAAAGTAGACCAATTTGTCAAGACTTGATACTACTTGCAGGACAGGAGTTTACACAAGCAATTCTCAAAGTAACAGTAATAGGAAATATAAGCTCATTTTGTGAATCAGAAAAAGGAAGAATCAAGCACTATTCAAATGTTAAATGGTGATCACATTGACTGAGGTTTCAAAAAGGGAGGAAAAAGTACTTGAAGGAAAAATTATCAGTTCCTTCTTAGAACGTGTTCAGAGTGAGATGTTATGGGCCCTCTAGGGAATGGTGCTCAGCAGACAGTTATAATTATTAGTCATCAAGTAATGTAGACAAAGGCAAGAGGGACATGTTTGACAGTCATACAAATTAAGAAAATTACTGAAAAGTAGACCAATTTGTCAAGATTTTATACTACTTGCAAGCTAACAAGTTAGCCTGCTACCATTTTCTGAATGCTGGTAGAAGATATAAAACCCTTGGATCAGAGACAAACTGTTTATTACTCGTGGCAAGCAAATTATCCAGCATATCAACAGTGCACGGGTGCTACAAGCCTGTTTTCATAGGGCTACATAAGGAGGGCTGCATGGTGTGACACCTCGCTTTCTATTATTCAGTGCTTACAGGGTTGAGTTAGAGAAGATCCTGAACTTAAGAACTCCAATTCCGGATAATTCTGTGGTTGTTCTTTCCTATGTGGGCAATACTATCTCCACTTTCCAATGTTGTTTTCAACTCAAACATCTTTGAAAAGACAGTCTAGAAATAAAATATTATAGCTTACTCACAACATGTACATAAAGAAACTTGAGGAAAATTGTCTCCCAACACAAATAATAGCAAACTTATTGTAAAATTACAAAAATGTCTTCAAAAGCTGGAATGCCAAAGCGTTTCCCACCTCAGGTTAGAAAGAGCGGTTGTGCATACGTGTATGTGTTTGTGTGTTTGTGTCTGTGTGCGAGCTTATGCCTGCACTTTATTTTGTCTTCTGGGCCCATTCAGGTCTAGAAAAGGGTTGCAGTACTCAGTGGTTGCCATATTACTAAAAATCACTGAGTGCCTTAAAAATATCTGGGAGTATACAACGTGGAAATGTCAGACTCTTCAATAAGTAGTGCTGAGAAAACTGGACAGTCACATGCAAAAGTTGAAATTGGATCACTGTCTTATACCATACACAAAAATTAACTCAAAATGTATTAAAGACTTGAATGTATGACCTAAAACCATAAACTTCCTTGTAGAAATGTAATTGGGTAAGCTCCATGACATTGTCTTGCCAATGAGTTTTTGGATCTGAAACCATAAGATGACCAACAGGTACATGAAAAGGTGCTTAATATTACTAAACCTCAGGAATATGAAAATTAAAACCACAACGAGTTATAGACTGACTGTTAGAATGGCTATTATCAAAAAGGTAAGAAATATCTACTGTTGGTGAGCATTGGACAAAAGTGAAACTTTGTGCACTGTTGGTGGGAATGTAAATTGGTGCATTCACTCCGGAAAACAGTATGGAGTTTTCTCAAAAAATTGGAACTAACACAACCATATAAATTAGCAAGCCCACTTCTGGGAATTTATCAAAACAAAACAAAAACACTAACTTGAAAAGACATATGAAACCCCACATTTGTTATTTACAATAGCCAAGACAAGGAAACAACTTAAGCGTCCAGCAATGGATGAATGAATAAAAAAAATGTGATAAACACACAAATACACACACACACACACGGAATGTTATTCAGCCATAAGAAAGAATGAAATATTACCATTTTCGACATACGTGGACCTTGAGGCATTACATAAAGTGAAAAAAGTCAGATAAAGACAAATACCATATATTTATATGTATAATCTAAAAACCAAACTAACAAGCAGCAGACAAACAACCAGGCTCACAGATAAAGAGGACAGACTGCTGATTAATAGCAGCAGGGGATGGAGAGTGGGCAAAATAGGTGGTTCAAAAGGTAAAACCTTCCAGTTATAAAATCCATAAGTCATGAGAATGTACAGTATGCTGGCTAGAGTAAACAGTACTCTATTATATTTTTGAAAGTTTCTAAATAAACCTTACAAGCTCACTCACATGAAAATAATTATGTATGCTAGCTGATGTCAACTGTCACTGTGGTGATTATTTCACAGTGTTTAAAAATATGAAATCATTATGTTGTCCATATGAAGCTAATACCATTCCATATGTCAATTATGCATAACTAAGAAAAACATTATTTTCTTTTAGTTCTGGAGGCAGGAAGCAGAATAAAGTGGTCTGTAGACCCTAGGAGAGAATCCTTCCTTGTTCTCCCTGCCTCTGGCAGCTCCAGACATGCCTTGGCCTGTGGTTTATGTAATTTCAATCTCTACCTCCAACATCACATAGCTTTCCTCTCTGTGTCCTTTTCCATTCTCTTCTCTTTTTGATACTTGTCACTGAATTTAGTGACGTGAAAGTTGCTCAGTTGCGTCTGACTCTTTGCAACACCATGAACTAGTCCATGGAATTCTCCAGGCCAGAATACTGGAGTGGGTAGCCTTTCCCTTCTCCAGGGGATCTTCCCAATCCAGAGATTGAACCCAGGCCTCCTGCATTGCAGGCGGATTCTTTACCAGCTGAGCCACAAGGGAAGCCCATCATTGAATTCAGAGTCCATGCTTATTCAGGGTAATTTTACCTCAAGATCCTTAAGTATATTAGCTCTGACATTTTCCCAAATAAACTCACTTTCACAGATTCAGGGTGGACATATTGTTGCATGCAGAGAGGGAGCATATTCAACCTACTCTAAAAGGAAATGACAAAGCAGGTCTCTTATTAATGTTGCAGATTTGTTTTCCAAGAACAATATCAGAAGTTAGGCCTACTCAGTACTCTGTAATGGCCTATACAGGAAAAGACTCCAAAAAACAGTAGATGTATGTATTTGCACAACTGATTCACTTTGCTGAATCTAGCAAAGTGAATACCTGAAACCAGCACAACGTTGTTAACTACATTCTTCAAAGGTTTTTTAATTAGTAAAACTTAGATTATATCCTGCTTCCTATAGTTCTCAATATCTTTTACTGAATGTTCTGTTCATCTCCTATATTCATTCATCTTTGTGCTTTTTTAATTATCTTCCTTTAGATCATTAAAATTTTATGTCTCATTCATTTACAACATTCAATTAAAAATTTGGATTATGCTCTTTATGAATATCCAGATAGTTACATCTATCAATATTTGTCTGCATTTTAATTTACATTGTTTTAAAATATTTTAAAATTTTAAATTTCTTTATTTGCTTTTATGTATAGAAGATACTCTATCAGTCAGATATTTGATGCACATTATCTGTTTAATTCTCTCTACTCTAGCTTTTTAGTTCTTTAAAAAATTATGAAAAGTACTTTAATACTTCCAGAATCAAGCATGGTATCTGGTACACAGTAAGGATCTAATCTTATTTTTTGTATCTTTCTCTGTTTAAATTTTTGTTTCAGACATAAGTTAGCATGTTAAATTTTTTTTAACATGCCAAGTGTCATTTTAAGATTTACTTTTTATTCACACATTCATTTGAAAATTATTTCATTGTTTCCCACATTTTCCAAATAGTCTCTAGGCAAATTCTAAATGCTGTGGAAATGGCAATAAAGGAAACAGACAGAAATTTCTACCTGGAATTTACCATAGAATGAGTAGAGATTAAATTTTTTTAAGATAAAATAATAAACTTTAATAGTAAAATAATTTTTACTAAATATATAATAAGTTAAGAATAGTAATAGCAATACTAAGTTATGTACATATAGCTTGTTAGGTAGTAATACATTTGCCATGGAGAGAAACAAACTGGGAAAGGAAAATACAAAAGCCGGAGGGAGAAATTTTATACAGAATTGTCACCAGGTGGTATTTGAACAAAAAATGGTGAAAGAGGAAAGGAAATTAGTATCTAAAGGAAAAACTTTTCAATCAAAGAAAACAAGTGCCAAGGCCTTGACATGGGAGGGTACCGAGATACTTGAAGAATGAAGGCCGGAGGGGCAGAACTGAAGTAAAGAGAGACAACAGGACTCAGTTCTGAGAGGTACTGGGTTCAGATCACCTAGTATCTCGTAGATCATTGTTTTGAGCTTTGGCTTTTCCTCTTAGAAAAACACAAGGACTCTTGAGAGATTTTAACCAGAGGAGTGGCTTGATCTGATTTGCCCTTTAAATGAATTAAATCAATAAAATAAGTTGAAGCCAAAAAAGGGAGCGAAGCAAGCGAGTGCATTCATCCAGGAGAGATACTAGACAAAGCTAGGATTCACCACTGTGGGAGCAGAGAGAGAGAACTGGATTTACCAGATCAAGAGAAGAGGGAGAAGGAAATGGCCACCCACTCCAGTGGAGAATCCTGCGGACAGAGGAGCCTGGAGGGCTTCCGTCCATGAGGTCGCACAGAGTCGGACACGACTGAAGCAACTTAGCATGCATGCATGCGTTGGAGAAGGAAATGGCAAGCCACTCCAGTATTCTTGCCTGGAGAATCCCAGGGACAGGGGAGCCTGGTGGGCTGCCATCAATGGGGTCTCACAGAGCCCGATACGACTGAAGCAACCTAGCAGCAGCAGCAGCAAGAGAAGAGAAAGGGGGTATTAATAAGTCAAAGATTCCAATAATTGGCTATGGATTTTAGGCTGGAGAAGAAGAGAATGAGCAAGGTTAACCTCATTTGAAACCAATGAAACATCAACATCAGGGCTTCTCACTTGCTCTGCCTTCTGTAAGCCCCAGGATGGGGTAATATGAATGCTCAGTCACTCAATCATATCCAACTCTTTGCAACCCCAGACCCCATGGACGGTAGACTGCCAGGCTCCTCTGCCCATGGGGCTTTTTAGGCAGGAATAATAGAGTGGGTTGCCGTTTCCTCCTCCAGGGGATCTTTCCGAAGCAGGGATGGATGGACCTTGCATTGCCTGTATTGTACGACTCTTTACCACTGGGTCATCAGGAAAGTCCTGGATGGGGCTAATAGCCATGTGTTAGTAACTGTGATTATAGTCTAAAAAATCATAATAAGATACTTCAACCACAATTACTTAAGCTCACCCTTTTAAAAACATTTCATGCTTTCCAGCCGTTTGCTTCACTGTCCTGCATGCCATGCAGCATTGAGGTCAACATAAAGTGGAAATGAGGTCAGTGAAGATTATATCAGGGTTACTGTGGCACAGGGGTGTGTTTGTGGTCACACTTATATAGAGTTCAGTGCTTGTTAGCTGTGTTAATATTAAAAAAAAAAAAAAAATGTTTCCCAGGAGTATTCCTACCACATACTGTGAACCCTGACACAAAAATGCTGGGCCAGTGACCACACTGAGATACTAAAGTAGCCTATAACATCTACAACTGGATAAATACAGATGGTGAGTACACAGACAAAATACACAGTGCTATTTAAACCTTAAGCAAAAGCTTAACTGCTATTTAAAGCAATTAAGCAGCTTGCTTGTATGAAAGAAATTTTCTTCTCTTATGAAAGAAATTTGATACAGGTTTCTCCATATATAGCAATGTAAAACCTCAGTTATTATTACTAACTATGGCTTCCCAGGTGGCTTAGTGGTAAAGAATCTGCCTGCCGATACAGGAGACTCAGGTTCAATCCCTGGATCAGGAAGATCCCTTGGAAGAAAAAATGGCCACCCACTGCAGTATTCTTGCCTGGAGAATCCCATAGACAGAGGAACCTAGGGGGCGACAGTCCATGGGGTCACAAAGAGTTGGACATGATGAGAGACTGAGCATGCATATTACTAACTACAATTTGGAAAGTTGATATTTATTTTTATAAGCTATTGACACTAAAACCAAATTTTTGGAAATTTACACTGGAAAAAAAATTTTTTCTGGTGTCTCTCTAAAAATTATATTACAAGGTCATTATCATAAAAAGAAGCAATCACAATTAAAAGTATGAAATAGAGGGTATTAAAGGGTGATTTTTTTCACATGTGCCACTTTTTTGGACTTTTTGCTACTTGTGGGATTCTTCAACTCTTTAAAACTTGCAATTTGTTGATATTTTCCTTATTTTTACTTCTTTTGCTACACTTGGAATATTTATCCAAGATTCACTTTTATTTTTTTTTTTATATTTAAATTCTTTATCCCAAGAAAGGCCTCTAGATCATCTGTAGCTCAGGCCTGTCTAGACTGACCTTAGAAATGAATTTAAGAGAAGAGTGTTGGATTACAAAGCTGATAGCATCCAGTGGACCACTCTGTGTGGTAGAAGCTTCATTGGGGTTGAGACACTAGGGAGACATGAATCAACAATCAAAAATTATCACTGCTAATAATTTTAGTCACTTATTTTCAAGCCAGTAAAAATCAAAATATACTTTTGTCTTTCATATTAATGAGTTGATCTCTTTCCATCTTTAAATTATTAGTCCAGCTAATTTTTACAACACATTTACTTATATATTTTATATGGAAAATAGTTAACAGGTTGGATTAGATATGAACTTTGACTGTGACTTTTCTTCTGTAAAGGGCCAGATAGTAAATATTTGAGACTTTTCAGGTTATGAGATCTCTGTTGCAACTATTCAACTCTGCTATTGTGATGTAAGAGCAGCAATAAGAATTCCGTAAATGAAAGCATGTGACTGTGTTCCAACAATATTTTATTGGCAAAAATAGGCAGTGTGCAAACAAGCCATAGTTTGCTAACTGCTGAACTAGAGAATCTATATATTTGCTCTTAGGTTGAAATGATGAGCTGATCTTATCAAAACAAAATTCAACAGGGATAAATGTAAAATCTAGCTCTTTGACTAGAAAATAAAAAACTACATAATTATGGAATGGAATTACTTGAATTAACTTCAGTGTATGCTATGCTAGATAGATTAGACAGATAGGCAGATAGATGATTGCTGGATAGATATAGAAATATGTATATACCTGTCTTTTTCTCCTAACTGGTTTAGTTGAATACAGCTTATGCTTCAACAAAGGATGTAGTTGCTAAATAACAGCAGCTAATTTAAACAACCTTTAAATTTGTTAGCTGCAAAATGAAGCAGGAAGGGACATAATAATAAAATGATCAATCTTCCAATTCCACATGAATACATGGAAATTATCATTACTTCTCTGTAGCAACATGTCCATAATGTCTTTTTGTGTGTGTAGCATTCACCGGATAAGACACATGTGTGTGTGCTAGGTCACTTCAGTCATGTCTGACTGTGCAACCCTATGGACTGTAGCCCACCAGGCTTCTCTGTCCATGGGATTCTCCAGGCAAGAATACTGGAGTGGGTTGTCATGTCCTCCCCCAGGGGATCTTCCTGACCCAGGGATCGAACTGGCGTTTCTTATGTTTCCTGCATTGGCAGGCAGGTTCTTTACCACTAGCACCACCTGGGAAGCCCAGATAAGACACAGGCAACAGAATAAAGGTACAAGGAACTCTTCTGGGGAATATTTTTTTTGCAGGAATATAAAGGGCAGAATAGAAAAGAAAAATCCATCTCCTGTGTGTTTTTCCCAAGTGTAGTGAAGGCAGTCAGTGGTATGACTATCTCATATAGAGATGGGTCTAGAGGTTTCTTGATTACTTAATTAAAGGATAAAAAGATAAAAATCTTGCAGAAACACAGCAAGATTCCTGACTCTCAGAAGGAGTCTCAAAGCTGAGAGAATTTTCTTTTTTTTTTCTGAAGGGTTCTTACAGAAGTCTTCATATAGGAGAGGCATTTAGTAGGTAAACAGACTAGAGTAAGCTTAATAGTGGCACAGAAAAATTGTTAAAAGAAATAAAACTGATTACCCTCAAGTACATTTACATTATATCTTAGTTTTAAACTTGATATAACATTTCTTACGTGATTTGTATAGAGTTAAGCTATTAATATTTATTAGTGTTTTATGTGTTAAGTTTTTTATATACTACTAAGATTCATCACTATGGCGGGGAAGGGGAATTTCTCCTATCTTAGAAAAATGCTGATTTGACACATTTTTTAAAGGAAAGAATTTGTGTGATTATATTAAAGTTTGCCATCTAGTGACAAAAATCTCAAATTGCATTTCACTCCTCCAAGGAAATTCCAGCCCTCAGAGGATAAACCACTTTGCAGCGGTTGTGCCTTTAATAATGCGATTTTTTTTCTTTATCCCTATACATATACCTTTGGATGGGTGGCTTTCTTTTCAAAGTAATCACTTTCAGGGACTACATATTTAATTCCAAAATTTTTTCCATTATTAATACTTTCACTTTTTCTAGAATTTCTCTTAAAAATTGTCCTCAGGGACTGAATCATTTTAATAGCTGTTAGTAAAACCAACCATCACTTGTGAAAGTCTATATTGAACGCACTGTTCTGCTTGTTTCATTTAAATTCACCATCTGATAGTATCTTCACAAAAACCAAATGATGGGTGTATTTTTATGTCTTTTTCACAGATGAGGAAAGTTGGGCTATAAGAGATATAATCTATGGCTCAAGATGGCACAGACTACGTAAGTAGCAAGGTAAGAATTTTAAACCAAATTCATCAGACTCAAAGTCACTACACCGTGCCACCTCCCATTGAAGAGAGATGATATTCATGTTCACATCGTGTTGAATCTTGTATCTAGTAAATACATTTGATTTAAACACCACAATAGGAAAACTATTTAAACTATGATTTGAAAATAATTGCCAGTAATATGGAACAGTTTATGTCCAAAATGAAGTCTTACTAAATATTAATCTTAAATTTTGTATGTTTATGGCTGGGAAACTAGCTGTACAGGAAATTCCAAAGATAAATTGAAATATGTATAATGCCTTTGAAGATGATTCCACTGATGGGGAGTGCTCCACTGAGTAAGCAGTCTTAGTATTCATTTAAATAACAAAAACTTACTGTAATACACACCCATCCTTAATGGATGGCTATATATCAGCACAATGAATTGTGATCAATCCAGGAGCAAGTTATTGATATTCTGTCCTTTTTTGTCCTCTTTAAAGAATTGTCAGAATTTGAAGATCTCTGCAAAAATTTGGGTCAAAAGGTGTAAAACTCCTGCAGAGTATAAAAATTGCTTGGCTTCTGATTAGAAGAAAAATTTAAATCTACCATGAAACTTGAAAAATCATTCCCAAAGAAAATTTCCTAGAATAATTGTGTAATAAAAGTTCTAGTAAGCCAACTGTATATTTCAGACATAATCTTCACTTTAACCTAAATAAATAAATTACCTAGAATGGGAAATTATTTAACAAGCTAACATTTTTAGTGTATTTATTATGTGTGAGCAAAGGGCATACACTGATCTCTTCAATCTTTGCTGTTGTTTCCTTGCTCAGTCCTGTCCAACTCTTTGCGACCCATGAACTGTAGCACATCTTGCTTCCCTGTCCTTCACTATCTCCCAGAGTTTGCTCAAACTCGTGTCCATTGAGTTGAAGATGCCATCCAAATCTTAAACAACAAATATATAAGTAGTAATGTCTTTCTGTAGTGGATGCTATGTTAAGCTGCCCAGATGGAGTCACCGATAGCCCTCTTTCAGGACCAAGGCATTTATCCTTTCTGCTGCTGGAATGAAGGCTGCTAGAGCTTTGGATCTGATTGTTTCTCCAGAACATGTTCCGTAGCCAGAGACTGCCTCACTCAAGTTTATGCCCCTCGTGGGGGAGAGGCCACGTTGATGGAGTGGTCAACGACCTGGCATCACAGCCCATGTTGCTTGTGCTCCTTTAGGTTACTTCTGAAGCACCACTCTAGCTCCAGACCTACCTAGGGTCAGCTAAGAATTCTTTTTACTTCAATTTTTTTCCTTCATTTCCTTAGAGGTGCTATTCCCATGAGCAATCTCCAATATATCTCTTGAAGGCAAATCTCTGCAACAAAGTCTCCTTATAAGAAGTCAGACTTAAGACACATTTCTCTTGTATTAATGAAGAAACTGAAGCCTAGAAATCAAGAAGTTCATTAGGATTTACACTAATAACAGAGAGTAAAGCTAGGATTCTATGTTAGAAAATGTGTCCCTAGAGTTGCTGCTTTTAGCCATCATGCCATTTTACATACTCTATTAAAAGCACCATATCAATTTCAACATAATCATAGCATGATATTCTTGTGAGAAAAGTGCATTGTAGCAGTATAAGTAGGTTATTCAAGAAAGTAAAGATTTGCCATGAAAGCAATACATATATTTAATTCATTTTCAGGATATGAGACTCTCTTCAAAAATTTATATGGGAATGCCTTGGAATTACAAGATATAAATTTTATGAAAATCTTAATGCTTCTAGAATACACACAAGAAATATAAAAGACACTTTTCGACAGAATCTATAACATGCATTAATAGTAATTTTGGTTAGTTATAAATATTGGCATCATGTCTTTATAGTAAGCCATACTCTGAAGTTCTTTCTAACCAAATACAATTGTTTATCTGATTTAGTACTCAAAACACATGTATTGGCAGGAATGAACAGAAAAAAAATATTGCACAAATATTCTTGGCATATTTAGTGAGTTGTAAATAAAGAAGTGCCATGTTATGAACAATTCTTATCTTTAATGACTTCTATTAAAAAGGGAAAGAAATTATTGGCAGAAATATAATTTTTTAAAAAAGAAAGTGCACACACACACACACACACACACACAAAACAACAATACCCCCTTCAAAAAAAAAAAAAAGAGAAAAGCTTATCTCAACATAGAAAACCTCTCCACAAGAAAAAAGAAAAAAAGAAAGAAAACCTCTCCACAAAGGTAATGAAGTCCAAAAGCAGTTATATTATGAATAAACATTAAACCAAAATGAGATGCATTCCATAGACTGGTAATAAATTGGAAAGACAGATAGAAATCTTCTTTCTTATAAGCCAAGCAGATATAGCTCATTACATACATTTCTGAAGATCAATAACAATAAGTCATCAAGTAAGATGACTGGACAGCACTTTTGTTACGAATAGTTTATGCTAACTCTACCTGGTAATTGGGATGACCATTTGCATCAGTTTACTGGCTTTATCCTGAGGAAAAAAAAAAACTTGTCCTATTTTATTATAAGACATAAGCTAGTGGAGGTGATGGAATTCCAGCTGAGCCACTTAAAATCCTAAAAGATGATGCTGTTAAAGTGCTACACTCAATATGCCAGCAAACTTGGAAAACTCAGCAATTGTCACAGGACTAGAAAAGGTCCGTTTTCATTCCAATCTCAAAGAAGAAAAATGTTAAAGAATATTCAAACTACCACACAGTTACATTCATTTCACATGCTAGCAAGGTAATGCTCAAAATCCTTCAAGCTAGGCTCCAACAGTGCATGATCTGAGAAATTCCAGATGTGCAAGCTGGATGTAGAAAAGGCAGAGGAACTAGAGATCAAATTGCCAACATCTGCTGGATCATTGAAAAAGCAAGGGAATTCCAGAAAAAATTTACTTTTGCTTCACTGACTACACTAAAGCATTTGACTGTGTGGATCACAGCAAACTATGGAAAATTTTCAAGAGATGGGAATACCAGACCACCTTACCTGCCTCCCAAGAAATGTGTATCCATGTCAAGAAGCAACAGCCAGAACTGGACATGGAACAACGGACAGATTCCAAATTGAGAAAAAAGTACATCAAGGATGTATATCTCCACCCTCCTTATTTAACTTCTTTGCAGAGTACATCATGTGAAATGCCAGGCTAGATGAATCACAAGCTGGAATCTTGCAGGGAAAAACATCAACAACCTCAGATACACAGATGATACCACTCTAATGGCAGAAAACTAAGAGGAACTAAAGAACCTCTTGATGAAAGTGAAAGAGGAGAGTGAAAAAGCTGACTTAAAGCTCAGCATTCAAAATACTTGATCATGGCATCTGGTCCCATCACTTCATGGCAAATAGATGGGGGAAAATGGAAACAGTGGCAGATTTCCTTTTCTCAGGCTCCAAAATCACTGTGGATGGTGACTGCAGCCATGAAGCTAAAAGATGCTTTCTCCTTGGAAGAAAAGCTATGACAAACACAGACAGCATAGTCAAAAGCAGAGACCTCAGTATGTGGATAAAGGTCTGTCTAGTCAAAGCTATGGTTTTTCCAGTAGTCATGTATGGATATGAGAATTGGACCATAAAGAAGGCTGAGGGTCAAAGAATTGATGCTTTCAAACTGTGGTGCTAGAGAAGTCTCTTGAGAGTCCCTTGGATAACAAGGAGATTAAATCAGTCATTCCTAAAGGAAATCAACCCTGATACTCATTGGAAGGACAAATGCTGAAGCTGAAGCATCAATACTTTGGCCACCTGAATTGAAGAGCTGACTCATTGGAAAAGATCCTGATGATGGGAAAGAATGAGGGCAGGAAGAAAAGAGGGCAACAGAGGAGTAGATGGTTGGATGGCATTGCTGACTCAATTGTCATGAGTTTTAGCAAACTCTGAGAGATAGTGAAGGACAGGGAAGCCTGGCATGTTGCAGTCAATTGGGTCACAAATAGACACAACTAGTGGCTGAACAACATTTTTTGACAGGAGGTCATTTTGCAACTTGGAGTAACATTCCCACTACAGTTACACTCAAACCTTCCCTCAGAAGCTATCTTTCCTGATGATTTTGTTTCAAAAAGATGGTGCCCAGTTCCTGAGACAAATATTTCTGGGTCACAAGGCTAACAAAAGGCGTAGGTAGTTTTCAAAGAGAGGAGAAATACTATAAGTACGTCTAAAGTAAATGCTCTAAGAAAAAGAAAAGTAAAAAAAAAATCACTTCCCTTATTTTCAACAGAGAAAATTAAGCCTTTTATTTTTTTATTTTTGCCTGTCCTTATGAAAGGAACAGCTAGGAAATAGTAGTCTAGGCACACTATAGTTTCAAGAAAGCTTACAACAATTTCTATCTGTTTTTAACCCTTTCTCCTATGAAATGGAGTATGAAATGGAGTATTTCCTCCCTTCTCTAAAGAAAGATGTCACAGTCATCAGCAATTATAGCCCTCAGGTATGAGCCAGTGAGCCCTAAGGCAATTCAGGAAGGAGAAGAATACCTTAGCCAGCAGTCTTCAGGGTAAAGAACCCACCTGCCAATGCAGGTGACTCAAGAAATGTAGGTTCATTCCCTGGGAAGGGAAGATCCCTTGGGGAAAGAAATGGCGACCTCCTCCAGGACTCTTGCCTGCGAAATCCCATGAACAGAGGAGCCGTGTGGGCTACAGTCCCTGGGGTTGCAATCACAACAGCCCTCAGACGGAAGCCAGTCCCCACAGTAAGCAATGGAAGCCCAGGCTGTGAGAAGGGGATTCTGGGCACAGACAGGTGAAGTGCTTATGAAAGTAATCATCTCAGTAAGCCCAGACTCTTGCACCTTCCCATATATAGAAAAGAGCTAAATCCTTTACTTGGAATATCTGCTAAATCATAGTAATCTTTTGATGTGTGGACTACCTTCCCTTTGCTGCAGACTTCTTCCCTCATCTCCTCAGAACAGTTCTCTCAGGGTCCTTGAGATGCTGTCTCCTGGGCTTGAAATCTTAAAAAAAAAAAAAAAAAAAAAAAAAAAATTACCACAAAATAAAATACAACTCTCAACTCCTAGGCTGTGAGAATTTTTTAAGCTGATGTTGCCATGTTAATGAACAAATACCTTGTTACATGGCACTTTGCTGCCTCTGGAAAATACTCTTTATTCCTTTTAAAGTATTTATCATTTGAGCCAAAATAATCTATTTTGTGTAGAATACCTCAGGTATGAGCCTGACATTTGCTTATCATTTGCCAAGGAAAGTGGAAACTACATAGGTCTGTACCAAAATACTAATTATACTCAAGAAAAGAATAAAAAAACTAGAGACGCCATTAGATTCTTGATATTTAAGATGATACAGTATATCATTACTTGACCTTGAGTATTTTTCATTATTCTCTCTTAAAAATATTAACCAACCTCAAAATAAGGCAATGGACTATTGCACTTGGAGGGGGAAAAAAAATGCCCAGAATATTTAATATGGGAGTGACATATGTTTCACCCTGCTTCCCTACTCTTGAAAGTCATTAATACTTAACTTAGTCTATTTAGAATTAATTATCTCAGGAATCAGTGCTCCAATGACAATATTGTTAACCTACAGCCAGTGCCACAGATGGCTGAACTCAAATCTCTCCTTTCTTTCTTCTTTTTTAAACACAGCAAAACTTTCTTCTCTTGGAGAAAAAAGATTATATACATCATACCATACAGTCATATCTGCCAACAACAAAGGGTATGCTGTAACAATAATGCTTGAGAGATTGTGTAGAAAGACAGTATTTTAAAAGATGCCACTTTCAACACGTACTTCTTACACGTACTTCTTTTCTGTTAAAAGACGTTCTGCAGAACAAAGCTCAGAACGCACGGAAATCAATTCCCAAATGAATCTGCAAACCCTCAAGGCTACTTGCCTGCTCTTTTGTCACTAATTGTATTGACAGCTGGTAGTTCCTACTTTGAGACAATTTCTCTTCTCACTGCATATTTATTGAAACATACCTTGTTGTAGTATTGACCTTATACCATGAGGAAGCAGTGAATAATAGCTAACTCCCCTGGGTCCTGACAGATGGTTTTAGTATTCAACATTGCTGTCAGCCTAGGACCTCACAGCATATGCAAGACAAAGAAACATTAGCCTCCAAAGGGAAAATAAAATGTTATCTGAATTAAAGGGGCAATGTGGAAATTCACATACAATATTTGTGCTTATTTCTGGATTTCAAGGGTAAACTGTTTTCAGTTGCAAAATGATTTCCCAAATCTAAAGATGAAATACAAGTGGGCCAAATATATGAACTATTAATTTATGTACCAAAGTGAATCATGCATAGCCAATAGATTCACAAAATTTTAATCTGTCTTTAATAAGCAAAATATCATTAAAATATTCACATTTTAAAATAAAATATAAATAGCTAAATACAATATTGTTTTTGAGTATGTAAATTTTGTGGTATTTAAGCAACACATAATACGTTATTAACAATAGTACACTGAAAACTCAAATCATTCAGTTTTTAATGGACCTTTAATATTCAAGTGACTGGATATTATAAACATTTTAAATGAAATGTTTAAATGTCATTCATTAGAGAAGAAAATATTTGAAGCAAGCATTTATCTTTTTATTGATGTGGTATTCAGGCCCAAATTTGAATTACACTTTTAAATTCAAAATATTGCATCTTCTATGACTAATTTTGCATTCCCGTTCCCACTCTTGCTGGTTCCTTATAGCCCTGCATTTTACTTATCTCCCTGTTTCCCTTTGTCCCTACTCCAACCCATTCTTCATTTTCTCAGCAGTGTTGTCTTTCCCAAACACAGATCTGATTTTGCCAGTTACTTGCTTAAAATTTCCCACTGAGACTCAATTTCCTAGAAAATAATGTTTAAATCTCTTAGAAAAAAAATCAAGACCTTTCATGGTATGGCTTCTGGTTACTGTTTTTTCTCCTCATGACTAATTCCTACCCCAAGCTTTATTGAATTGCCCTGTGTAAACTTCCTATGAAGATCCCCAATGATCCATGCTTTCGTATCATTGCCTCTCATGGAGTGTGACTTCTTCTCACCAGCACATATGGCAAACATGATGGGATATCACAAGCTATTACGTGGCAAAAGCAATGGGAAATAACTCTCACCATGACGTTATATAAGACCAGCAAGAGAGAGAGTTGTTTTCCTTGACTCTGAAGAAGGAAGCTGCCATGCTGTGAGAGCATCTATGAAGAGGGCCACATGGAAGCTGACCGTAGTCTTGGCTAACAATCGAACCTTAGTCAAACAACCACAGAAAATTAATTATGCCTATAATCTAGATATGCATGGAAATGGTTTCTTCCCATCAGGCCTCCAGATGAGAAAGCACTCAGGATGCCTGGATGACAGTCTTGTGATATCCTGAGCTAAGAATCCAGCTACACCGTGCTCAGAGTCCTGACTCACCAAAACTATGAGATTAAAAAAAAAAAAGTGATATTTTAAGCTGCTAAATTTGTGATAATTTCTTTATGCAGCAATAGGTGAACACATGCTTTTAATCTCTTGAACTTTCTACACTTGTTCTTATCTCTAGCCATTGCTCCTGCTGCTATGTCCTTCCCACTATCTCTGACTCAAAAACTGTGCATGGTGAAATTTTCATTTCGTTATGGTCTCTTTGAAGATGTTGCTGACTTAAAATTTTAGAATCAAACACTCTTTCTGGACTCGCATATAATGATCCTAGGTCAAATACATTATTTTTTATAATGTATGCTTGCTAAGTGCCTGTTTCTCTATCTTTCCTCCCCACCCCCCCGATTATGCTTGTATATAAGTGTACATACCCAGAGAAATACCTAAAGATTATGATCTAATATATTTCAAAAGAAGGAACTTCTATTTATTTCTATCACTCCACTATCAAGCATAAGTGTATGTTTATATGCATTAAATGGGTACTGTGCTATGCTTACTTGCTTCAGTTGTGTCCAACTCTTTGTGACCCCACGTACTACAGCCCGCCAGGCCCCTCTGTCTGTGAAATTCTCCTGGCAAGAATACTGGAGTAAGTTGCCATAGCCTCCTCCAGGGGAATCTTCCTAACCCAGGGTTCAAACCCATGTCTCCTGCATTTCAGGTGGATTCTTTACCACTGAGATAACCAGAGAAGCCCTTAAATTTGTATTAGTATTCACTTTTTCATGTACTAAAAATCACTATATTAATTATAATAATATCCTGACATTAATACACGCTATGTCCCAGGCACTATGTTAAACATGTTTTATACATTTCCATAAGGTAAGAGTGATTATTCATGTTTTAAATTTGAAAAAGCTGAAATTTGAACATGTACCTTGACTTGTGCTATTTTTAGACTTCCATCATCTCATTTATACTCCACCTTTTTTTCTACCAAGTTTCCTTTGGCAATCTGCCCTCTCCCATTCCACATATCATGGGAAGACAATCTGTAATGAATGTTAGTCCTCTCATATCACGTGGGAAGTCTTGTGACTTGAGCTAGGCTAACCAGACTCTTCCCTGAGATTTCAAATGAGGGTAGTAGGACACAGCACATGATTCCCTATCTTGTCTGTGTATATTAATACATTATACTATCAACAAAGTGCCAAAATTATAATAAAAACTGTGATGGCAATTTACTGTGCTCTTGTAATAAAAATGCTTGTACTATTTTATATATTATTTTTCATGTATATTTTAGTTATATTATTATAGACAGACAGTAAATACATGTGAGCAGGTAAGCAGGGGTGGAAGCCTATACTCAAGAAGTTTATCCCTTAAAAAAGTCAAATAAAACTTTAGAATTCTATGTAGGTTGGTTTATGGAGGAGTCAAGGACACAGAGAAATGCAATACTCAAATACTAACATGTGTACTTCTAAGAATGCACATTTGAAACTTTCTTTAAACATTAGAGATTTGCCCAGGACATAATAGTCATCGGAGACACAGGAACCACTTTATACTCTGCAATTTTTCTCAGTGTATGTATTTTTCAACAATATTATTAAAAAATAAAACAAAGGGATACTTCTCATTTTTGAAAGGGCTAATAATCATGTTTAGGCATTTTAATTCCATGTTAATACAATTTTTTTTTACTTTAAGAATATCACAGGGTCTAAAGAATAAAATGAATTTTTTCTACACTATAGAAAATGCCAGTTTCACATGATTGTATGGACAGGGAAAGTACTTGCATCTATTTTTAATTTTTTGCTCTTTCAATACGAACATTTTTATAATAATTTGGAATGTAAGTTATATACAGTGTAGTCAACCAAAAAGCATCATTGTCATTTGTATAATAGATCCATCAAAAAGGATATATGCATTTTTCCTGAGATGAAAGGCAATATGTTAATCCAAAAGCCATGTTTAAAAAATCTGCAGAATAAAGATATTCAGCCTGCTAGATAATTTAAAATTAAAAGCAGAACTAGAAGCAAGATACAGTCTTTGAAAAAATAAGGCCATTTCAGTAGCTGATGTGTTTTCTGAACTGCAATATTTTTTAGTTTTCTCTACTGATATTGAAATCATAAAAATTACAACAATAAATTCTTTTTGTTGTATATAATACTTGAGTAGTTTTTCTAATAAACTATAATTTGCATACATCAATGGACTCCAACATATAATTTACTACATCATATAAAGACAAGGTTAACAGTGTCCAGTCAGTTTAAGGGCTACAGTTTGCAGGCTGACCCAAATTCAACCACTAGTTTTATTTCTGCTCATTTTATTTCTTTATTCAATGCAGTATAACCATTTTCTGATGAATAACAGTGAATATATATAAGCAACCCAAATATCTGAGTACTGTGATACCTATATTAATTGTTTTTTTAGATCTCCCTAAAAAAGTCAAAATCTACATGTCCATTTCATTTTGTGTTGTAGAAATAGATCAAGAAAAATATGTTTTCACATTAAAGTGAGTGGAAAACTTTACTTCCCTGAGACTAAAATGAAATTTAAGAATACAGATGGATACATCATATAATGTTAAGGTTGGAAGGTGCATAAAAGATCATTAAGAACAACTCTATTATTTTATTTTATAAGCAAGGAAACTGAGTTCTAAAACTGTACTTGACTTCCCTGGAGTTCTAAGAGAACAGTTAACTTATAGCTTCTCCCTCAGTCATACTCACTTGGCAAAAACATCAACCCGTATATTATGGGTTAAATTGTGTTCCCTTATCAAAGAAGACATTTTGACGTCCTAAACCCCAGTATTTCGAATATGACCTTGTTTGGAAATAGTTTGCATCCAGATGTAAGTGGTTAAATTAGAGATCATACTGGAGTAAGGTTGGTCCTCATTTTAATGTAACTGGTGCATTTATAAGAAGATAGCCATGTAAAGACAGAAACAAGCAGAGAATGCCATGTAACTACAAAGGCAGGAGTTGAAGTTATGCAGCTATAAACCAAGGAATACCAAAGGTGGTCAGTAAACCATTAGAATCTAGGAGAAGGCCAGAAAAGCTTGCCCTTAGGTTTCAGCTGAAGCTCCAATACTTTGACCACTGACTCACTGGAAAAGACCCTGATGGGAAAGATTGAAGGAAGGAGAAGAAGGAGATGACCGAGGATGAAACCGTTGGATGAAATCACAGATTCAATGGACATGAGTCTGAGCAAACTCCAGGAGATGGTGAAGGACAGGAAAGCCTGGCATGCTGCAGTCCCTGGCGTCACAAAGAGTCAGACACGACTTGGCAACTAAACGACAGAAAGGCTGCGGAGGGCTCGTGGCCCCGTTACCACTTTGATCTCTGACTTCGAGCCTCAAGAAGTGGAGACAATAATAGTTCCTGTAGCTTTAGGCTGCCAGGCTTATGGTACTTGGTGATAGCCGCTGTAGGAAAGTAATATACCAGGTCAGCTTTTTAGTTGTGTGTAGGATCACCTGAAAGGCGGAGAGAATCACACAATTGTGTGGACTTTTCTTATTTTAATTCATAAGTGCAAAGTTCAAAAAAAAAACTTCATAACAATCCTACTGATACTATATTTCACAGTGAGTGCATTTTTCCACATATTATATGGGCGATTTCACAAAATCTGTCCTTTAAGTTCTCCAAAACACCCTCACCCATTTATCACCATTTATCATCTTTTTAAATCACTGAGGAAATGGAAGCAATTTAAAGAGACCCTCTCATCTTCTAGCACCAAATCTAAAAATACGACTAAACTTATACACAGATTCCACACATGCACACATACACATATTCTCTGTCTTCCTGTTACAGAGCACAAATATCTCTATGTTTCTCAAAGACCTCCGCCCAGTATGCACCTTATGCATTCCCTTTCATCTTAAGGATGTTAATCCTTGTTTCATTGCATGATTCCTTTCTATTCAATATTCGTTTGTTCTAATAATATTTTGCAACAAAAGGAAAGTCAACACTAGCATTATTTTGTAAAAAGCCAAGATAAAACTTCCTGTTTACCATGAGTATCTGCCCAAATATTCCCCTCTTCTCCTTTTCAGAAAAAAACTTTAAAATTTACATCTCTAGATCCTCATATCCTTTTTGCTTTTTAACCTCCACATTTCTGACTTCTGTCCTCTGTCATCACTGTAATGTCTTTTATCAAGTTTGCCAAAGACCTTCATATTGGCCAATTCATAGGTACCTGTTTATTGTCATCATATTTCCTGGAAGTTTCTTTGGGGTTGACAACTCCCTCCTTTTTGAAATACTTTCTTCTCTTGGACTTCTTAACTCTGCATTTTATGGGTTTTCTTCCTACCCCTTGCCTATTCCTTCCTAATCTCCTTTGCTGAGTATACTCTTCTATACTTTCTCTCAATGCAATGGTTTTCAATCCTTTATATCAATAGCATGTTTCCAAAAATTTCATCTGATCCTATGGCTCCATATTGGTGAATTCCAAAATTGTACTCTAGCAATAGAAACTAATCTGGTTTCTAGAGTTTTACATTTATGTGCCCAACTGCTTGAAGTCTCCAGTTGAAATTTGATAGGTACCTGAAACCTAGCACATTCAAACTGAAATGGCCCCCCAAACCTATTTCTTCTTGATTCTTGCCCATCTCAGAAAGTACCATCATAAATCCAAAAGCCTGGAAGGTTACACTTAATATCTCTATTTTCTTTCCCCATCTCCATATTCCAATCTAAGTTTTATTGATTACAACTTTAAAAATATCTAAAATATAGGCACTTCTCATTATTTCTTTTGCCATCCATTTTCTAGGACTGCATCATCTTTGGCCTCAATTATTGAAGTGGCCTTCCACAAAAATCCATGAGTGCCTATTCACCACCCTAAAATCTGCTTTCCAAACAGCATCTAGACAAATGTCACAGACAAATGTCTGAAGGCATATCTAGCCAGGAGGCATTTAATTTTAATTGAGTGTCTTCAGAAAAAGAATGTGCCCTCCAATTTATTTCAGCCCTTCCCTTTTGTGTACAGCAAGTCTTTCTCTTCCATTATGCCACCTGCCTACCCCCTACAGTCAACTGCATTTGGATTCTGATTACACATCATCTTTAAAAATGTAAATCCACTTAACTCACAGACTGAGCAAAGCACTTTACACTCCCTAATGTGGGTAAGCCTCATCTGATTTGTTGAAGACCCAAATAGAATGAAAAACTGAGTGAGAAAGAATTCTTTTTTTTTCTCTTCTTTACTGTCTTTGAACTGGGACATTGGGCTTCTCCTGGCTTTAGACTCAGACTCAGACTGGAGCTATACCATCAGCTCTCCTGGGTCTAGTCTTCTCAGCGTCCATAACCACATGAAACAATTCTTCATTGTAAATCTCCCCATATTCCTTCATTCATTCCCCTCTCTCTCTCTCTCTCTCTCTCTCTCATAGGTACATATGCATATGTAAATAAATAGGACTTCCCAGGTGGTGCTAGTTGTGAAGAGGCCATCTGACAACACAGGAGACACAAGATATGGAATCAGTCTCTGGGCTGGGAAGATTCCCTGGAGTAGGAATGGCACCCCACTCCAATATTCTTGTCTGGAAAATTTCATGGACAGAGAAGTCTGGCAGGCTATAGTCCATGGGGTCGCCATGTTGGACATGACTGAGCTGGTGAGCAAGATGTATATAAATACATGTTTGTAGTGACATACATATTGCCTGTTGGTTTGATTTCTCTGAGGAACCCTGACATATACAAACATACATATATATTTATGCATATACATACATTAACATATATCTCAGTTGGTAAAGTATCTGCCTGTGATGCAGGAGACACTGGTTTGATTCCTGGGTTGGGAAGATCTCCTGGAGAAGGGAATGGCTACCCACTCCAGTATTCTGGCCTGGAGAATTCCATGGACTAAGTCCATGGGGATGCAAAGAGTCAGACACAACTGAGCAACGTTACTCACTCACTCATACATTAACACATCATCAGATACATTTGCTTGAGGTCAAGTAGGAATTCATTGAAAGTTGAAGGTGCCTTTCAACTTATTCTAAGAATTTAGGGTATCAAATATGGTTCCTATGTTTAGAGTGGTGAGTAAATACAGAGTGACTAGAACAGTTGAAATAACTACTTTATATAAAGTGTCACTGAGTCCAGAATCAATCACCTTTCCCAGGAATGTGGTTGACAGTGGCCATGGGAAGCTGGCCTCAGTCCCCTTCTGCCTCCAGCCTAGCTTTGGTGTCACCCCACAGCACATCACTGTGATAGAAGGTGACAGAAGTGATAGAAGACAGTACAATCATTGGAATAAGCAATGTGGATTTCTATGCCATTATCTTCTAAAGGTAAGGGACATACACCCAAATTTTTGGCATTTTGTTTGAAAATCATTGCTGAGGAGAAAGTTTATCATCTGATAATTAATAGCCTATTAAAACCCTATGGTCATTAAGTATAATTAAAACAACTGCTTCTAAAATTATGACAAAAAATGAGAGATTATTCATCAAAAGTGAAAAAAATTAAGTAAAATTTAATCTACATTTTAACAAAATACTGTTTGCCTGGTTGTATTCTAAGATCTTAATGTTATATGACTTAATTAAATCCCCACAAAACCTTATGAGGTAAGTGATGCTATTTTATCACTTATAGATTAGGAACCATGTTCTCTAAGGCTGAAGAACATGTTCAAGGTCAAAAAGTCACTGACATGATTCACATTTAGATACAAGGGACTCTAGTGCCCCAATCCCATGCTACATAACTAGTCACTAAAAGGAGTATATTAAGAAATAAACTCACCAATATGATTTTAACAATTTTTATTTATTCATATATAAGCTGACACTCTCAACATTTTCTAAGAGCTAGGAAGGGATTCATATTAAAAATGCAATCTGACATCATAGAATTTCTAAAAATTACATGGAGCTTTCCATATCTAAACATATTAAATATGCTTACTTAACAAATTTGTGTATATTTTAAAAGATTATATATTAACATAACTTGTCAGTTATAAGGAGCTTAGAATGATTGAATAATTTAATAAATGAATTATCCAAGACTATTTAAACCAGCCAAATCCCAAGCAGCTTTGTAAATTTGTGCAGTAGTTCGAACACGCTCTGCTTAATGAAATAACTAAATATATGGTAACAACAGTCAATTATCGTGACTGCTAAATAACATAGACATAAGTAAACATTAAATGTATTTTGGTCATTTCAAAATGACTTTGGTATGATTTTCATTAACTTGTTTTCTTTTAACCTATTTTTTCTTTTCAAATACTATTGAACTCTAAAATTCTCTTCACATTTATGAAAAGACATTGAAATTATACATTGATGGCTATGAAGTGAAAGCCACTCAGTCAAGTCTGACTCTTTACAACCCCATGGACTATAGAGTCCATGGAATTCTCCAGGCCAGAATAGTGGAGTGGGTAGCCTTTCCTTTCTCCAGGAAAATCTTCCCAACTCAGGGATTGAACCCAGGTCTCCCACATTGCAGGAGGATTCTTTACCAGCTGAACCACAAGGAAAGCATGGATGGCTATAGTATTTTCCTATTTTGAGAGAGATTTATTTAACAATAAGACAACATTCAGGGAAAAGTCCTTATTTTGACTATTTAACAAAGTCAGAATGAGAGCCAATGTTTTAAAGTGACTATACTTTTTAAATAAAGTATGTAAAAGATCACTTTTTCATGTTTATAACCAACCAATAATAATATAAATCACAAAATAGACTTCAAAATGTCACATCAAATGGCTAATGGAAAGCAATATAAGTTAGTATTGATTTAAGAGATAGTATCTAAATTATTTGGGCCTCCTATTGATTTCCTTTCAGAATATCAAATGTTCCTTATAACAAAATCAATATGGAACTTTATAAGACATTTGACCATGAGTGAGGCCATTCTCTAGGCAGCACTTTCAGAAACATATCCATTCCATCCTTATTTGGTTACTCCTATCAATTTCTTAAAAGAGATATTTATTTGAAGAATACAACGGACAACATATTTTTGCAACTAAGTGTAGGACAGATATTTTGACAACTAGTTGGCAATGATAAAAGGATGACAGGCAAATATGAAATGAAAGATACATGCCCATTATGATCCGTTCAGTTCAATTCAGTTGCTCAGTCATGTCCGACTCTTTGCGACTCCATGGACTGCAGCACACCAGGCTTTCTTGTCCTCACCAACTTCCGGAGCTTGCACAAACTCATGTCCATCGAGTTGGTGATGCCATCCAGCCATCTTATCCTCTGTCCTCTGCTTCTCCTCCTGCCTTCAATCTTTCCCAGCATCAGGGTCTTTTCCAATGAGTCAGTTCTTCGCATCAGGTGGCCAAAGTATTAGAGTTTCAGCTTCAGCATCAGTCCTTCCAATGAATATTCAGGACTGATTTCCTTTAGGATTGACTGATTTGATCTCCTTGCAGTCCAAGAGACTTTTAAGAGTCTTCCCCAACACCACAGTTCAAAAGCATTGATTCTTCGACACTCAGCTTTCTTTAGTCCAACTCTCACATCAGTACATGACTAGGGAAAACCATAGCTTTGACTAGACAGACCTTAAAATTTACATTAGGAAGATTGTTTTTAGAGGCTATTTTTTTAATATACTAAAAAACAAACAAAAACTATAGATATTGCAATTCAAGTTTCTGAAAGGAGAATAACTACTGCCATTTCCATGGACTTCATGCTTTAGCATGAACAGAAGATTGATGGCAAAAAGTTGAGCCTTTTTTGAGTCCATATTGTTGAGTGCGTATTGAGGACATTATAACTGATACTAAAATTAACTTTAAGAAACAAAACATTGTGTCATAAAATTTGATTAAGTGTTATATAATCAATAAGGGTAAAAGATGGAGTTTATACCTTCTGATATAAACCTGAAAGGTATTTCAGGTTAATAAAAGAAAGTAAATCTTTTGACTAAATGATCATTTAAAACTAACATTCTGTGATATTATTTTTCAATGGTATTTTCATATTTTTGTATACACATATATTTACAACATATTGCTATCAATCATACAGTTAATACCAATGCTTGGTTATTATTGTCTTAACTGACATTGTTCATCACATAAGTAATAATAATAATAGAGCCTCTTAGTACATTAAAATCTAGTAAAAATTACTTCTAAGAGAAGAGAACATAGACAGCCTGTCCTTATTCACAAAGAACACACAGTGTGACTCCTCAATGGGTTTTACAAAGGAGGAGTGTGGGGATTATAAAAGCTCAGGGTATCCACAGAATAAGAGAGTCAATCTTCAGAAGGCATATTTTAGACAGACTGGTAAGGCAGAGATAATTCCTCTAAACTTGCTTGAGGGTCTAGACTTCACCAGGTAATCTGTCTCTGTGTTATGGAGCCCATATACAAGGTAAGCTAGGGCAAAGGCAAGAATGTGCATTTGGCTGGGGCATGCCCTCAGTTGTATTTCCTAGGGATCTACATATGGTATTAAAAGGTGAGTTGCCAAAAGGAAAAACTGTATAACAAAAAATGTGTAATAATCCATCTGCCTAAAGCCAGAACTGGGCCTCAGATCTGAAATAGGACATTGAGTTGAAGAGCAATGCTTTCTATTTTCATGCGTTGGAGAGATTAAGAGCCAAGAGTGAGTCAGGCCAGCACAGTGATCATAGTTTGGCACTACAATGTTTCTTCTATTTCCCCATATAATTTTAAATTTCCTAAGGATTGTTTCTTCCTTTGATAACCAAGGGGTTAAACTGCCTGAAGTATTACTTTAAATTATGTATCGAATACAATACTACTCTAGCATATATGCCTTAGAGAATCCTAAGAAAAAGCAGAAATAACTAGAAATGTATTTATGAATGAATAACATCTCAGCATACAATATCTTTTTTGTCAGAATGTATCTCTATGAATTATTTGTGAAGTACATAGTGATATTTTAAATCATTTCATTAACATATGAAAACAGGTGTCAATGAATGTCCTGTCTCATTTTGCTGAAACTATCTCTTATTATTTAAATTCATAAACAATTTTCTCTTTGATTTTTTTCTAATTTCTGGTCTTTTGAGAAAAAAATGTTAAGGGATTTCCCATGAAGGAAAACAGAAAGTTTGAAGAATCTTAATGGTATTGCAATGTGTATGCTTAGGTTAAAATATTTCATAGCATCATTTATAATAAAACAGAAATTTAAATTCTTATAGTAACATTAAAATTACACCCAATACTGAGCGATGTATTCTATAATATTCCTCATCAAAACTGGCTCTTTGGATATAAACCATTCCATTACTGAAATATACTAGACATGAGCAATTATGTACATCCCAATTCACTTGCTGAGGTCTAGTTTATGAGAGCATAGTGTTTACTCTCTCTCGAATTCTCTAAAGCAACTTGGGAATTCAGTCAAAAAAGACACATCTAGGATACTTACATCTCTTCTTATTTCAAAATATTTATAACTTACAGGAAAGAAAAAGGTTAAAATAGTTTGTGTACATCTGAGTTTGACACATAAGATCTCCCCAACAGAGTACCACTTCTCTACATAAATCCTTGGATAGAACTAACCATTATGTGAGACTAAAGCTGTACACATTACTGTATTTTCATATGTAAACTTAACATAGACAACAAAATATTTTTGGCCCTATAAAATTGGGCTAAAGTACCAGTTTGTTTCATCATCAGTTACCCAAACATCTTATTTACCACTAAATCAATAGTGTGCCACTTTTATATTCACACGAGAATGGAATGTTTATTGTATTATCATTCATCATGCAACCTATTAGAAAACTTTTTATTTGTTTATAGTTATAGGCATATCATAAATACAGTTAATAAAGGGTAGTTTTAAATAATTGTCTGTATATTTACTTTACATGAAGAACTGTGGTAGAATTTCTTTAACATTCACAACAGCACACAGAACAGGTTTTATCCTCATTTGACTTTACACTAAATGGGGACACAATACATAAAGCTTCAGAAAGATAGCTAACAGCAAATGAAAGGAAGGAAAAGTGCTAAGTCAGAAACATGACCAGTAATTTACATAGGCCACATGAGTAAGGAAACAAAATTCTGTGCTGAGATTTTTCATAGAGGGTGCAGAAAACAATGGTATTTTCATAAAAGTGCCTTCATTTTCTAAGGCTATAAGCTACAGTAATAAAATGTACTTTAGGCTGAAGCTCTGATTAAAGACTTCCCTGGTGGCTCAGGCGGTAAAAATGTCTTCCTACAATGTGGGAGACCCGGGTTCGATCCCTGGATGGGGAAGATCCTCTGGAGAAGGAAATGGCAAACCCCTCCAGTAGTCTTGCCTGGAAAATCCCAGGGACAGAGGATCTTGGTAGGCTATAGTCCATGGGGTCACAAAGAGTCGGACATGACTGAGCGACTTCACTTCACTTTACTTCACTTGTTAGACTGAACAGTCTCAGATATGGTGAGCCATGCCCATTTGGAGAACTAATACGGATGGTACTTGGCTTTGTAGAGGTAAAGAAAACAGTTTTGGGGCAGATGGTGAAAGGCCTTAACTGCTTGCTTAAGGCATAATGGATTCATTCTTCTAATTTGACAAGTCATTAAATGATTTTCTCTTGAGTCCTTTTTGCATAGTCTTGTTTTTTCCTCTAATGCTATGAAACATTTATTCGAATCACCCCCACCCGTAATTCATTTTGAACTCAGAAGAATCAGGTCCCAGCAACAGAATTTTTGTCCAACAGAGTAGAGATAGAAACCTCCAGAAGGTATTATCAGAATACTCAAGAACCACCTTCCGAATGGTTGAAAACCTGGCAGAAGTGCCTAATTCAAAAGCATTTGATTTGAAAACAACTTTTTATAAAAAGAAAGTGTCCTGATGCCACTGCTCTTGAAGTATACTATGGGCATATTAAATACTATGGTAAAATTGTAGTACAAAATCAGCTAAGAATCTGTAGAAAAGACAGAAGAAAGAAATGATATGAGGACCAGATTTCCAAGTAGTCATAGCCCAGTTTCCATACAGAACATCATCTTTAAAATATCTGTACCATCTCCTGTATTTGAGATACACTACACATCAGTCACAGAACTTTTCCAAGACTTTTAGCAGTTGAGTCAAACTGGTATGCTAGGAAGGTTGATCTTTCTACAGCGTGTAAGATGGATCATTGAGGGTGGAAGACAGAAACTAAAACAAGTTACTACATGAAAAATGAAGTGATTTGGCCTAACCTATTGGCTATAGCAATGAGGTTTTTTCAACAAATCGTACTGTGTAAAATAAAATGAACCTTACAGTTACATGAAACAGTGATATGGGGTTACTTGTAGATTTAATCATGAAAGAAGCTATGGGCTGAAAATGAGATAGCCTTATTTATCATCAACATGAGGTGGAGTAACAAAATATGACTCATAAGAGGCTATAAATATATACTCCCAGTCATGTTTCTAAGATTCATTTCTTGTCATTTGTTTGTTTCCCTATTTTGACTATATCAAAGGAATAAGTAGAAATTTGGTAGTTTTCAAATATGAAATTAATGTCAAGACTTGTCAAGCCAATCATTTTAAAATTAGTATAATTGAATGAAAGGTGATGTGGAAATGCTTATGCTTCTGTTTCAATTATTTGATGAAGATTTTTTTAAAAATGCAAGGCTTGGATCTCAAAGTTAAAAATTACATGTGTTTCAATCCTTCAATCCATCTTATCAATACTGTGTGTACCATTCATCTAGAGAAATGTTAATAAATGTATTAAAACTAAGTTTAGAAATACTGCCAAATGGCACTTAAGTGCAGTTTGTACTATTCTTTTTCAAGTCTAACTATAATGACTAACATCAGGCTAAATATTTAGAACTCTCTGAGCTATCTTGTTGATTCCTTTGAAAATTGCATACAGTCCCAACTGGCAAAGTCCAGTTTTAAAATCTAAACAACTAAATATTTTAGGCTGCTTGAAAGAATCTTAAATACATATCTCCTTAAAGATTCTGTGCAATTTTAATCTAGAATACTCAGGCTGTATATGTGTTATAGGCATAAGCTTTGAATCTGCAGAATATAAAACCACATTATAAAACTGTGTACAATGTTTCCCTTATTTCAGATAGGGAAGAAAGAAAATATAAAGTGGCTTCTCTAGTGATGCTGGCAGACTGTTTTCTAAAATTCAAGTTCTTATAATGATACATCACAGAAAATGAGAATTTAAAAAAAGAGAATTTTAATTACATTTGTCATGCAAAAATAAAACCAGAATTCATAAACCATAAATTAACAAAGATACATGTGCTATAATCAGCAAAATAAAATTATTTTCAAGGATATATTTGAAGGTTCAATCTGTAGGTTGGAGGTAGTGCAGTGCAGTGGAAAGAACCCCTCTCTGGAATCAGAGAGATGAGTCAGAATACCTGCACATACATTGTATGATTTTTGTCAACTAAATTGTCTTTTTAGGACAGTAGTTTCTAGTGGAAACTGTCTGGTTATTGAAAGGACAAAATAATATAAATGTAGTTCCTGCCACATGGAAGATTCTGAATAGTTACCATTCTTAGTATAGAAGCAAACAATTGTATTTCACCTATCAAACAAAAAATTTAAAACTTGACATGCCTTCCCAATCAAGTTTTGGTGGACAGACAAAGCAATCCTTAACTACCACATCAGCCAATGAGGCGAGACATTATGAACTGAATCTGGTGAAATTAAGAAAACTGAAACCCTATCAAGCATCATTTTTTATTATGACACCAGAAATCAACTACAAAAAAAAAACAAATATGCAAAACACCACAAATGTGGAAGCTAAACAATAAATAAGCAATGGATCAGTGAAGAAATCAAAGAAGATTTTTTTAAAAAAAATACTGGAGATAAGTGACAACAAAACCATGACTATCCAAAATCTATGGGGTGCACAAAAAACAGTTCTAAATATTAGTGGTATAAGCCTAACTTAGGAAACAAGAAAAATCTCAAACAACTTAATCTTATACCTAAAGTAACTAGAAAAAGAACAAACAAAATGCAAAGTTAGTAGAAGGAAAGAAAGAATAAAGATCAGAATAGAAAAAGAGATTTTTTTTAAAAAGCATAAATACATAAGAGTGATAAAACCAAAAGCTGGTTTTTGAAAAAGATAATTTATAAACTTTTAGCCAGACTAATGAAAGAGAAAGAGTAAAAAAGGAGAGCCCTAATCATTAAAAAATATTTTTACATTTACAACAGACACCACAAAAATACAAAAGATCATAAGAGATTACTGCCAACAAGTAAATGCCAATAAAATGGACACCCAGAACAACAGTCCCCAATCTTTTTGGCACCAGGAGCCGGTTTTGTGGAAGACAATTTTTCCATGGACTGGAGTGGGAAGGATGGGTGGTTTGGGGCTATTTTAAGCATATTACATGGATTGTGGACTTTATTTCTATTATTATTACATCAGTTCCACCTCAGATCATCAGATATTCAATCCAGAGGTTAGGAAAATCCCTGACCTAGAAGAAATTAACAAATTCCTAAAAAGGTAAAACCTCCTAAGACTGAACCAAAGAAACAGAAAACATCAACAGACCAATTATCATTAATGAAATTGTATCTTTAATTTAAAAAAACAAAACAAAACAAAAAATCCAAGAGAAAAAAAGTCAAGGACCAGATGGCTTTACAGATGAACTCTGCCAAACATTTACGGAAGAGTTAACACTTACCCTCAAAATATTCCCAAAAAATGCAACAGAATATCTTTAGAACTTATTTTATGAGGCCTGTGCCATCTGGTACCAAAAGAGACAAGAATAATACAAGAAAAGAAATTACAGGCCAATGTTACTGATGAATTCAGATGTAAAAATTTTCAACAAAATATTAGCAAACCAAATTAACAGTACATTAAAAGAATCATACTCCTTGACCAAGTAGGATTTATTCCAGAGATTCAAGCATGGTTCAACAGCACAAATCAATCATTATGATATACCAAGAAACAAACTGAAGAATAAAAATCACATGATCATCTCAATAGACATAGAAAAATCTATTGACAATATTAAACAGCCATTCATGATTTACAAAAAAAAAAAAACAATAAAAAAGTGGGTATAGAGGCAACATACCTCAATATAATAAGGCCATATATAATCACAGCTAACATCATATTCAACAGTGAAAAGCTAAAAACTTTTCCTTTAAAATCAAGACCAAGACAAGGATGCTCACTCTCTACACTTCTATTTAACATAGTGTGGGAAGTACTGATCACAGCAATCACAGAAGAAAAAGAATCCAACTAGGAAAAAAAAGTAAAAGTTTCACTGTTTCCAGCTGTGTGTGTTCAGTTATGTCTGACTGTTTGAGACCACATGGACTGTAGCCTGCTAGTGGAATTCCTCTGTCAGTGGAATTTTCCAGATAATACTGGAGTGGGTTGCCATTTCCTCCTCCAGGGGATCTCCACAACCCAGAGATCGAACCCACATCTCCTGCATTGGCAGGCAGATTCTTGACCACTACACCACTTGAGAAGCCCCATTAGCAGATGACATGACACTATACATAAAAAATCCTAAAAATGCCATCAAAAAACCTCTAGAGCTAATCAATGAATTAGGTAAAATTGCCAGATGCAAAATTAATATACAGAAATCTGTTATACACTAACTGTATAACAGTAAATCTGCTATACACTAAATTTTTAGACACAATGAGCTATAAGAAAGTAAAATTAAGAAAACAATCTCATTTGCCATCACATCAGAAAGAATAAACTATATAAAAATAAATCTACCTAAAGAGATATAGTAACTGTACTGAGCAAACTATAAGATATTGATGAAAGAAATAGAAGGTGACACTAACAGAAAGATACAATGTTCACAGATTGGAAGAATATTGTTAAAATGACCAAGGCAACTACAGATTCAATACGATCTATATCAAAATATCAGCATCATTTTTCTCAGAACTAGGACAAATTGGGAAAACTCAACAATAGCCACCTATTACAGGTGGCTATTGGAAAAAAGCTACTTTTCCAATGTGGCTAGGGTGAGTGGACTTTTCATTCCAATGAAAGGAAAAGGTCACTTTTCATTCCAATCCCAAAGAAGGGCAATGATTAACATTGTTCAAACTGCAACACAGTTGTGCTTATTTCACGTGTAAGCAAGGTAATGCTCAAAAGACTTCAAGCCAGGCTTCAGCAGTGCATGATCCGAGGACATCCAGATGTGCAAGCTGGGTTTAGAAAATGAAGAAGAACGAGAGGTCAAATTGCCAAAATCCTCTGGATCATAGAAAAAGCAAGGGAATTCCAGAAAAACATCAGCTTCCTTGACTACACTAAAGCCTTGACTGCATGGATCAAAGCAAACTCTGGGAAATTCTTAGAAATGGGAGTACCTGACAACCTGACCTGTCTCCTGCGAAACCAGTATGGAGGACAGGAAGCAGCATTTAGACTAGACATGGAACAATGGACTGATTCAAACTTGGGAAAAGAGTACATCAAGGATGTATACTGTCACCCTGCTTATTTAACTTATATGCAGACTACCTCGTGCAAAATGCCAGGATGGATGAAGCACAAGCTGGAATCAAGATTGCTGGGAGAAATATCAATAACCTCATATATGCAGATAACACCACACTTAGGCCAGAAAGTGAAGAAGAACTAAATAGCCTCTTGATGAAAGTGAAAGAGAAGAGTGAAAAAGTTGGCTCAATATGTACACTGCATATAAGTTAAATAAGCAGGGTGACAATATATAGCTTTGACATACTCCTTTCCCTATTTGGAACCAGTCTGTTGTTCCATGTCCAGTTCTAACTGTTGCTTCCTGAACTGCATACAGATTTCTCAAGAGGCAGGACAGATGGCCTGGCATTCCCATCTCTGGAAGAGTTTTCCGCAGTTTATTGTGATCCACACAGTCAAAGGCTTTGGCATAGTCAATAAAGCAGAAATAGATGTTTTTCTGGAACTCTCTTGCTTTTTTTATGATCCAGCAGATGTTGGCAATTTAATCTCTGGTTCCTCTGCCTTTTCTAAAACCAGTTTGAACATCTGGAAGTTCACGGTTCACATATTGCTGAAGCCTGGCTTGAAGAATTTTGACCATTACTTTACTAGTGTGTGAGATGAGTGCAATTGTGTGGTAGATTGAGCACTCTTTGGGATTACCTTTCTTTGGGATTGGAATGAAAACTGATCTTTTAAAGTCCTGTGGCCATTGCTGAGGTTTTCAAATTTTCTGGCATATTGAGTACAGCACTTTCACAGCATCATCTTTAGGATTTGAAATAGTTTAACTGGAATTCCATCACCTCCACTACCTTTGTAGTGGGCCTTTGTAAGGCCCACTTAACTCGCATTCCAGGATGTCTGGCTCTAGGTGAGTGATCACAACATCATGATTATCTGGGTCATGAAGAGCTTTTTTCATAGTTCTGTGTATTCTTGCCACCTCTTCATAATATATTCTGCTTCTGTTTGGTCCATACCATTTCTGTCTTCATTGAGCCCATCTTTGCATGAAATGTTCCCTTGGTATCTCTAATTTTCTTGAAGTGATCTCTAGTCTTTCCCATTCTGTTTTTTTCCTCTATTTCTTTGCACTGATTACTGTGGATGTCTTTCTTATCTCTCCTTGCTATTCTTTGGAATTGTACATTCAAATGGGTATATCTGTCCTTTTCTCTTTTGCTTTTCATTTCTCTTCTTTTCACAGCTATTTGTAAGACCTTCTCAGACAGCCACTTTGCTTTTTCTGCAATTCTTTTCCTTGGGGATGGTCTTGATCCCTGTCTCATGTACAAGGTCATGAACCCCTGTCCATAGTTCATCAAGCACTCTGTCTATCAGGTCCAGTTCCTTAAATCTATTTGTCACTTCCACTGTATAATCGTAAGGGATTTGATTTAGGTCATACCTGAATGGTCTAGTAGTTTCCTCTACTTTCTTCAATTAAGTCTGAATTTGGCAATAAGGAGTTCATGATCTGAGCCACAGTCAGCTCCCGGTCTTGTTTTTGCTGACTGTATAGAGCTTCTCCATCTTTTTCTGCAAAGAATATAATCAATCTGATTTCAGTGGTGGCCATAATGGTGATGTCCACATGTAGAGTCTTGTCTTCTGTTGTTGGAAGAGGACATTTGCTATGAGCAGTGCATTCTCTTGGCAAAACTCTATTAGCCTTTGCCCTCTTCATTCTGCACTCCAAGGCCAAATTTGCCTGTTACTCCAGGTGTTTCTTGACTTCCTACTTTTGTATTCCATTCTCCTATAATGAAAAGGACATCTTTTGGGGGTATTAATTCTAGAAGGTCTTGTTGGTCTTCATAGAACCATTCAACTTCAGTTTCTTTAGCATTACTGGTCAGGGCATAGACTTAGATTGCCTTGATATTGAATGCTTTGCCTTGGAAACAAACAGAGATCATTCTGTCATTTTTGAGATTGCGTCCAAGTACTGCATTTCAGACTCTTTTGTTAACTCTGATGGCTATTCCATTTTTTCTAAGGGATTCTTGCCAATAGTAGTAGATATCAGGGTCATCTGAATTAAATTCACCCATTCCAGTCCATTTAGTTCACTGGTTCCTAAAATGTCAACGTTCACTCTTGCCATCTCATGTTTGACCACCTCCAATTTGCCTTGATTCGTGGACTTAGCATTCCAGGTTCCTAAGCAATATTGCTCTGTACAGCATTAGACCTTGCTTCCATCACCAGTCACATCCACAACTGGGTGTTGTGTTTGCTTTGGCTCCATCTCTCCATTCTTTCTGGAGTTATTTCTCCACTGATCTCCAGTAGCATATTGGGCACCTACTGACCTGGGGAGTTCATCTTTCAGTGTCCTAACTTTTTGCCTTTTCATACTGTTCATGGGGTTTTCAAGGCAAGAATAGTGAAGTGGCTTGCCACTCCCTTTTCCAGTGGACCGCATTTTATCAGAACTCTCCACTCTGACCCATCTGTCTTGGGTGGCCCTATAAGGCATGGCTCATATTTTCATTGAATTAGACAAGGCTGTGGTCCATGTGATCAGATTGCTTAGTTTTCTGTGATTGTGGGTTTCAGTCTGTCTGCCCTCCAATAGAGAAGGATAAGAGGCTTATGGAAGTTTCCTGATGGGAGAGAGGAAACTGAGGTGGAAACTGGGTCTTATTCTGATGGGTGGGGCCATGCTCAGTAAATCTTTAATCCAACTTTCTGTTGATGGGTGGGGCTGTGTTCCCTCCCTGCTATTTACTTGGGGCCAAACTATGAGGCCAAAGACTGATGCTGAAGCTGAAGTAATGATGACCTCCTTCAAAAGATCCCATGCAACCACTGCTACACTCAGTACCCCTAACCCTGCAGTAGGCCACCACTGACCCATGCCTCTGCTGGAGACTCCTGGACACTCACAGGCAAGTCTGGGTCAGTCTCTTGGGGTCACTGCTCCTTTCTCCTGGGTGCTGGTACACACAAGGTTCTGTTTGTGCCAGCCAAGTGTATATTTCTCAGTACTGTGTAAGTTCTGGTAGCTCTATGGTAGGGTTAGTGGTGACCTCCTCCAACAGGGTTTATGTCACACTTAAGTCGGTGGCACCCAGAGCCCCTGCCCCTGAAGCAGGCCACTGCTGACATGAACCTCTGCAGGAGATACTCAAACACAGTTCTGTCTCAGTCTCTGTGGGGTCTCTAGGTCCTGGTGCACACAAGGTTTGTTTGAGCCCTCTGAGTTCCTCTGGGGGGAAAGGAGTTTGATTCTAAATGTGAATTTGCCCCTCCTACCATCTTGTTGGGGCTTGTCCTTTGCCCCTGGGCATGGGGTATCCTCACAGCTGCACCAGAGCCTACCATCTTACTGGGGTTTCTCTGACATTGGACGTGGGGTATCTCCTCACAGCCACTCCAGCAAAGCGCTGCTGCTTGGATGTGGGATATCACAGCTGCTGCTGAGCCACACAGCTGCTGCTACCTCCAGCGTGGTGCAGCCACTGCTTGCTCCAGAGCTGCGTGGCAGCAGTCCCATCACTTCATGGAAAATAGATGGGGAAACAATGGAAACAGTGACAGACTTTATTTTCTTGGGCTGCAAAGTCACTGCAGATAGTGACTACAACCAAAAAATTAAAAGATGTTTGCTCCTTGGAAGAAAAGCTAAGACCAACCTAGAAAGCATATTAAAAAGCAGAGACACTACTTTGCCAACAAAGGTCCATCTCATCGAAGCTATAGTTTTTCCAGTAGTCATATATGGATGTGAGTTGGACTATATAGAAAGATGAGTGCCAGAAATTCCACTGTTGGGTATATAACCAAAGAAAGTGAAACCTCTAGTTCAAAAAGATACAGACACCCCAAAGTTCACAGCAGCATTATTTTTAGTAGCCAACATCAAAACAACCTAAATGCCCATTAACAAATAAATGGATAAAGAAGATGTAGTGTTATACACACACACACACACACACACACACAAGGAATACTACTCAGCCAAAGAAGAGAAAAAAGTTTTATCATTTGCAACAACACGAATGCACCTGGAGGCTATTACGCTAAGTGAACAACTCAAGCAGAGAAAGAAAAATATCTTATTTATCATTCATATGCAGTACCTAAAACCTAAAACAAAAGAATGAATATAACAAGACCGATTAAATTGGCAGATCAAAAGAACAAACTAGTAGTTACGTGGGAGGAAGGAAAGGTTAAGTAGCAAAATAGGAGCAGTGGACTAAAACTCACAAACCACTACATATAAAATAAATAAGCTACAACGAGAAACCCACACACTGCAAAAAAGACCCAGCACAGCCAAAAGTAAATAAACAAATAAATAAAAAGCTACAGTGATATACTGCAAAGGGAATATAGCCAATATTTTATAACTTTAAATAGAGTATAATTTATAAAAATTTGAATCACTATGTTGTACACTTAAAACTAATATAGTATTGCAAATCAACTAAACCTTGATTAAATAAATAGGAAAAGTATATTCTAATTGATAGTGGTTATAATAGTGGTTATGCTGAGGTTCTGTCTAGCAATTAAAAATTTTTTTCTATATATCTTTTTTCTTTCTTTCTTTCTTTTTTTTTTTTTTTTTTTTGTAGTGGGTTTTGTCATACATTGAAATGAATCAGCCATGGGTTTACATGTGTTCCCCATCCCGATCCCCCCTCCCACCTCCCTCTCCACCCGATCCCTCTAGGTCTTCCCAGTGCACCAGGTCCGAGCGCTTGTCTCATGCATCCAACCTGGGCTGGTGATCTGTTTCACCCTAGATAATATACATGTTTCAATGCTATTCTCTTGAAACATCCCAACCTCGCCTTCTCCCACAGAGTCCAAAAGACTGTTCTATACATCTGTGTCTCTTATTCTGTTTTGTATATAGGGTTATCATTAACATCTTTCTAAATTCCATATATATGTGTTAGTATATTGTAATGGTCTTTATCTTTCTGGCTTACTTCACTCTGTATAATGGGCTCCAGTTTCATCCATCTCATTAGAACTGATTCAAATGAATTCTTTTTAATGCCTGAGTAATATTCCATGGTGTATATGTACCACAGCTTCCTTAGCCATTCGTCTGCTGATGGGCATCTAGGTTGCTTCCATGTCCTGGCTATGATAAACAGTGCTGCGATGAACATTGGGGTGCACGTGTCTCTTTCAGATCTGGTTTCCTTGATGTGTATGCCCAGAAGTGGGATTGCTGGGTCATATGGAAGTTCTATTTCCAGTTTTTTAAGAAATCTCCACACTGTTTTCCATAGTGGCTGTACTAGTTTGCATTCCCACCAACAGTGTAAGAGGGTTCCCTTTTCTCCACACCCTCTCCAGCATTTATTGCTTGTAGACTTTTGGATAGCAGCCATCCTGACTGGCAGGTAATGGTACCTCATTGTGGTTTTGATTTGCATTTCTCTGATAATGAGTGATGTTGAGCATCTTTTCATGTGTTTTTTAGCCATCTGTATGTCTTCCTTAGAGAAATGTCTATTTAGTTCTTTGGCCCATTTTTTGATTGGGTCATTTATTTTTCTGGAGTTGAGCTGGAGGAGTTGCTTGTATATTTTTGAGATTAATCCTTTGTCTGTTGCTTCGTTTGCTATTATTTTCTCCCAATCTGAGGGCTGTCTTTTCACCTTGCTTATAGTTTCCTTTGCTGTGCAAAAGCTTTTAAGTTTCATTAGGTCCCATTTGTTTATTTTTGCTTTTATTTCCAATATTCTGGGAGGTGGGTCATAGAGGATCCTGCTGTGATTTATATCAGAGAGTGTTTTGCCTATGTACTCCTCTAGGAGTTTTATATTTTCTGGTCTTACATTTAGATCTTTAATCCATTTTGAGTTTATTTTTGTGTATGGTGTTAGAAAGTGTTCTAGTTTCATTCTTTTACAAGTGGTTGACCAGTTTTCCCAGCACCACTTGTTAAAGAGTTTGTCTTTTTTCCATTGTATATCCTTGCCTCCTTTGTCGAAGATAAGCTGTCCATAGGTTTGTGGATTTATCTCTGGGCTTTCTATTCTGTTCCATTGATCTATAGTTCTGTCTTTGTGCCAGTACCACACTGTCTTGATGACTGTGGCTTTGTAGTAGAATCTGAAGTCAGGCAGGTTGATTCCTCCAGTTCCATTCTTCTTTCTCAAGATTACTTTGGCTATTTGAGGTTTTTTGTATTTCCATACAAATTATGAAATTATTTGTTCTAGTTCTGTGAAAAATACCGTTGGTAGCTTAATAAGGATTGCATTGAATCTATAGATTGCTTTGGGTAGTATAGCCATTTTGACAATATTGATTCTTCCAATCCATGAACACGGTGTTTCTCCATCTGTTTGTGTCCTCTTTGATTTCTTTCATCAGTGTTTTATAGTTTTCTATGTATAGGTCTTTTGTTTCTTTAGGTAGATATACTCCTAAGTAGTTTATTCTTTTTGTTGCAATGGTGAATGGTATTGTTTCCTTAATTTCTCTTTCTGTTTTCTCATTGTTAGTGTATAAGAATGCAAGAGATTTCTGTGTGTTAATTTTATATCCTGAAACTTTACTATATTCGTTGATTAGCTCTCGTAATTTTCTGGTAGAGTCTTTAGGGTTTTCTATGTAGAGGATCATGTCATCTGCAAATAGCGAGAGTTTCACTTCTTCTTTTCCTATCTGGATTCCTTTTACTTCTTTTTCTGCCCTGATTGCTGTGGCCAACACTTCCAAAACTATGTTGTATAGAAGTGGTGAGAGTGGGCACCCTTGTCTTGTTCCTGATTTTAGGGGAAATGCTTTCAATTTTTCGCCATTGAGGGTAATGCTTGCTGTGGGTTTGTCATATATGGCTTTTATGTTGAGGTATGTTCCTTCTATTCCTGCTTTCTGGAGAGTTTTAAACATAAATGGATGTTGAATTTTGTCAAAGGCTTTTTCTGCCTCTATTGAGATAATCATATGGTTTTTATCTTTCAATTTGTTAATGTGGTGTATCACATTGATTGATTTGCGGATATTAAAGAATTCTTGCATTCCTGGGATAAAGCCCACTTGGTCATGGTGTATGATTTTTTTAATATGTTGTTGGATTCTGTTTGCTAGAATTTTGTTAAGGATTTTTGCATCTATGTTCATCAGTGATATTGGCCTGTAGTTTTCTTTTTTTGTGGCATCTTTGTCTGGTTTTGGAATTAGGGTGATGGTGGCCTCATAGAATGAGTTTGGAAGTTTACCTTCTTCTGCAATTTTCTGGAAGAGTTTGAGTAAGACAGGTGTTAGCTCTTCTCTAAATTTTTGGTAGAATTCAGCTGTGAAGCCATCTGGTCCTGGGCTTTTGTTTGCTGGAAGATTTCTGATTACAGTTTCGATTTCCTTGCTTGTGATGGCTCTGTTAAGATCTTCTATTTCTTCCTGGTACAGTTTTGGAAAGTTATACTTCTCTAAGAACTTGTCCATTTCTTCCAAGTTGTCCATTTTATTGGCATAGAGCTGCTGGTAGTAGTCTCTTACGATCCTTTGTATTTCAGTGTTGTCTGTTTTGATCTCTCCATTTTCGTTTCTAATTTTGTTAATTTGGTTCTTCTCCCCTTGTTTCTTAAGGAGTCTTGCTAATGGTTTGTCAATTTTGCTTATTTTTTTCAAAAAACCAGCTTTTAGCTTTGTTGATTTTTGCTATGGTCTCTTTAGTTTTTTTTTTTGCATTTATTTCTGCCCTAATTTTTAAGATTTCTTTCCTTCTACTAACCCTGAGGTTCTTCATTTCTTCCTTCTCTAGTTGCTTTAGGTGTAGGGTTAGGTTATTTATTTGACTTTTTTCTTGTTTCTTGAGGAAGGCCTGTAATGCTATGAATCTTCCCCTTAGCACTGCTTTTACAGTGTCCCATAGGTTTTGGGTTGTTGTGTTTTCATTTTCATTCATTTCTATGCATATTTTGATTTCTTTTTTTTTATTTCTTCTATGATTTGTTGGTTATTCAGAAGTGTGTTGTTTAGCCTCCACATGTTTGAATTCTTAGTAATTTTTTTCCTGTAATTGAGATCTAATCTTACTGCACTGTGGTCAGAAAAGATGACTGGAATGATTTCAACATTTTTGAATTTACCAAGACTAGATTTATGGCCCAGGATGTGATCTATTCTGGAGAAGGTTCCGTCTGCACTTCAGAAAAAGGTGAAGTTGATTCTTTTGGGGTGAAACGTCCTGTAGATGTCAATGAGGTCTAGCTGGTCCATTGTGTCCTTTAAAGTTTGTGTTTCCTCCTTAATTTTCTGTTTAGTTGATCTATCCATAGTTGTGAGTGGGGTATTAAAGTCTCCCACTATTATTGTGTTACTATTAATTTCCTCTTTCATACTCGTTAGTATTTGCTTTAAATATTGTGGTGCTCCTATGTTGGGTGCATATATATTTATAATTGTTATATCTTCTTCTTGGATTGATCCTTTGATCATTATGTAGTGTCCTTCTTTGTCTCTTTTCACAGCTTTTATTTGAAAGTCTATTTTATCTGATATGAGTATTGCAACTCCTGCTTTCTTTTGGTCTCAATTTGCATGAAATATTTTTTTCCAGCCCTTCACTTTTAGTCTGTATGTGTCCCTTGTTTTGAAGTGGGTCTCTTGTAGACAGCATATATAGGGGTCTTGTTTTTTTATCCATTCAGCCAGTCTTTGTCTTTTGGTTGGGGCATTCAACCCATTTATATTTAAGGTAATTATTGATAGGTATGGTCCCGTTGCCATTTACTTTGTTGTTTGGGGTTCGCGTTTATACAACCTTTCTGTGCTTCCTGTCCAGAGAAGATCCTTTAGCATTTGTTGAAGAGCTGGTTTGGTGGTGCTGAATTCTCTCAGCTTTTGCTTGTCTGTAGAGCTTCTGAATTCTCCTTCATATCTGAATGAGATCCTTGCTGGGTACAGTAATCTAGGTTGTAGGTTATTCTCTTTCATTACTCTAAGTATGTCCTGCCATTCCCTTCTGGCCTGAAGGGTTTCTATTGATAGATCAGCTGTTATCCTTATGTGAATCCCTTTGTGTGTTATTTGTTGTTTCTCCCTTGCTGCCTTTAATAGTTGTTCTTTGTGTTTGATCTTTGTTAATTTGATTAATATGTGTCTTGGGGTATTTCACCTTGGGTTTATCCTGTTTGGAACTCTCTGAGGTTTTTGGACTTGGGTGGCTATTTCCTTCCCCATTTTAGGGAAGTTTTCAGCTATTATCTCCTTGAGTAACTTCTCATGGCCTTTCTTTTTGTCTTCTTCTTCTGGGACTCCTATGATTCGAAAGTTGGGGCATTTCACATTGTCCCAGAGGTCCCTGAGGTTGTCCTCATTTCTTTTGATTCTTTTTTCTTTTTTTCCTCTCTGCTTCATTTATTTCCACCATTTTATCTTCTACCTCACTTATCCTATCTTCTGTCTCTGTTATTCTACTCATGGTTCCCTCCAGAGTGATTTTGATCTCATTTATTGCATTATTCATTTTTAATTGACTCTTTTATTTCTTCTAGGTCCTTGTTAAACATTTCTTGCATCTTCTCAATCTTTTTCTCCAGGCTATTTATTTGTAACTCCATTTTGTTTTCAAGATTTTGGATCATTTTTATTATCATTATTCTAAATTCTTTTTCAGATAGATTCCCTATCTCCTCCTCTTTTGTTTGATTTGGCGGGCATTTTTCATGTTCCTTTACTTGTTGGGTATTTCTCTGCCTTTTCATCTTGTAAACAAGATGCTGTGTCTGGAGTGGGCTTTCTGTATTCTGCTGGTCTGTGGTTCCTTTTTTTGTGTGGAGATTTTACCCAGTGGGTGGGGTTGGACGATTAGCTTGTCAAGGTTTCCTGGTTAGGGAAGCTTGTGTCAGTGTTCTGGTGTGTGGAAATGGATTTCTTCTCTCTGGAGTGCAACGGAGTGCCCAGTAATGAGATTTTCAATGGGTCTATGTGTTAAGTGTGACTTTGGGCAGCCTGTATGTTGACACTTAGGTCTATGTTCCTGCGTTGCTATAGAATTTGTGTGGTATGTCTTGTTCTGGAGCTTCTTGGCTCTTGGGTGGTGGTTGGTTTTGGTGTAGGTATGGAGGCTTTTGGATGGTCTCTTATTCCTTAATGTTCTGTGTAGTCAGGAGTTTTCTGGTTTTCTCAGGTTTGGGGCTTAAGTCTCCTGCCTCTGGATTTCAGTTTTATTCTTCCAATAGTCTCAAGACTTCTCCAACTATGCAGCACTGATAATAAAACTTCTAGATTAATGGTGAAAAGATTTTCCACCATGAGGGACAACCAAAGAGGTTCACAGAGTTACATGAAGAATAGGAGAGGGAGGAAGGAGATAGAGGTGAGCAGGAAGAGTGAAAGGGGGACTCAAGAGGAGAGAGACAGATCCACACAGTTATCTGTTCTCCAAGTGTTCTCCGTAGCCCAGACACCCACAAAGATTCACAGAATTGGATTGGGAAGAGAAGGGGAAAGGAGGAAATAGAGGTGTTCTGAGGTAGAAAACAGAGAGTCAAAAGTGGAAGAGAGTAATCAACACACTCCTGAATAGAAATGGGAATTGAATATTGGATTCTTAAATGTCCAAAATTTATATCATATACTGAAAAACAAAGATTAAAAAATTTAGTGTAGAGGTTAGACTCTTTGAAATAAAATATTTAAAAACAAAAACCCAAAATTTAGAAATATATATGAAGTTCAGTTTAAAAATAGGGCTTCTCTCTCTCTTTTTTTTTTTTTTTTTTGCAAGGTTATAGTGAAATGAAAATG